>OY723300.1:600000-1025630 GCA_963210315.1 Rhynchopus euleeides
ACGATGATGAGAAGGTTTCTGGGAGGGATGAGCACGGCCGGCTCACCACGCTGTTTCTCCTCCGGTCTTCTGAGGACTACCAGTCGATTCTCGTGGGCATAAACAACACCATCGAGGTGAACACCGAGAAGGTGCAGGAGTGTACGCACACCTTCCAGCACTTTGCGGATATATCCACCTTCAACACCAACTTGGACCTGGCAGAAGTGCGTGCATCGGGTGCGACCCTGACGGACTACAAAGACCTCCTCGCCAAGTTTGCACAGCAGACAGAGGAGGTGGAGCACATCCCTGCCACATGCGAAGTGGGTGCCCACATCCTGATGCTGGGGAGGGTGCGCGACATCATCATGCCTGCGCCTGCCTTGGGGAGGAAGAAGGTCTCCGAGCTGCTCCCCGTCCTGGTCCGTGAGCTGAATGCCGCAGTGTTGGGGGAGATAGAGTGTGGCGTCAAGAGTCTCACGAAGCCTGTCACAGAGCTGGACGATCTGGCGGATTTCATCGAGAGCCACTCGTCCCTCATCAAGCAGATCGGCGCCATACAGTCCCGCTTCCAGGAGACGAAGACCTACGTCGATTTGATCGAAGCGGAGCAGATTGACACCTCGCCGGATGACCTGAAGACGTGGAACCGTGTCACCATCCCAGCTATGGAAAATCTGCTGTCCTGCCTCGCCACTGCTGACCACGTGCGTGACAGCTACACCCAGGAGTTCAGCACTGTGCTGGAGAGTCTCCTCACCGACCTTGTTAGCCAGTTCGAAGCCCTCAAGGAGAAGTCAGACGACAGCATCGTCCTCTCCTTCGACGTTGAGCCTCCTGTGCGTGTGGAGTACCTGCGGAACCTCCTCGACGCCTGCACAGAGGGGCGGAAGGAGGAGCGCCGCCTCAACCGATTCCAGGAGCTCTTCGGGCTGGAGGTGACCCGTCTCCCCATTGCGAGCGCACTCTATAAGGACGTGAGTGAAAAGTACAAGCTGTGGTGTGCCCTCTCTGAGTGGCTGGCCTACAGGGAGACCTGGATGGGCACCCCCTACCGGGACCTCAGTTCCGAAGACATGCAGTCTCTGATACAGCAGTACACCAAGGTGGTTAACAACGCGACCCGGATTTTCGACTTCAACCATGTGGTTCTCCGCCTGCGTGTTTTGGTTGACGAATGCAAGCTGTGCATCCCGGTGATGGTCCACCTGACGAACAAATCACTCAGACAGCGGCACTACGACCAACTGGAGGAGCTGATGCACTCGACACGCCTTGCAAATGCCGACTGCACCCTGTCGGAGCTGGTCTCCCTCGGCGCTGTGAAGCGGAAAGACGAGATAGCAGACATCTCCCTCACTGCAACCCACGAGGCAGATCTGGAGTCTCAGTTCTTTGCCCTGGAGGCGAGCTGGGCAGACGTGGAGTTCAGCATGTATGAGCACAAGGCATCGCACCGCGACACCCTGCTGCTGCACGAGGTGGAAGGCATCCTGTCCCTGTCGGACGATGCACACATCTCCCTCTGTATGATATGCTCCTCACGCTTCTGCTCCGAATCGCTGCACCAAAAGGCTTCCGACTGGATGGGGCACCTCCAGAAGGTGCACGACTTCACCGCCCGGTGGCTGGAGTGCCAAGAACACTGGCTCTACCTCGACAAGGTGTTTGGTATTATAGATGTCGCCAGGCTGTGGCCGAAGGAGACACACCTCTTTGGGCTCGTCGACAAGGAGTTCAGAGAGAGGATTAAACGGCTCTCCCAGTCACCCTACGTCATCCGAAGTGTCGTGCGCTCCGATGTCTTCTCCGGACTGGACGTGCTGCTGCGCAGCTTTGAAAAGGTTCTCCACTCTCTGTCACGGAGCCTAGACGAGCGTCGCAGGATATTCCCGCGGTACTATTTCCTCACCGATGGGGATCTGCTGGACCTGATCTCCCGCGCCAGTGTTCCAAACGACTGCGTGAGGCATCTCCCCAAGCTGTTTGAGAACGTCCACTTCATCACAGTGTCCGATGGGGCCATCGAGGCGGTTGCCTCGATGGAAGGCGAAACCCTGAAGCTCAGCAAGCTAATCCGCGCCAAGAAGGATGCAGACAAATGGATCGAGAAGCTTGAAGAGACCATCTGGATGACACTCCGCAAGGAAGCACGCACCTGCCTCTATGAGAAGGCGTCGAAGTCGCACAAGATCTGGCTCCTCACGCCGTACCCCTCGCAGCTCCTGGTGGCGGTGCACGGCATCACCTTTGTGAGCGAGGTGGAGAAATCTCTCGTGGGGAACGGAACCATCAGAAACCTCTCGGAGCGCCTCACGGAAGACCTGGAGCTGTACGGCAGGTTCTCCCACGACAACCTGCCCAAGCCGCAGAGGAGGTGCATGGCGACGCTTGTCACGACGACAATCCATCACAGAGACATCGTGGCCTGCCTGCTCGAAGCCAACACATCCTCTGTCGACGACTTCGATTGGAAGCGGACCCTCCGCACCTATTGGAGCGAGGCTGGGTCTGAAATCACAGTCTCGCATGTCAACCACGACTACACGTATGGGTATGAGTTTACAGGCGCCCTGAACCGGCTCGTCTCCACATGCGTGACAGAGAGAGTCATGATGTCTATTTCAACGGCGATGTCAAATCTGATGGGATCGGCAGCCGCCGGACCTGCCGGAACTGGGAAGACGGAGATAATCCGCGACTTCGCCCGTGGCGTGGCGAGGCTGTGCATTGTATACAACTGCTCGGCAGAGCTGACGTACCGCACCTCCGCAAACTTCTTCTCCGGGCTCTGCCACGCAGGAGCCTGGGTCTGTCTGGATGAGTTCAACCGTGTCACACCTGCCGTCCTCAGCGTTGTCGCACAGCAGCTGTACGACGCCCGCACTGCGCTGCTCACAGGCGCCGGGATGGTCACCATTGAAGAGAGGAGTGTCATCATAAAGCCCACCTTCGCAGCCTTCGCCACGATGAATCTCAGCTACGTCGGCCGGAGCGAGCTGCCCGAGAATGTGAAGGCATACTTCCGCCCGGTTGCCGTGATGCACACCGACGCGCTGACGGTGATCCGGGTCACTCTGTTTGTCGCAGACTTCAAACACGCAGAGGCGCTTGCCCCCAAGGTGCACCTGATGTACACAATGTCCGACCAGCTCTTCTCCAGGGCACACCACTACGACTTCGGCATGCGTGCCCTCAAGGCAGCCCTCCTGGCTGCAGGGGAGGCGCACGCTCGGCTCTCCAGAGGTTCGGTGAACTCACCATACTCTGCAGAGGAGAGCCTCGTGGTGTCCTCCTGCTGGGACAGCATATACCCTCGGCTGTGTGAGGAGGACATCGAGGTGTTCCGGGGGATTGTGGTTGACCTCTTCCCGGGCTTCGCGTCGTCGCTGCCCATGCCGGAGCTGCAGAAGCTGGTGCGGAGGACGGTTGCAGATGCGTACCTCTCGGAGGGGTGCGAGGAGAAGGTGATATACTTCACGCAGGCCCTCGCATCGCGCCACGGGGTCATCATGCTGGGGGAGACGGGCTCCGGGAAATCGGTCGCCCGGGCCGTGGGGAAGTACATCACAAACTCCACAGAAAAGGTCGTCAACCCGCGTGCCGTGTCGTGGGGAATTCTGCTGGGATCCTACTGCGGCAACTCGAAGCAGTGGACAGACGGCATCCTCGCATCCCTCGCCTCCGCCCCAGAATACACAGACTCATGGCTCGTGCTGGATGGGGAGATGACCCCACACTGGGTGGAGTCGCTCAACTCTGTCCTGGATGAGACACGCCTCCTCTGCCTGGCCTCCGGGCACCGCCTCAAGCTGCCCGACAAGCTGAAGCTCATATTCGAGGCGGACAGCCTCTCAGAGGTGTCCCCCGCGACAGTCACACGATGCGCCGTGATCAGCTTCGGGGAGGTGCCCCTCGTGAGTTACATCGTCAACCTGATGAACAACATGATCATACCCCTCGTGCCTCCCGGGATGGGTGGTTATTTTCTCCAGCTTTTCCAAGACTACTTTGGGGATGCGGTTGGGTTCGTCACTTCATACGGGAGGTTTGACATTGCGATCTCCAAAGCGGCCCTGGTGACGTCAACCGCCACCCTGCTGCGCGCGCTGCTGTGCCACAGCGGGGTGGAGATTGGCATTGATGATCTCGACGAACAGAGGAGGTTTCTTCCAGCAACCCACGCGAAGCTGAGTGTTGCCGAATATAACGAGAATGTTGCAAACCTCTGCTTCGTATACAGCGTTATGTGGGGTGTGGGCGGTGGGCTGGATGACGCCGTCGCAGCCCCCTTCGAAGAGTTCCTCCGCACATCGCTCGCAAGGATCCTCTTTGCCGACAAGCTGGAGTCGCTGTTCAGCCAGATCCCCGACTTCACCAGCCTCCGCTTTGCCTCCCTCCAGAGCAAGGTCCCGATCTTCCGCCCGGCAACCAGCCTGACGGGGCTCGGAATGCTGCAGAGCATCGTCCCTACGGTGACCCTCGAGCGTCTCCTCCACGTCACCAACCTGCTGCAGCTGGAGGGAGAGCGCGTGCACCTCCACGGCGGGTGTGGGGTGGGGAAGAGCACCCTTGTGCAGGAGCTCTTGAGGCGTAACACCGACCAGAGCATCTCCTCACACCGCCAGGGGATGATTGCCACCTTGATGCTCAGCAGAGGGACCCCGTGTGACAAGATTCTGAATGTGTTTGGGCAGTTTGTCAGCCACGCCGCGACGATGTCTGCCACGGTGCGGCAGAGCCGCAACGACATGAGCCAGACCGCGCTACAACGCGACAAATCCTTCGTGGACTCTGCGGGTGCTGGGTTCCCCCAGATGTTCCTCGTCGTAGAAGACATGAACCTCCCATCCCGAGACAGCAGCGAGCCCAGCGTGAGCGAGCTGCTGCGCAGCTCTCTGGAGACAGGCGGCTTCTACACCGGGGGCAAGTCTGTGGAGTGGAACATGCTCCCCTACTTCGGTGTGGCGGTGACCTCCGGCAGGGGCTCTGTCAGAGCAGTCCCAGCAAGGCTCGCCCGACGCTTCTTCACCATCAGCATCGGGCAGCCGTCGGAGCAGGAGATGGTGGTTGTCGCCTCGTCCCTGCTGACGGGCTTCTTCCAGGAGCGGTCCTTCTCATCAGAGGTCAGATCCATCACCTCCCCGCTCTCGCAGGTGCTGGTTGAGGTGCTGCTGCTTTCCGCTGCCGCGTTTAAGGTCCAGCCGGCACGCCCCCACCTCAGCTTCTCCTTCGTGCAGGTTAAATCTGCGGTGCAGGGGATCTCCCTGTCTGTCCCGTGGACCTGCGGGAATGTCCGCTCCGTCGTCCACCTCGCGATGCACGAGATGACACGCGCTTTCCAGGACCGACTCTCCTCCGAATCGGACCGGTTTGAGTTCCAAAACATCCTCCTCAACGCTGTCAGGCGGTCCCTCCCGCCCGGCTCATGGAAGAGTGACTTCTTCGACTCGGAATGGCCTGCCGTATTCACCGACTGCCTCCGCCCAGACGCCTCGCCTGAGGAGCGTGTGTATGAGCCTGTCCGCAGCCCCGAGACCCTCCCCGAGCTGTTTGAGTTCTACTGTGGCGAGATGCGTGTGGCTGTGGCGGAGGACATCGTCCTCTTTAAAGACTGCTGCCTCAACCTGTGCCGCATCATGCGTGCCCTGCGCCTGACAGGCAGGCTCTGCACCTTGGTGGGTGTTGCGGGGTGTGGGAAGAAGACCCTAACGAGGCTGTCCGCCATGATGCTGGAGTATCAGTGTTTCACCATCCAGGAGAGCCGGAGTTATACGGTTGAGTCTTTCCGGAAGGATCTTGTGCAGCTGATGGATACGACAGGGCTCCGCACGCAGGATGCAGTCCTCTTCCTGACAGATGCGGAGCTGAGCGTTGCGGGGATCCCTGACGAATTGACCTACATCATCCACCATCACACGGTGTTCGGCCTGATGACCAGCGAGGAGCGCGCCAAACGGGTGTCCTGTTTAACCGCGGAGGGCTGTGAGGTGGATGTCGCGCCCCACGAGGCTTGGGATCTGTTCTGCACCCAGACCAACACCCACCTGCATGTGGTGCTGAGCGTGACACCCTGCAACAACCTGTTGAACCTCCTCAGGGAGTTTCCCTCATTTGTCTCGGTGGCGACGCTGATCTGGCTGGACCTGTGGCCGCACGAGGCGCTGGCCCTCATCGCAGACAGGCGGTTCCGCAAGGAGAAGAAAGCGGACAGCACTCCAGCTGATGACCTCATGGATAATTCCGCTTCATTCCGGCGCGAGAGATCCGGCTTCATTCTGCCGGCAACATCGCTTCTGGGCACCTCCATCCTCAGCGATGGCGACGAAACCCCAATGGTTTTTGAGTACAAAACGCACCAGGTCGCGCATGCCTTCCGCACCCTCTCCCGACTCCCTCAACGCTGCGCCTCAATCCACGAGTCGGTTGTGGAGCTGAGCGCATCACACTACTCCGCAACACGCCAGCTCCTCCCCATCGGCCCTGCCCACTTCCGCGACCTGCTCCAAGCCTTCGAAGGCATCCTCTCTGAGAGGCTCGGCTGCATGCAGGTGAAGAAGGACCGCCTCAACAGCGGCCTCCGCATCATGCAGTCGACGGAGAACACAGTTGAGAATGTGCAGTTCACCCTCTCTGACTCGCAAGGGCTGCTGGATGAGGGTCGGAGGAGGTCGTGCGCCCTGCTGCAGCAGCTCGCCGCAAAGGAGCTGGTGGTGAAGGCCGCAAAGGAGGCTGTGCACAGCAAAGGTGTTGCTGCCCTCGAGGGGAAAAACCGTGCCCGAACCATACAATCCTCCGCACAGCAGGAGTATGACTCTGTGATCCCCGAGATGAAGAACGCAATCAAGGCGATCGACTCGCTCTCCCGGCAAGATATTGTGGAGCTCAGATCCTACAACACCGCATCAAAGGCTGTCGCATACACCTCTGAGGCTGTTATGATCCTCTTGAAGGAACGCAAGGCAGACGACTGGGCAACCGCAAAGACAGTGTTTGCCCGGCCCGACTTCCTCGAGAGGGTGCAGGGATTCGACAGGTCTTCCGTGACCCCCGAGATGGTCGTCAGGCTGCACAGGATTATCAACGACCCCGACTTCACGCCGGAGAGGGTCGGGCAGAGCGGCTCCTATGCCTGCAGATCCATCTGCCTCTGGGCACGCGCGTTGTATCGCTACTTCCATATGGAGCAGAAGGTTGCGCCGAAGAGGGAGCAGCTTGCGGAGGCTGAAGGGGTCTACAGAGAGGCGAACGAGCAATTTGAATTGGCAAATGCGGAGCTTGCAGATGTCACAGCGGAGGTGACTGCGCTGGAGGCGCAGCGCGAGGTGGTGGAGGCGGAGCTCGGCGCGCTGGAGAGGAATATCCAGCTCTCGGAGAGGCACCTCGGGACTGCGGAGGAGATCCTGGATATCCTCAGGCCGCATGTCAAGCGGTGGGAGGCTGAGGTGAATTCCCTGGAGGCGTCGATAGAGTGCTGCGCAAAGGATTCCCTGCTTGCCGCAGCGCACGTTGCCTATCTCGGGCCTTTTCCGCAGGCCAAACGGGAGGCACTCCGGCAGAAGTGGCTTGGCCTGGCGGGGAGGAGGGAGACCATCACCCGATCACCCGAGAAGCGCAATTCAGCTCGTGTGTCTGTCACCTGGGAGCACGACCAGCTGGGAGGGGGCGGTGACGCGCAGCGGAAGCTCCACACCCCATTTGACTTCGCGTCTGCCGCCGGGGCCTCCGATTCCCTCATAAAGTATGCCCTGCAGGGGATTCCGGATGACAGCTTCACGCTCGACAACGCCGTGATGTCTCTCCAAGCCCTGCAGCCCTATTCCAAGAGATGGCCCTTGATAGTCGACCCCCACGGGGAGGTGGGACACTGGCTTCTCAAGCATTTCCGCGACCAGCAGATGTCTGTCCGGGTTATCAAAGCCCCTGCGCCTGATGCGAACGACGAGGCTGTGGCGGAGGTTGCGTCGGTTATATCCGAAGCGATGTCCTCCGGAGTGGTTGTGATCGTGACGCAGGTGGGGAAGGCGCTCGACACAACCATCACACGCCTGCTGCTGCGGCGCTACCGGGAGGTGCCTGGGGAGCAGGAGGAAGCCCCAGCCTCATACACGCCGCTGTTCGACGGGGAGGCAGGGGAGGAGGCGTGCCATCCGAACTTCCGGCTGATCTTCTCCAGCAGGCTTGAGGATTTGCGTTTCACCGCATCGCTGTGGTCGTCCCTCAATGTCATCGCCTTTACTGATAACCAGGAGACCGCAGAGGGGCAGGTGCTCAGCGATATCGTCGGGATCGTCCAGCAGGAGTTGGAGAACGAGAGGAGGAAGAACATGCAGTGCCTCGCGGCGAACCGCAGTTTTCTGGTAGAGTATGAGGAGTCTTTGATAGGGGCCCTGCAGGAGGAGGAGGGGAATCTGCTTGACAGCGATGTGATTGTGGAGAATCTGAGGAATATCCGGTCGACGACAGAGCAGGTGGAGAGGCAGGTGCGGAGCCTGCAGAAGCAGACGTCGCAGCTCACCGCAGCCAGGAAGAAATACTCAGGGGTTGCGAGGGTTGTGTGCAGTGCTTATAACCTGACATGCGCTTTCAGCCGAATCAGCACGATGTACCGCCACGGGTTCCGATGCATCAGGGATATTGCGGCAGACGCCATCTCGGCTTATATGGAAGCCCTCCCGGAGGCGGGGCTGGGGGGGAGCACGAAGAGCCAGGAGGGGAATCCCGCAAAGCCGACTCAGAAATCGAACCTCAGAAACACACCTCGGGAAACCCCCTTGATGAGGGAGCCCCATCAAACCCCCACCGAAACCTCGCTGCAGCCTCCCGACCTCCCGCTCGACGTCGAGCAGCTGGAGGCGTGTGTCCGCACGAAGCTGTTCAGCTACATCTCGTGGGGGTTGCAGCGGAGGCACCGGAGAGGGTTTGCCACCGCCGTCGCTGCGGAGTTGCTCCTGTCATCCGGGCAGCACACCCCAGGGGACTGGGCCCTGTTTGTGATGGATGCGGAGGAGATGCAGCAGCCGCTGAGGGGGCACCGCGCATCCGCCGGGGGAACGCGCCGATCCCAGGGGAACAAGCGGCACCGGAGCTCGGGGGGCAGGGGCCTCTGCGTGTTCTTCGCTGTGGCGACGGAGAGCGTGGAGGCCGAAGAGTGTGCGGGTGCCGAGGAGTCCGCCGCGGCGGACGATTCCAACCTGGCGGCCCTCACCACCTCGCCCTCCCTCTCCATCTCGCTGCTGGGGAGATCCGCCGCAGGCCCGGAGAGGGGTCTGGCCTCCATCTCCGCCTCCGCCTCGATGCCCTCACACCCGGCGCCAGCCCCTATCCCATTCTCCTTGGAGCTTGAGGACTGCCACGGGGGGGTTCGCAAGTCAATAGGTGGGGCCAGCCAGCGCACCTCTCTCTGGGAAGGGAGTGTTTTCGGCGAGCAATCCGCGACGGAGCTGCCTCAGGAGTGCTGGGGCTGCCTCCGGAGGCTGGAGGACTCAGAAAGCACCGGGGGGTTGGTCGGAATCGTCTCCTGCGTGCGTGCCTCGCCTGAGGCTTGGGGGGCCTGGGCTCACACAGGGGATGCTTCTGGCATCAAGCCTGTAACCTGCACGTCTGGTGCCACCCCAGGCGGCACCAGCCCCCGCCCCGCGCACCCCACACCCGAGGGAAGGCGGAGGGAGGAAAAAGATGGTTTGAAGCATATCCACCCCGACGCGCTCACCCCGCTGCAGCGCCTGCTCCTGGTGAAGTGCATCGCCCCGGAGAGGTGCCACGCTGCGGCTGCCGTGTTCGTCGCGGAGGTGTTGGGGGATGAGTTTGCAGCGGAGGCGCCGGGGATGTCCCTCCAGGAGGTGGTGTCGTGGGAGCACCCGGTGGTGCTCATCCTGCGGAGCGGTGCGGACCCCATACCCAACATCCTGGGTGTCAGCCAGATGGCAGGCGGGTCGAAGGCTAAGGTGAGGCAGCTCTCCTGCGGGCAGGGTCAGGAGGGTTCCGTCACCTCCGCAACCGACACCTGCAAGCGGATCGGGGATTGGGCGATTGTACACAACGCACACCTCGCCTCCACAGAGCTGCTCCTCTCCATCACCCACGGGAGGCCAGCCCGCCGCGACGACTCGGCGAAAGAGGTGGTGCAGGCTCCCAAGAGAAGCTCATCTGTCTCCCCCGCGGCTGCGACGGAAGCCGCCAGCCGTTCTCCCTCCCTCGGGCACTCCGAAGCAGGCATGAACGCCATGATGAAGGTCGGGAGGGCAATCCGCCTGCTGCAGAGGTCTCCCCTCATCAAAGGCATGCAGGGCTCCCCGGATAAGCTCCACGTCAATTTCAGGGTTTTCATGACGGTGCCCCACACCGCAGAGCTCGACCCGCAGGTGGTGCAGCGGTGTGTGAAGGTTGACTGCGGGCCGGATGGTGTCGTCCCCTCCTTCCAACGCCTCTTCTCCGCGCGCAGCTCTGCGGCAGATTCGAGAGCTGATCGGCAGGAGGCTGCCACTCTGCGTGGGATCATCTCAGCTCTGTGCTGCTTCCACGCGGTGCTGATCGCCAGGGGAGATAGGAGATACACCGGATGGACCTGCCTCAGCGTGTTTGAGGATGCCGACCTATCCGCGGCAGTCCACTTCGCGGAGAAGATGCTCGACGCCAGCAAGGGGGAGGAGACCCTCAACTGGGAGGCGATGCGGGGGATGGCGGCAGACATCCACTACGGCTCCAGGGTGGACGATGAAAACTTCCGGGTGATCGACTGCATCCTCAGCAGGATTTTCCACCCAGAGATTGCCGCCGGCACCAAGCCCCTCCATGAGGATACCACACTTCCCCCGAAGCATCTCAACGGGCCTGCCTACGCCGAAGCGATATCGCAGCTGAAGGGTCTGGACACTACAAAATTTCTCGGCCTGGGTGTCAACGCAGACTGCCTGGAGCACCGGCACAGCTCCGCGTCTCTCATGGGGCTTCTCCTCCGCACGACACAGGCAGCCGCAGGGACGGACCGGGGTTCGAAGCTCGCCTTCGACCCCCAGGCGGCGGGCCCCCTTCTGATGGATGAAGCCAATTCACACCATGTGCAGGCCACCATTGGGCGGATATCTGACATGGTTTTCGCCGGTGCTGATGCCTGGGCAGAGGATGCTGACGATGGCCTCCCCGCGCTGACCCTCCTCAGCCTCGACTCCATCGATGCCAAGAAAATCGCACGGCACGGCCCGAACAGCACCGCGCTGTGCCAGGGGGGGCTGATGTGCGACTGCCTCGCCTCAGAGCTCTTCTGCTACAACACGCTGCTGACCAGAATCCACCGCACACTCAACGAACTCCTCCGGGTCATCTGCGGGGAGGCTGTGACAGACCCTGCGTTGGAGCAGGTCTTCTCCAGCCTCCTCGCCGGTGCGGTGCCCGACGCATGGCTTGCCGTGAGCTTCCCCTCCGAAGAACTCCTGATGCCCTGGGTCTCCGGGCTGTGCAAGCGGTTGGATTTCTTCCGCTCCTGGATGCAGAAGGGCAAGATGCAGAACTACTGGCTGGCTGCGTTCTACCACCCCAACAGGCTGTATACCACCATAGAGCGCCTCCATGCAAGGCAGATGGGGCGGGCGGTGACAGATGTGAAGATCATCGGTGAGGTGGATGCGCAGGTGACATTCGGCGCGTCGATGATGCAGAAGACCACTCATTTGGAAGCGAGGTCACGCAGGCTGTCGACGTATGTTCAGCAGGGGCTGCCGTCGCGGAGCATGTCTTTGGGGGTCAGTCAGGGCGATCAGTCCGCGAGTCCCGGGGACAGCCAGTCCACCGACGCGTCTGCATCCCAGTCGGTGTTTGCCTTCGGAGGTGTGAACAACGAGAGCGTGGTTCTGGAGGGCCTGTTCGGAGATGGCTTGGAGTGGTCTGCCCACGAGCAGGCGTTTATCCCGTCGACCTGCCCGGGTGTGGGTCTCACCCCGCTCCCCCCGATCCGGCTGCGCCCGGTCCTGCGGGTGTTTGTCAACGAGTGTGGGACAGTGCAGCTGCCATTTTACCAGCACCCGGGGCGCGTGGTGCCGAAGTGCCACGCCGGTGGGGCGACGTTTGCCTTCTCCCTCAGCCTGCCTGTGTCAGATCAGTATGAGCGTGTGCTGGCAGAAGCGGGTGCTGCGATTGTGGCCCACAACATTTCTTAGATCTGTGGTGGGGAGGGCTCCGGTTGGGTTTCACACAGCCCCGTATTCACACAACGGGTTGTATTGCTGCAACACCGCTGTCTTCGATTATAGATAGCACCTCCTCGAAGTATATCTTGGAGGAGGGGGTGTTGTGGCGATTGATGGGGTTCAGGAAGCTCCCCAGCACCCGTAAAGTGGTTTTTTTTGGCGAACCGGTTGGTTTTCACCACCCTGTTCTGCTGGATTGGGGAACTGCTGCGCGCACCGCTCTCTCGATATCTCTCCGCCCCGCCTCCCGTCTTAACAACCCCCCCCACTCCACCCCTCCCCGTCTCCGAAGCAAAGGCATGCAGGCCACGGCCAGGACACCTTCGTGCGCTCGGCTTCGATCTGCTACGAAACAGAGGTGAGAGGCGGGCTGTGTATGGACAGGAACGTTACCATGCCTGTTTTGCACTGCCCCGCCTCGTGTCTGAGAGTCTCTGTGGGTGGGATGGGTTACGTTCTGCCCCACCCCCCTGCTTGGGTCTGGTTTTTTTGTTTGACGCAGAAGGATGCAGGTGGAATGCTGCATCCCGGGAGTCTCAAGACGTGTGCGGGTTGGGCTGCGACATCAGCATTCGTTGCCGTTACGTTCCCCCTTTTGTGAGGGGCAGGGGCCTGTGAGGAGTTATTCATCAGTCTTTCTTCTGACCCAACCGGCCAGCATTTTATTTGACGATTTGCCACTTTATTTGTTAACCCGCACCCCCTGCCTGTTGCTGCTAACCCGCTAACCCTTCTGAGCCACATGGACGATTTGCCAAATTCAACGGGGAAAAAATCGTGTGGGGCTGGGGCTTGTGTGTGCCCCCTCCCCCACCGCTGTCCCACTATTGCGCTGCGTATGCGCCTGTGTGCTGTGCCGAGTCAGCCCACACAAGCCTGCCACCCCCTTGCTGATCTAAACCCTCACCCCCCCCCCCCTTTTTCCGCAGTACCCACTTCATGCGCGTTAGCTCCCCTCTGCACAGAGAGGGGATAATTGCCCTGGGCCGTTGAGGGTGCCGCTTTTGTCCGGTTCCAAGATATTCACACCCCACCCCACCACACCCCCCAACCCTCCTGTCCAGGAGAGCTGTGCACCAGCTCTTGCAACTTGCTGTGGGGCAGCAGCTTGCAAAACACACACACACACACCCGTCTCTCTGCCGCGATGCGGCGCTCTCTCGCAAACCTCGCTGTCAAGGGGTGGCAGTATGACAAGTGCGGGCTGCCGGGCAAGGTGCTGAAGGCAGCACAGTGGGCTGAGCGCGCCCCTGCCGAGGGCGAGGTGGTGGTGAAGATGTCCGCTGCGCCCATCCTGGCGCAGGACGTGCGGCTGGTGATGGGTGTGCTGGGGGGTCTCCAGGCGGAGAGCTTCCCCGCAACGGCAGGGTCCACAGGGGCGGGTGAGGTGGCGTCCGTCGGGGCCGGCGTGGTGGGGCTGAAGAAGGGCAGCAAGGTGCTGCTCTCGCGCCCCACCGCCGGGTCGTGGGCAACCGAGGTCACAACCGACTTCTCCAACGTCGAAGACGTGTCGGACCTGAAGCTCTCCGCAGCCCAGCTCTCGCTCCTCCCCATCTACACCAGCGCCGAGGTGATGGCAACAGCCTACGGCGATGTCGCAAAGAAGACGGTCCTGGTGCTGGGCGCGGACCTCCCACAGGGGGCTGCCCTGGTGGGTGCCCTTGAGGCAAAAGGCGCCAAGGTGCTGAAGGCGCCCGCTGCGAAACAGCCGGCACAGTATGTTTGCTTTGACCTTTCAGCACATACTTTTCCCCTCGTGTGCACAACCAAAACCCGGGTTCTTTTCTGGACTCTCATGTGTGTGACAGACGAATCTCAAAGTACCACACAACAGGAAATCACATCAAAGTTCCAACGGGATATTTTTCGCGTGGAATTGATTTTCGCGCCGCCTCCTCCACCCTTGCCCTCACACAGCTTCATTTTCAACGGCGTTGGTGGTGCGCAGCTTGCCGAGGCGATTTCCTCTGCAGCAGAAGGGTATGTCCACGCGAGGTAGAGGGTTCGTGCAGCTACGGCACTGGGGCAAGTGCCGCTGGGCACGCAGGGGAGGGGGTGAACGGGGGGGGGGGGGGGAGGAAACAAACGGCTGTTGGGCATACTGTTGGGATCGCCTTTGCATCGGAGAAGGAAATAAGGAAGGGGAGGGTGTGTGTGATGAGGCTCAGGTCAGGGGAGGGGGATGTCTTGTGTGCGTAGTGTGGCTGGGCTCCTTCCAGCTGTGTAACACCAACACCACTCGCAGCGCCACTGTCGTGACATGGGACGACAAGGGGTCGGAGCGTATGGGGCTTGACGGCGATGTCCTGCTCTCGAAACGCATTTCCCTCAGAAGTTTCTGGTATGGCAATTCTTGTCCTGTGCGCATCAGTGTATCATCACCAGAGTCACCACAAGTGACCGCAGCAAAAAAACTGACGTCGAAGTCCATGATTTCTTTTGTCCTGTTTGGTGCAGCCGCGCTTTGCAAACGCATTCACACACCCTGCCACACCAGCACCATCCATCCACCTTCCTCTCCCATCTCTCTCACCACCACCCACTCTCTCAGGTACCCTCGCTGGGTGGAGGACAGCCCAGCGGCTGACCGCAAAGCGGCATTCGCAGCAGCAGCTCCGCGTGCGGCAGCAGATGGCGTTGCGAGCAAAGCCTTCCCCTTTGCGGACTTCGAGAAGGCGTTCGACTCTGTGTACACAGCAGGGACGGTGCCTGTTGTGACCTTCTGATAGGCTGATGCGTGCCGTGCGGTGCGCGCCTGGCAGGGGGGGGGGGGCACACCATTGCCATCCTGCGAGAAGCTTGCCCTGCAAAAACAAGCCTTTTCCCAGAGGCACCGCTTTCTGCCCTTTCTGCAACCCCCACCCTCTCTCTGACTGCGAACGCCGCAGAGACAACGCAGTGTACCCCCCCCCCACCCCCCACCACCGCCACCTCACGTCCGCACCCCGCCTGTTCGGGCGGCATAACATGAGAGGTCGGAAAGGGTTTAGCAGGGGGTCACCTAATGGCTGAGGTATCTGTAGCCTTCTGTCCCCTTGCCTACCTCCTTCCCTCCTCTCTGAACCCTATCCAACAAAAAAAGTGAAGATTTTTTGTACCACCACGGCTTGCGCGGAGGGAGGGGGGGGGGGCGAAGAAGTCTGCACGGTGGGCTCCAAACATGACATGGGTTGAGTGGTTTTGCAATTGCAGAGCAATTTTACATTAAAATCATCTTCTGTAGAACACTGAATGCAGTCATGGCGGAGTCGAGTGTGGGGCTTCAAGGGGTGGGGTGGAGGCGGGGGGCGAGGGGCGAGGGAAGATTCAGGTCAGGGACACGCGACCTGAGGGAGTTGGCCGCAGCATGAGCGAAGGGGGTGGGGGAGGAGGGGCTACCCGAGGAGAGTCCCTGAGTTTTACTGCAGCCATCTCCCCCTAATCCCCCCCTTCTCTTCCCATCCCATCCCATCCCCCCCCACCCCCGGTGTTCCCTCCGCAAAGGCATGCAGGGGAAGGTGTGGGCGAATCCCGCTGATGGTGTTTTTTTTCCTTCTCTCTTTCTCTCTCTCTCTTTTGCCCGCTTCGATTCGACACCAAAAGAGAGGGCATCAGAGGTTTGAAATAGACTGAAGTAAAACCACCCACAAAGCTCTTTTGTTTGCCTCACCCTTGCCCCCTTTACCCCCCCCCCCCCCCACACCCCCACTATACTGCAACCCTGGGGTGTGTTACCGACACACACCCCACTCTGCAAAAAAACCCCCCCCCCCCCCTCATCTGAGTGAAGGAGGTTGAGTCAGGTCTCCGTGCCTCACTTCACTCTGTATCAGTGCGGTTCCCCCCCCCCCTCCCCCTTTCCCCCCCTCCCCCCTTACTCTGCAGTTGTATTGCTTGCCCCTCTTCTGCACTCCTCGCGTGGGCTGGGAGAGGGGCAATGCAGCATGCCCAACAGCAGTGTCCCTACGAACGATATCGTGTTTTTCAAGCAGTTCCGTTTTGTTGTTTTCTGATTATTTCGTGTGCCGCGGCCGCACCGCGCACCGCACCTTTTATCCCCTCTCCCCCTGTAAGCCTCGGGTTTCTGGCAGGTGTTGGTGGGCCGAAGCGATTGGAAAATGAAGAAACCATCCCCAAACAACACGCCAAAAACCCAACCTGCGGGAGGTCGGGGGTGTGTCTGTGGGGGAGGAGGGGCGAGGTTGGGAGGTGTGCTTCGGTGTGATGCGACAGAAGAGCGTGGGCTGTATGGCCCCCTGGGGAGGGTCGCCGAAGGGCTGAAGGGGGATTCAGGGTTCAGAGGAATCAGCTCAGGCAGGTGGATGGCACGACGTGCGCATGCGGTGAGTGGGAGGGGAGGGCGTCTGAGGGGGGGAGGGGGGGGCTGGTGGTGTGAGTGCGCGCCAAAAAGATATCCAGGATGGATGTGGCTGTGTGATGTATCGACACCCCCTTTTTACCCCCCTTTTATTTCACACACGCCTCGTGTTCCCTTCCCGACCCCACACGACGGACGCCAGCGGGGGGTGGGGGGGGGGTCGGAGGCATCCCTTTCCGGGAGTCTCAACTCGCGGAAGCGCAGTATAGCCTGGAACTACAGAAAAAGACTTGGTGTTGCGTTCTTTGTTTGTACGAACGGTGCCTGCTAGTGCATGTGTGCAGATACCGAACGCTGCCACGAGTCTTTTTAGTGCGAAAAGCTAGCTGTTCTTCCAAAAAAAAATGGCTCACGACTCCCCGCTGGGGTGTCTGGAGCCCGCCTTACACCTTCCCCTGTTTAGCCCTTTCTTTCTCTCTCTCCACGCCATCATCACACCACCCAACAGGCCTACACCCTCGGGGTGGCACCCTTGGGGGCAGGGCGGTGCATGTGATGATATGCGCGGTCTGCGGAGCGAAGCGCGCCAACGGCAAGCCCTGTACGCTCCGCGGCAACGGCACCCCCGCGCACAGCACCCTCTATGTGGACCACGCCCCCCTGTCGGCCACACCGCAGGCGGACCGCCTGCGGGTACACCCGGCTGTGCTGCAGCCGTGCCATGCCGTGCAGCATCGGGACTACGCGCCCACACCCCCGACGGACCACCCGCTGTTCATCGAGGGCAGCCCCGTGGTAGGCTGTGGGGCAGAGCGGCAGGCCAGGTCTGCTGCGACGCCATGCCGCGGCTGCCGCAGCCCCCCTGCGTTGTCCCCGCGGCGCCTCGACGTGGTGTCGTGCGGGTCGGCAGCAGGGACCCCTGGGCTTCCGGTGTCGCCTTGCTCCCCGGCGGGGCGTGTCGCTGCGCTGCGCCACGACCTCGACGTGCTGCGGGCGGAACGGCAGCACCGAAGAGGCACCGGGGGCTCCGATGCCACCGTGGTCTGCGTGGAGTCAGTGTCGGATGGACGGGGAGTCTCGCCGCGCCGGTTGCCGCTGACGCCCGTGCCGTCACCCCCGGCGCCCCCTGCAGCCAGCAGTGCGCGGCAGAACTGGGTTCCGTCCGAGGAATGGCTTCTGGCGAATTTCCGCGGCGCTGCGGTGCATGCTGTGCAGGCTCCAAGCACCCCGACACCCTACCACAGCGCACGCAGCAGCGATGTGGCGACACTCTGCTTCTAGGAGGGGTGTGTGAGAGGGAGAAATGGGGCCATTCGTAAAGTCATCAAGGCTATTCACCCCCCCCCCCCCACCACCCCCAGCGGCACAGCCCACTGCCTGTTTCTCCACAGACGCACATTCGCCCCACCGCCGCTGGGTTGGCCCCGTCTCTTCCGAATCCTCCCCCACCCGACCCCCCAGCCCCTCCCCTCCACCCCCTGGGTTGCATTGCCATCCAATGATGGGGAAACGGCACCTGCCACCTCGGTGGTTTGGCCTTTTTGGGCCTTTAGGTTTTCCGATTCCAGCGACAAGCTGGCGTTAGCTGCCCAACCCCCGTGTATACACTATGTTTCTTGCCTTGCGGCTCCCGTGCTGCTCGTGTCTTATCTAGAATAGCCATAATGCCGGAAGCGTTGACTTTTTGTTTCTCTGAGGTTTGGGGGGGGGGTGGCGGGTAGAGGCGGTTCCTTTTCCCCAAACAGGATAAAAGGGGGGGGGGGGCATAGTCTGGCGGTGTGAAACAGTATCAGGGGATAAGATAGGTCTGGTTTTCCGGTTTTCAAAACCAGGGTTTCCCGGTTCCCGGTTTTCTGAAAAAAAAAAAAAGGTCGATCTCATTTTCGGCGTTTTTTTTGTGACTTTGGGACAGTAAAACAGTCAGAAAAAACGCCATAAAAAAATAGAAAGTGACCCCATCGTGATCCGCACAGAGCTCAAATAGTCCAAAGAAGGCAGAGAAGCGGAGAAGAAAAAATGGACCTAGCGGGTGGCCCGGTGGGTGGTGATGCCCTCGTCATGCAGGTCTCTTCTGTTTTGAAGGTGCACACATGGTGGACTCCAGCCACCATGTCTAAGAGGGAGTCTAAGACTGCAGTCTGTACTGGATACGGGAGTCTATTTTCCAGCTAATTTACGCTAAGACTCCCGCTAGTTGAGACTCATGGGAGACACACGGTGTACTCCAGCGGAGGTAGGGTAACCTCCGCTGGAGTTCACCGTGTCGTCTGCCTCTGTGCAGCGTCACTCGGTGCCATCGAATACATGGCGACAGCCCACCAACTCGAGACAGATCTGCTTGTCTGGAGGGCTGAGACGAGAACACGAACGACTTTCAAGCAGTCTTGAAGGTCGCCAAGCCTATTGGGGGCAACTAACAGATGAGATTTGTTTGTTGCCTGTCGTCACAGCTAGGTGCCCATCTCCTCGACAACGGAATGTGTGCAGAGATCTCGTGGACCCTTTGGCCATTCTGTCGTGCACCCACTCCACCCACAACGCACACCTATCACGAGTGGTCGCTCCCCCGTCCTCCTCCACCCTGAAGGTTGAACCCTCAAGGACCAGTGATCTCCTGCTGGCCGGGCTGCGATACAGCGAAGCCTTCCTACTTACAAGCGAATCCAGACTGTAGGGAACAGATGTTCACTACCGTGGCCTCCGGCGGCTGGGGGGCTCCGCCCCCCAGACCCCCCCTGCGTAAAAACATTGCACCAGACCTTTTTTGGCCGAGAGTCCAAACTTTCAAAGCAGCTGCTGCGCCTGCCCCACCAAGCAGCCTCAGTACGACAGGACGCGCGCAGGCACCGGGCCCTCTCAGATTCTGGGAGGGTTTGCGCGGGTCGCGCGCGCCGAAGGCGCGCGCGAAAAATTTTCAAAACCAGAAAAACCGGAAAACGGCGCCAGAAAAAAAGTCTATCTTATACCCTGAACAGTATTGCTCAGAACGAAAAAAATGAACTTCCGGTGTGTGTTGTGTAGTGTGTGTGTTGGGGGGGTGTTGAGTATTTTTATGCCTGTATCCCGTCCGACAGCGGGGGGGGGTTGTACCCCTGCTGTCCCCAGCCCTTTGAACCGCCCCCTCCCCCCCCCAGCCAGCCGCAAAAAACTGCCTGTGGTGTCGACAGGAGCTCCGGTAGCTGGAACCCCAGTAAATCCACATGAAACAGTTCAACATGCAGCCAGGCATGCCCGCCATGCCATTCACCTCTCCTGCGCGTGGGCTGTATCCACACCCTCCGTCCTTCTCCCTGCCCTGCCCTGCCTTGCCCCCCCCCCCCCCTTCCCTTCGAGACTCTTCATCGATGCATGGTTTTGCCACATTTAAAAAAGACACTGATCCACACACACACACACACACACACCCCACACACCCACAGCGCCCACCTCCCCCCCCCCCCACTCACCCCCTCAACACCTCAACACCTGGCGCAAAGAGAATGTAAAGATGCCCCCACCGCATGGGCTGGACACAACCCATTCGGGGCTGCTGCGGAAGGCTTTTGACTATGAGGCACCAGGGGGGCAGCTGCGCATCGAAGGGTTGGGCCGTATCCTCGAGGAGCTGGGCCTCGGGCGCGACGCCAACAGCGATGTCGTGCAGGGCGTGTGGAGGGCCATGAAGCCTGCTGGCGGTGCCACGCGGTGGGAGGACTTTCATGAGGTTATGATGACCATCACCAACGCAGCCCCTACCCCTACCCACTCCGTCGCCGCAAGCGATGACAGCCCCAGAACCCCACCCGCGGGTCTCAACACCACCGCGCTGGACATCCCGGACGACCCGGGCGCCTCCTTCCTCGACCTCCCACAGCACCCACCCCCTCCTGTCCAGGAGGGCTTCGCCCTCCCCGACCCCTTCTCGCAGTACCGCCGGGACGGCACCGCCCCCGCCCCGACCTCCACTGCACCCCCGCCACCCCCTCCGGCACCCACCCCCGGCTTCGCCTTCCCCGACCCATTCCCGGGGTTTTCAGGGCAGCCACCCGCTGCTGCAGCCCCTCCCCCTCCTCCGGGGGGAGGTGTGCAGCCCGCAGGGTCAGCCGGGTCAGCCGCAGCACCCCTGCCCCTGCCTGACCCCCTCTCTCTGGGGGGGTATCGGAGGGAGGCAGCGCCTCCGCCTGCGGGGAGGCAGGGAGGGGCGGGCCGGGGGAGTGATGCGGAGACGGAGGGGAACGCGTGGGTCCCGGGGTTTGCCCGGAGGGGGAGTGCGGGGAGTGCCAGCGGGAGCGGCACCACCGGGTCTGCCGGGTCAGCCGGGGGCGCGCCGGGGTACCCCCCGGAGCTGTCCTTCCAGGATATGTTCAGGAGGGAGAGCGGGCGGCTTCCGCAGCAGCAGGCACACCACCCCGACCTCACCGGGGCGGGCCAAAGCCTCTCCCGGCACAGCAGCGCAGCGGCGCTGCATCCACAGAGGCAGGGGTCTGGAGGCCCACTGGCCCCCTCCGCCGAAACGCAGGCCGGTTCCCCCCCGGCAGATCTCAGGTTGCGAGCCGCGCCACTCCACTTCGGCGATGCTGTCACCCCTGAAGCATACCGTGGAGGTGTTGCGGATGATCCCAGCAGAGGGGTGCTGGACAGAGCCTATCTGGAGCGTCTCGGGCACCTCGAGAGGGCTGAGAGGGAGAGGGAGGCGGATGCCGCACGGAGGGCGGCTGCAGAGGCGGAGAGGGAGCGGGAGAGGGTGCGGCGGAAGGAGGAGGAGCTGCGGGAGCGGGAGGCGCAGCTGCTGGTGCGGGAGATGCAGATCCTGGAGGGGCCTGGCCCGAAGGAGGCGGGGGGCATCCCCCCGGGGGTTCTGTCCTCCTCCTCCTCCTTCTCGTCGGCTCTCGCGTCGTCCCCCGGGGGCTCCTCGTCGCCACCCAGCGCGAGGAAAATTCTGCAGAAATCCGGAGGTGCTGCACGGAGGGGTGTCGTGCATCACCCCACAGGGCCCCCATATGCAGGAAAGGCCGCCCCCTCACGCTCCCCGGTGCGGGATGCGCGGGGCAGGGTGGAGAAGATGGGGCGCGGCGCCCCGCCTGCCGGGCTGGGCTCCTCCTCCCGCACAGCCTCCCCCTACAGCTCGCGGCGCGCCGGGTCACCCCCGAGGGGGGTGCGGCGGCAGCAGTCGCCTCAGGGGAGCAGGTCGCAGTCGAGATCGCGCTCCCCTCGGGGTGGGGTGAAGAGGGCCTTCACGGCGGAGCCGGGTTGGGCTGCGCCGCATGACTCCTTCTCCGCGTCGTTGCGGCGTGGGGTGCCTGCGACGGATGACGAGCGTGCTGCGGCGGATTACCAGGTGCGGACAAGAGGCGCCCTGAGAGAGCATGAGAATGAGTGGCGTCTGGCCATTCAGGAGATGGAATTGGAAGGGCGTGGCGACCTGGTGTTGTGGGCCTGGCGCATCTCGCAGTACCGCATGGGTGAGGCGGCGCGGCGGGAGAAGGTGGCCGCAGAGCGGCTGCGGGCTGCGGAGGAGGAGCTGGCCCGCCCTCGGGGGTCGATTCGCACCATGGTGCCGTCGGGGGGGCACCCCCTGGCGTCTGCGGGGGGCGATGAGCGGCTGCGGGAGTGGGAGGGGCGGCTGCGGCAGAAGGAGGAGGCGCTGCAGCGGAGGGGTGCGGAGCTGGAGGAGCGGGCGCGGCAGGATGAGGAGCGTGGGGCGGCCATGCAGGTGCAGGGGGGGCGGATGCACGACCTGGAGGAGGTGGAGGAGACGCTGGTGCTGAAGAAGAGGCAGCTAAGGGATGCCATCGATGCGCACCGCGATGAAGAGGATGTATGCTGGGGATGGGTGAGGGGGGGGTGTTGTGTGGAGGAGGGGGGTGGGGGGTGGGGTTGGGGTTGGGGTCGCGTTGCGGTGGTGTTGGGGTTCATGGCTCATGGCATCTCTGTGCTTGCAGGCGCTTGCTGATAGGGAGCAGATTCTCGAGAAGCGTGAGCGGATGCTCGATGACGACCACCGCAGCAGGCTGATCGATGTGGAGCGGCGTGAGTCGCACCTGGAGGCCTCAGAGGCACGTCTGCGGGATGACGAGCAGCGCATGCGTGAGGAGGACAAGCGCCTCAAGGAGCTGCAGCGTGCCCTCGACAATGAGAAGCATGTGCAGCAGCTGGATATGCGCGACCTGGAGCGGAAGGCGGACGATGATTCACGCAACCGGGCTGAGAAGCTGCGCGAACTGGAGAGGCAGTCGGAAGCCAGTGCGCGCATCCGTGAGGACAAGCTGCGTGATTTGGAGCAACAGCTGCGTGATGTATGGCCTTGTTTTACTGCAACAGGGCTCGTGTCAGTGTCAGAAAGATAGTAGGCAGCGCTTTGGGGATCGAAGGGAAATCATAAGGCTGCGGAGTTGCTTTTGTTTTAACCGGATTTGGCGTTGCAAAATGATCCATCGGTACAAACACGACGGATCCAGGGTCCACTTCACCTTTCCATGCGCGTCTTCCCCGTTCCCGCTGAGCACGACACTTCTTGTGAGAGTTCTTGGGGTGTAGCAGCGCGATGAGCTACCCTTGTTTACTCGAGATGGTTACGTATTGCGAAAACACCACACCACAGCGCGACTCTAATCTCCGCCACACTGAAGAGCGGTGCGCAGCCCTCGAGCAGTCCCTGGCCGCCAAGGAGGCCCAGCTGGCGGAACGCGAGCAGGGCCTTGTCACGAAGGCCACCAAGGCGGAGGAGCGCGAGCAGGCGCTGGCGACCCGGGAGGCCGTGGCTGGGAGCCAGGAGCAGGCAGTGGCTGGCAAGGAGGCGCGGGCGGACGAGCGGGAGAAGGCCCTCATTGCGAAGGAGCTGCGCCTGGAGGAGCGCGAGCAGACGGCGCTGCAGAGCAACCAATCCGAGTCGGCGCTGATCGCAACACTCCGCCAACAGGCCTCCGACCTCACCGCAAAGCTGGCGGATGCGAGCGCACGCCTCGGCGAGACGCAGAGCCACACCAAGTCTGTGGAGGACAGGCTGCGCCAGGTCGAGACACGCGAGCAGCGCCTCCGCGACAACGAAACGAAAATCCAGACAGAGCTGGCACGCGTCGGCGCCATGGAGGCCTCCGTCCTGCAACGCGAGAAGGAGGCGGAGCGAACGAAGCACCGCGCAGCGCGCGGTGATGCCGCAGACGGCAGCGCCGCCGACAGCCACAAGCCTGCCGCAGCAGCCACCCCCAGCGAAAGCAGCACTGCCGTCCGCCAGGCAGCGCCAGCAGGCGAGGCCTCTTCGCGCCCCCCAGACGTGGCGCGGCTGCAGACACAGATCCACATCCTGCTGGGGCAGGAGCGGAAGTGGCTGGAGTGGGCCGACAGGGTGCGCGAGAGGGAGCGGCTGATCGTGGATGAGGTCTCCCGCTTCCAGAAGGGGGAGCGCGACAAGAGGCGCGCGCTGGAGACAGGCATGGCCGCACAGCGCCACCAGCTGGAGCAGTGGGCACGGCAGCTGCAGGCGGAGCAGGCACGCTTCGAGCAGCAGCTGCAGGCGGTGCACGCCCAGCCCCAGCCCCTCACCGGGCACATGCTGGAGGCGCTGGACGACCCCTCTGTCGCACGCAGCAGGGCACCCTCAGAGGACACGGAGCTGGTCATCGAGGCTGCGAAGCGGCTCTACGACAAGACGTCCCGCATCCAGGCGCAGATCGAGGAGGGGCTGTCGCGCGGGGCTGTGCCGGTGGTGCCCGTTGTGCCGGGGGGTGCACCGCACACTACCCTCAATTACTACTTCGGGCAGAGCCCGCGTGCAGGGGAGGCTGGGCAGCAGGCGGGGGGGATCGGTGCGTATCCCCCGATGCCGCCGCCGCCTGCGGCGCCCGAAGGGCCTGCTGGGTGGGCACCGCCGGTGACGCCGCCGTCCAGCCGTCCGATGGGTGCGCAGCAGCAACAACAGCGGCGGCCGCAGCCGCAGCCCCGGCAGGCGGCAGCGGCGGCAGCGGTGCCGAGCCCTTCACCCGTGCCCCCGCCACCTCCGCCGCCGCCCCCGCCACCGCCGGTCATGAACCTGCCCCCCGTGCAGCAGCTGCACAACCCCCGCAACTACCAGGGCTCTGTGGCGGACTCCATCGAGGGGCCTGTCGGGGCGCCAGACCTGCACAACACCTTTAGGGAGAGCATGTCCCTGCCCCCGGTATGGCTAGTGCGGAAGGAAGGGGCGGGTAACATTTTTCTGTTGTGGTGTTTAGGGCTGGACACGCAGAGGGCTGGGTGGTTGGATGCGTGTGGTTCATCTGTGTTCATCCACCCTGTCTGCAAAGGGGGTTGTGCGAGTTTCGAGAGTTTGGAGGGTTTGCTCTGATGCGGATTTCAGGAGAGGGCTCTGTGCCTCTGCAACACACCACACAATTTGGCCTGCCTCTCAACCTCCCCCACCGAACAGCTCCCCGACGCACCGATGCCCTTCAACACGCCACGGGGAAGCGACAGCGATGCCGATCACGACATGCATGAGGTCTTCCTCGGCTCTGACACCAGCTCTGAGGTACAGTGAATGGGATCGGGACCACGACAAAAACACACAAACACACCTTTAATGAAGCCCTTCCTTTGATGCAGCCCTTCGGGCTGCTCTCTCTGCCTCTGCCTCTGCGCGGCAGGGCGCCTCACCACAGCATGGGTGCCACCTGTGTGGCTGAGCCAGTTCTCAGCCCCACAGGGGGGGAGGACGGGGTATTCTTTTCAACCCACGCCATGTCATCCGATGGAGCTTTTGGGCAGCACTTTGGTCCTCCAGCACAACACCACATCACACCACACCCACCCTCCCACGCCCTGCAGATGCCGCACATCGAATCTGTGTCCCGCCTCAACGCGTCGTGGGGTGGCACCTCCGCTTCGTGCGGGCCTGCCTCCCCTGAGACATGTGCAGGTGTGGGTGCCGCGCAGCAACAGCAACAGCGGCAGTCGTTCCGCCCCCTGTCGGCAGGGGGGGTGCCTGCGGCACCCCCGCCGTCTCAGGCGGAGACGCGCGACACCCAGCAGGTCGCGCAGCAGCACTGCGCCGCACCGCAAGGCGGGAGGAGCGCAACGTGGTTCAACACGTCTCTGGAGCTGGGCTGTGCCTCGCAGCCCGCTGCCCCCGCCGCGCTGCACGAAGAGCCTGTGCTGCGGCGGGTGGGGGGCCCGCCCCTCAAGGGCGCACCGCTGGGTGATGCGCAGCATGCCTACCACCACATCGAGTGCAGCATGACGGAGCTGGAGGTGACGCTGCTGTCGAAGCCTGCAGGCCGGAAGGAGCTACCCCAGGCAGGGCACCGCGAGGAGACGGCATCGCCACAGGAGGGTTCGGCACCGCCACACCGCCAGCAGCACCAGGGCTCCCCGGTGATCAGGCAGGGGGCGAAGATGCCGCAGCGGGCGGCACCGACACGCAGGCTGTCCACCCGGGGCAGTCACGACCGTGCCACCACGCCCACTGCGAAGGTCAACCTCTTCCGCAAGGCGAGCCGTGACCTGGGGAATGTCAACGGGCCTGGTGCGTCCGGTGCTGCGGTGGCAGCGGTGCCTTCCGCCATCCGTTCCTCGACTAGCCCTCTCTGTGTTGCGGTGCAGCGCATCTCCGCGGACAGCGGCTCTGCCCCTGTGGATGCGGCCCCGACGCGGCACAATACAGAGTCACGAACCCCCCAGCGGCCCTCCCTCTGCGATGTTGTCGCCTCCAGCGTGACCCGCATCCTGCGGGAGGAGTCCTCCTCTCTGTCGCACGGCTGAGCCGTGTGGCGTGCATCTGGCACCTCTCGCGAGGTGGGGAGGTGGTGGCTGGCAATGCGAGTGGGGGGAGAGGAGGTGCTGTGCCCTTGTCTTGTTCTGCATACTAACTGCCCAACCTCCCCCCCTGCTTCCCCAGCCACAGCGAAGCTTGCGGCCCCTCCTGTGTCGGTGGGCTGGGTTGGGCTGCAAGGGTTCAAAACACAGCAGCAGCGAAATCATGCGCGTGGTGGTTGGTCACGAGGTGGGGGGGATGGTCGATAGGTTATGTTGCCATCACACGTGGTGGTTTCTTTAGTGCTGACTCAGGTGCCATATACCACCCCCTCGTCTGCCATCCTTAGATGTGGTAGCCGTTTCTCAGGCTCCCTCTCCGGAATCGAACCCTAATTCCCCGTTACCACCCCCCCAAAAAAATGGAACCCGATCCTTCTGCTTCCCACTCCAACCCATGTATGCTCCACAAAGACTCCAGTTGTGTGAACCAAAAAAAATGCGAGATGTGCTCGAAGTCCGAACACACAGCACATGGATAACGAATCTCTCCCCCGGCACTCAGCACGCAACCTGCTGTGCAACACATGTTGTTGATTCACGTGTTGCAGAGTTTATTTTGCACCCTCTCTGCTGTGGGTTGAACGCACGCGCTCCAGGCGAACCTGATGCCTGCTGTTTTCATCTTCTCCTACAGAGAATCTCCGCTACGGCGCTGAAAACGGTGCGTTTTTTTTGGTGATGTTCCTCCTATTGTATCGGAGCAAATTGCCAAAATTTTGCCAAGAATTATGCCCATGGCGAAGACCCTCAATCTTTCCCAGTCCAAAAACTATGCAAAAGCGGGTCAGACAGTACAGCCCCCACCCTTCAGTGTGTGCTGGGGGCGATACCAAGGGTTTGACAAAAGCGATGCCAAGAGTGGTGTTCCACGTGTCGTTTGTATCGGTCATGCTGCAGCACGTTTGTCAAGAAGTTGAAAAATGAAACCCGAACGAGCCCTGGTTTGCCAGGCCACAGCCGGCGAAAGCCAGCGAGGGTGGGGACGCGTGTTGCGGTGCAGTGTAATTTGCAAAAAAAATACAATCGCTTGATGATTGGGGGTCTTCGCTACGAGTCACTGTGAGTCACAAGTCGTCAGCTTTCAGCCAAACATGGCTGACTTCTCACTTTTTCTCACTCAGTCACACTTGGTAGCGAGGGCCCCCATTAGAGGACTTCCCCTTCTCCTCCTCCCCCCTCGCCCCGCCCCACCCTTCTCTGAAGACGTGCAGCCAACCACCCCCTTCCCCTCCCCCCACCCTTCACCGTGAAATCCCGGGCCTTCATCAGCGATGTGTCGGAGGCCCCACGTCATGTGGGCCTCTGTGCGGGAGAAGTGCATCTACCCTCCTCTCTGATACTTCTCTGGATATATATCAGCGGTGGCTGCCTGGTGGGTGTGTGTGTGTATCAGCCTCACGCAGCTGCACACAAGCGCGCCCTCTTGACAGCAATCGCATCGTGTGGCGTGACAAGAAAAGTGCTTCCAGCAACCCAAAGAAAATGGCAAGGCTGCGTGGGGCAACCTGGGCTATCTTCCGATGTTCAGTGATAGGGTTAAGGGAGATCATCCTTGTGATTCCTTCTTCTACTTCTATTTCAATACCCCCCTCTCCCCCCCTTCGTAGAGTGAAGGGAAGTTGGGCTTTTTCACTCCCTTTCTGCCCCGTATTGTCTCTGCGTTCCTCCCCCACCCCCCTCCCCCTGTTCATGCAGGGGTGCGCCTTAGATGATGTGTCAGCCACAATGGCGCTGTGACGCGCTAGTTCGGGGATCTGGTATTTAAAAACCGATGTTGTTTCTCACCGCATTTTTTCCCCCCATTTTTTTTTGCCGTCTGCATGTTATGTACGATCAGTCTATTCAGTCCACAACCTTCCACATCTTCACCACCACCACCTCCCCCGCCCCCCCCTCCCCCAGATTTCCCAGAAATTCTGCGGAGAAAAACTCACCCCCCTCCCTCCACCGCATTCCCAACCCCCCTCTGATTTGAACACACGCACACACACACACCATGCCCTTTTTGAGTGAAGTGGAGGTTCGACACTCTCTGCAACTAGCTTTTCTCGGCATCACGATATACCTCCTTCCCCCCACCCCCCTCCCCTCTTCCCCCAATTTTTTTCCATGAAGTTATGTAGCAGAGGGGCGTATTGTTAGAGTTGGGGAGGAGGGGGAACAGGGGGGGGGGGTGGGGCAGTAGAGGGAGGGCCTCTTCCGCTGCGATTTTTGGAATTCGGCAGGAAATCTTTTAGACACGGGCTGGTCTGAGGTGTGGGCTGAGGCTGGCTGAGAATCACATCCGAACAAAAAAAAATCGTTCAAATCGTCCAGCCGAGCCAGAATCGACAGCTGGCCTGCCATACTATCGGGACCTTCACTCTGTGCCAAAAAACTGTGTCAGTTTTGTCTCCTCTTTTGTGAGACGGTTCACTTTTCTGCACTTCTGGGCGAAGGCCCCCATTATGGGGTTCCGCAGTTTGGGAGGGGGGTGGGGCCCCACTACACCTTCCTTCTGCAGGCCTGTTCCCGCCCCCATGACTTGTTCTGAGTGTGTCAATTCGGTCGAAACTCATGCCCAAAGCGCTTTGTGTGCCTGTGTGTTGTTCAGCTTTTAGATGGGCATGCCCGGCTGTATTCTTCTCGCTCACTCATGCGGTGTGGAATGTGCCTGTGTGGTGGTCGGATGATGTGAAGGTGGCGCCACAAAGGCGCAGCGTACCGGTTAGAATTAACTAAGACAGCCGCGCTGGACTGAATCCCCCCTCCCCCACACCTCCCAGACAACTCCCATCTCCGCTACTTGCAAAACCGTGACAAAGGACGCAGCCAACACGACATACTCATACGGCAGCCCTACACCACCACCACCACCCTCACACAGGGTTCGCCACACCGCACACCCAGCAGGGTAGGAGGGCGCCTTCGCCCTTAGCTGCCTGCCCCCTGCCTACACTAAGGGTGGTGCTTGGTGCACACCCACACCCACACCACACCTCTTAAGATGGGGCAGGCCGAGAGCACCACAGAAGGGCTGAACAACAGCATGCAGAGCATGCACAGCGTCGGGACCCCTGCGCGGCACAGCTACAGCACAGGGAATGTGGAGAGCTATGTCAGCATGCAGAGTGTGGGCGGGTTCCAGCATGCGCACAGCACAGGGAGTGTGCAGATGGAGAGTGATGATATACCGCGAGCCGAGGGAGGTGGTGGTGGTGGTGATGCGGAGGGACTCCCGTTCGAATCGCAGGCGCTAGCCGAGCTGCAGATGCTGCGGGATCAGATGAAGTCGGATAAAGACGACTTCGAGAATAAAATCAGGCTCTTGGAGAAGGCAGGGGCGCATGCCCACGCCGTCGCGCCTGCCGAAGAGGCTGAAGGCGCTGACGACAACGACGGCGCCAAACCAAAAACACCCCCTAACGTAGTGACGGGGAAACGCTGGGTTGCCGTGCTGGCCGATGCTGTGATAAAACGGTCCACATCCATGGATGTCACGGAGAAACAGCTGTACCACCAGTTAATGGCAGCGCTGCATGACGTCATCCTCGAGTGCCCCAGCCACAAGTGATGGACGCAGGGGGGGGTGAGGGGGTGAGGTAGCCAGCCGCTGCACTCCATTAGACACAGGGGGAGGTGGATAGCTCAAGCCTATGTTGTGTTAGCGGCTCGCAGTCTTTTTTTCCCCCCTTTGGGGCCAACCTTAGTGGTGGATGCTGGCTGAATCCTGGTGTGGCGGGGAAGCAGAGATGAATCTGTCAGAGATGTATCTTGTGATGTGTGTGTGTGTGTGACAGTGGAGGGTTCGGCAGGGTTTGCTCAGTGCAAATCATACTACACAAAAAAGGTTAACGTTTGTGGCAGCGGAGATCACGTCAAGAGCATGGCTGCTCCGGAGTGCTCCGCACGGCCCCAAGGGTATTTCGCAGGTGGCTATGGGGTTATCAACTTGCATGCAACTGCGACTGCCCCTCCCTCACCCGATCACCTCCACTCGCAACCACCCCGTCTCCCATGTTTCCATGACTGTTTCGCGCGTGCGTATACACAAGTACGACCACAAAATCCCCGTGGTGGGCGAAGCGTATCGTGCGTCGCGTTCCGGTTGAAACGTTGTGTTGCAAGATGCAGCTTGAGTGTGCCTTTGCTATGGTGCAGAAACCGGTGCGCATGAGTGCATTTCTTTCTCTTAATTTATAGGAGAAGATATCGCCGAACGTTGCTGAATATCTGCTGAAGAGCAACTGCCGCAGTCAGGATACCCGCAAGTGGGGCCGCGCTCTGAGCGGGCCCCTGTCCCTAACCTCTAACCCTGTAATAGATGCATTCCGTTTTGTTGTGGCTCCGTTCTGTAGTCTGGTGGTTTTCCGTTTTGGATACGGGCCACGCACACCCCTCCCCGCCCCTCCCCATACAGGCCGGGCACTACATGCCAGGTCCCCCGGATACTACCTGCGGAAAAGGGGGGGGTGCGGAGCTCTGAGGCAGTCCAGTTCTTCTATCGAGTCGCCATCCCCTCCCTCCCTCTCCCCACCACTCCTCCACCTCCACGGCCACCGCCACCGCTTGCTGCAGCACCTTCGGGTGTGCCGAGGGAGTCAAGAGATGCCTAAATATAGTTTCTACCACTTGCAACAGCAGTTCTGAAAATTCTTTGCACCGTTGCAAGGGGGGGAGGGGGGCGAACAGAGCAACGTTTTTTTTGATGTTAATGTCTGTGCTGTGCTGTGCTGTGTTGTCTCGTGTTCGACCCTAGACTCCCACACCCCGACACCACACCACCGCCAGAGGAGAGACGAGGGCAAAACAAAGAGGGTGAATCAGCGGACATCCCTCCCGTGTGGGTGGGAACGCTGCACACCGTGGCTGGGCGAGCCCAGCACGTGATGCGCTGCGTTGCCGCCGCCGCCCTGCTCCTCCTCGTGTCGCCAGGATGCAGCGGCGGCGACACCTGCGTAGACGCGGTCGTCTTCAGCATCGCAGCCCCCGGCTCCGCCATCGCACTCTCCAATGACGGCGACTACATCCTCGCCGCAGACAAGTCGACCGCGCCATACATCTACAACGCCACCACCGGAGCTGTTGTAAGGCGCGCCGCCGATGTCAAAGGTTGCTCCGCCCTGGCCTTTGCCCCTGAAGGTGGCTTGTTCGCCTGTGGCGGATACAACACGATTCGCCTGATCAACGCCGCAGGGGAGACGCAGGTGTACATCCCAGACGCACACACAGGGTGGGTCATGCGCATTGTGTTTGCCTCCACCGGTCTCCTCTTCGGCTCTGCAGGGATGGACCTGCGCGCCAGGCTGTGGAATGCGGACGGTTCACTCGCCTTCAGGCGTGACATCCGCATCAAGACGTGGCGGTGCCTCTCGCTGTCTCCCGATGCGCAGTTCGCCACAACCTGCACGGCGAACGGGCTCGCCATGATGAATCTGAAGACGATGACCCCGGTCGGTCTGAAGCAGCCCGACATCACAGACGCCGTCTTCTCTCCAGATGGCGCCAACCTTGCAACCGTCGCAGGGCATGACCTGATGCTGTACAGGGTGTCGTCACAGCTGCGGCTGTGGCGGGCCTACATTGCTCAGTCCCCCGTGCAGGCGCTGTTCTCTCCCAACGGGAAGCACATCGCCCTCACAGGGGAGGGCTCCACCCTGACCATTGTGAGTGCGGAGGACGGGTCGTTTGTCAGATCGCTCTGCCTCGGGGGGACACCCGATGCCGTGGTGTATGCAGGCGGGGCTGCACTGGCTGTCGGTCGGAGCTCCGAGTGGAAGAGGCTGAGCACCGTGCAGGGCACGCAGACAGCCCCGGCGGTTCCCTGCAGCGACGTGCCTGTCTTGAAGGCGTCGGCGTCGACGAAGGCGGTTGCGTTTTCCCCTAACGGCGGAATCTTCGCGACGTGCACAGTGGAGGCCCTCGGGAAGGGGAAGCTGTCTATCTGGAATTCGGCAACCGGTTCCCTCATCGCGGAGTCCCCAGCGACTGACGCGGGGTGCAACTGCATCACCTTCAGCCTCCTCGGGGACCGGGTTGCCTACTGCTCCGGAAATGCGGTGTTGATTGTGGAGCTTGCGACCCTCACCATCACCCGTGTGCTGACAGGGCAGCGGACAAAAACTAACGAAGTGGAGTTCACAACAGACGGGAGGTACGCTCTCAGCGTTTCGGTCAGCGGGGCGGTGATGGTGTGGGACGCCACATCTGGGGACATAGATATGGACCTCACCACCGGCGCTGTGTGGTACAGCGCTGCTGTTTCCTCACCAGCAGGCGACCTGCTGTGCCTCTCGGGCAGCAACAAGGGCGGGCTGTGGAACCTTAACACGCGCAAGCTGGTCCTGACGGGGGAGGACATGACAAGAGTGGAGTTTCTGGTCTTCTCCCCGACAGGGGGCCACTACGCAGGGGTGCCCAGCAGTGGCGGCATCTTTGTCTGGGCGACGGCCACCGGATCGGTGGTGCACCGCTTCACCTTCTCCTTCACACCCACACACTTGGAGTATTCGCCAGACGGGACGTACCTCGCGGTATCGGGTGGGCAGAATGTGTATCTGCTGGACCCTGCAACAGGGAGCACTCTGCACACGCTGTGCAGTGAGGGCGTCGTTGTTGAGTTCGCTTTTGCACGCGATAGCAAGCGGTTGCTCCTGGTGCACGCAGGGGGGTGGGTGATGCTTGCGGTGCCGTCGCAGGGCGGGATGACTCCGACAGATGTGCCGCAGCCGACAGGCGCACCCCTGCAGGAGACACAGGCACCTATGACGCAGGGGCCGACAGGCGTGCCTACCTCTGCGCCAGCTGAGACCACCGTGCCAGTGGATGTTGTCACTGTGGCCCCTGCAACGCCTGCACCGCCCGTGCCAACGCCTGCACCAACAGCTGTGCCAACATCTGAAGCACCGACAACACCTGCAACATCTGCACCAACGCCTGTCCCGACGCCTGCCCCAACCCCTGCACCAACGCCTGCGCCTCTGCCTACCTCTACGTCTGCTCCAGGCGGGCCTGAGGTAACCCCTTCCCCGACAGCACCCGTGACAACGCCTGTGCCAGCCCAGCCGACGCCCGAGCCTCCCGGTGACACCGTGGCGCCGTCACCAGCGCTCACCAGTGCGCCAGGGACGGGGCAGCCACTAGAGCCGGCTGCAACCAACACGTCTGTGCCGACGACACCGCGGCCTCCGGTGCGGACACCTCTCCCGTGGGCACCCCCAGTGGTATGGCCTGCGATGTTGTGGGTGGGGAACCTTTCTGTGGTTGCTGTTTCCCGCCCTGTCATTTGCGCTTAACAAAATGTGTGTGGGAATTGGATGGTGCCCCTCTGAGAACCGGATCTCAACTAACATCACGGGTGGACAACGAGCGGGCTGCGGTGCACCCTCTCTTCTCTCGGGATTATCACACCCGACAACACACCACACTACGCCACACCCACCCACAGGTCCCCACGATTCCTGCAACGCGTGTTCCCAAGAAGGAGTCTGAGTCGCTGTCCCCCAGCTCAGGTTCGACAGACCGGCTTGTCGCAGGCCTCGTCATCGGACAGTTCGTCTGCATCATCTCCCTTGGAGCTGCCATCCTCTACTTCAGGAAGTGCAGGCCGCGCAAGGCTGACTGGGGCCCTCCCCTTCTCAGTGAGGACCAGGCAGACAACGCGGCCGGGGAGGAGATGACTCTGGACACACAGCTGACGGTGGTGACGTAGGGTCTGTGGGGGGGGGCAACTCCCCAGAGCTGCCTTGCCCTTCTCAGCGTCGGGTGAGGAGGTGCAGGGGTGTTGTGTGGTGGGTCAACACTTCAAACCCACCTATTCGCTTCTCTGATTTCTCGTGGATGGTGCAGGGGTGGGGTGGAGCGGGGGGAGAAGTCGAAGGATGACTGGCTTTCAGTGTTAGGGTCTCTTCTCTCTGTGCCACACTGTGCGTCAGACTGTGTCACTTCGCAGTCAGTTTTGGTGAGGCGGGTCACCTTTCCTCACTTCTCTGTATTTCTGAGCGAAGAACTCCCGTTGTGCATTATGTTCCTTTGCTGTTTCCAGAGAGCGATAGCCGCCTGTGTTTGGGGATGGGGTGGGGTTGGAGGGGAGGGGGAAATGCCCTGTCCATTTTTACCCCGGTCTGATCCCATGATCGGAGAGCCACCGCGCCTTCTTTTCTTGGGGAGGGAGGGGGTATGAGGGGGGGGTGTTGGGGTTGGGGGAGTGGGGTCTTTCTGCGTTCAACGAGCGCTAACTTTATGCTGGTCCCCCCCCCCCCCCCTGTCGCCCCCCCCGTCCCACCCCACCGTTCCTTCCCTCTTGAGACTTCCGGTCGTGTTTGTATGCAAAATTCCCAGCCCTTGGGGCAGCCATCCGGTTAAATAGTGCCCATTTCCAGGTTTTGGCCAATTCTAAATAGTACAAATTTACCCACTTTTTTGGTCCAGGAGTTCCTTCACTCACACCGTTTTTTTGCCGCGGTTTCCCGTCTTCCCAGCTTCCGACGGTTGTTTGCGACCCCCTCCCGCCCTCCTCCCACACCATGAATCTAGAAAAAATCAAAAAGTCTGAACGGTCTTCATACCCAACACCTCCCCGGCACCACGAATCTAGTTCTAGTCGTGCAGCACCGATCACCAGGAGAACACGCAGGCTGTGCAGACTCAGGCTGCGCCTGAGTCTGCACAGCCTGCGTGTTCTCCTCGTCACAATCAAAATCGCTGTCGTAGTCGGTGTCGTTGCCAACACCGAGTGGCCTCTCGTCATTTTCCCGAACGTACATTGCAAAGTGCACCTTCTGTGAGGGTCTTGCAGACGGGTTGTTGGTGGTGGTGCTGCGGCAGGACGTGGGAAGCAAAACAGGACGAGACATTTGCGCTGGATGGGCTGAAGGACCTCGCGGATCTCACCACGACCAAAAAGGTGAAGTGCAACACCTGCGGCGGGGAGGCCACTTCAAAGCTCGCTGCTTGCCTCTTCGCAGAAGTTCTCTTCGGGGTTGTCGATCGCTTCGATAGTGCCGGCAAGAAGGTCAAGTCAAGAGGCAAGCAGCATCCCCAACGAGCTTGAGCTGTTGGAGGTGGTCCCCGGGGAGATCGCTAGCGCGGAGCCGACCACGGTGACGTACCGGCTGACAGCCTCGTTTAGTGCTGCGAAGGGGCCCGATCAGCAGTCCGCAAAGTACGAGTCGCAAGCCGCTCGGTTCCATGGCAGTCACGTGCTGAAGTGGGTCGTGACAGGGACGACATTTCTGGCAGGTTGGGCCAGCTCCTGCGCGGGCTCAGGGAGGAAGGCACTCCCATGGATGCCCCTTCCTGGCTAGGGCTGGCTCGTGTGCTTCGCCCTCTGGACTGTATCCAGCAGCTTGCTCGTCGCTACCCATCCACCCTCGGGCAGCTGGTGAAGACGACACGGTCGGGCGTGGTGGTAGACTGTGACACGCAATGACCGTCGTTGCGAGGCACTGCAGCACAGCAGCAACAGCAGGCGGACATCCGGTGAGGGCACGTGACGCACCTTCCTTCAGGTGTGCCCAGTACTCCCCTGCCACCTTTGCACTCCTTTTTGGCATTGTCTCGTCTCCGAGACTCCTGGTGGGTGATGCTATGTCTCGGGACAATATGAAGGCAAAGGCAACTATTCCTGTAATATTCCCATTCTGGGATGGTGGGGAAGGGGTCGCCCCCCCCCCCTCTCCCTCTGGGGTTTTTCCCTTCAAAAACCGCATTCTCGCATTGTTTGAGTGCATCCGTACCTCATACTTTTTCTCTCGCCAAAAATGGTGGAAAAAAATCCATTACTCCTTGGACCACTGAAGGAAAAAGGTGGGTAAATTTATTTTCCCCCCTCTTGATAACTTTTGAGTAAATTTTTTCGGGATCCTGGATCCCTCAATAGTCAATAGTATTTAGCCTACCGGCTGCCTTGGGGTTCATTTATTTATTGCCCAAACCTTGCCCCTCTGCAACACACACCTGTCACAAATTTCTGGGTGAGGGTGGGGGTGGGGGTAGGGGGGGGGGTCCAGCAACATGCAACCTTCCCCCCTTCCCCCCCCCCCTCGATCCGCTGCCGGAAGAAAAACCAATCTCTTTCCCTGCGAAGTCTTGACCCACCCCCTGTTTGCGGAAGGTGGCCAGCCCTACACATTTAACCTCAATGCACATCACCTTCAAGATACACAGGAATCCCCCCCCACCCCCTCCACACTGTCCCTGCGGTATATTGCCAATTATACTTTCCTCTGCCGTTCTGGACTCTGTTTCTCGTTTTATCTGTCATGTGTAATCTGGTTCCTCACCCGCTCGCCCCTGAACATACTCTGAGTGGCCTTCGCTCTGTGGCACACTGTGTGCCAATCTGTGTCACTTTGCAGCCAAAGGTGTTGTGAGGCGGTCCGCCTTTTCTCACCTTTCTGCAGTTCTGAGCGAAGAACCCCGATGATGTTGATGGTATCAAGGGGGGGGTGATGGTGATGTGCGCTTTGCTGTGAGCGTGTCTCAATTAAATCTGAACGGGCCGCCATGTGTTTTTTTTGAAAGTATCTCAGCCCTGCAAATCTCGGAACATTTACGGAAGAAAATGTAGAATGTTAGTGCAGTTGTGCAGGATGGGTTATTCCACGATTCACCGAGCTCCCTGCCAGCAGAGTTTGGACAAAACACCACAAGAGGCTGTCCTTTCTTCGAGTGTGCAGTTTCGAGAAAGGGCTTCGATTTACCCCGATTGCAGGGCAGCACTGCCATTACACCACGGAAGAGGTGGGGGGGGGGGGCAGTTTCATTTTATTTTGAAACATAGCATTGAAGGATTTGTCGTCTGCTCCACACAGCCCCTGGGAGGGGGGTGTTTTACTTGCGAGGTTTTGTTGTACCATGCTGGGCACGCGTGCCCCCGTGTGTGTGGTGTGGCGTGATTTGCTACGTGTCGATCAGGGATGGCTTCCAAGTTGCCACTGGCACTTTCCAAAAATAGTCACGTACGTGTGTCTACAGCGGTGATCGCATCAGCAGCACGGTGCGTTCTGGTCCGTACGCTACTCCAAAGATTATTCACGTGTCTGTGTTTGTCTGTTATCAGAGCTGTTTCTTCGATCCGTCTCAACAGGATGGGCGAGAGGGCGGGCAAAACCCCAACCTCTTCTGATCGCACACCCCCATCCCCTCTTTCCTCGGCGTCAGGTTGTTATGTTTGCTTTACAAAAGAAACGGCAGCCTGAATCTCAGTTGCACCCACAATTGCTTGACAGGGTGTCGACCAGGAAGTGAAATGCTCGAAATGCGTACGATTTTTTTTGGCAAAATGTCACCGTGTGGCCAGGCGAACTCGCAAACAGCATCCCTTGCAGCCCTCTCGCTGGGGGCTGCAAGTGACATAGCCAAATAATTCGATTCAAATCGTTCGTACGATTCAACAGGATGATGTGATGCAACAGGACCTTCCTGCCAAAGTGTCAAAAGTAAAAGCGATATCGGGCCGGCAGGCACCCCCTTCTTTTGGGGGCAACACAGATGCCAACACCCGCGGTGGGGTTTGATCGTGTTTGCCCTGCCTCCCCTCACACCGCACACCACCACCCCGCCGCCCCCCCTCCCCCTCTCGCGCCTTTCCTTTCTGTAGAAATGCCCGTTAAAATCAACGCAGACAACCATACACCGTGCCACGGTTGGCACACCCCCTATGAGGGGAGTAGCGAGGTGTTGCTTGCGTTAGAGATACCACCAACGCTGCGTGATTCCCCCCTCTGCCCTCTCGGGTCTGCTTGTGTCAGGGCATGGCCTTTCGGTTGATGGGCGGCATCTGTGGAGGGGTTGTGGTTTTGGGGGGTCCCCCTCTACATCCACACCCTTCTGTCAGCGGATGCACAACGCGCTTGCAAAGAGCACGCAGCAAGGAGGGAGGGAGGGGGGTGTTTGCATTCCAAGTTTATAATCCTGAGCCGGAGTTGGGGTGAAAGCCATGATTGGTTTCATCTCCTGATGTGATCCGTGCTGATCGATATTGACGAGAGTGAGAGGTCTGTGTGTGTGTGTGGGAGGCGGGCCGGGGTTGTGTGGGGGGGAAGGCGGGGTCGATAGACGGGCAGGCTGGTTGGTTTTCCCCACCCCCTCCCGGAATTCCCTGGCTATACCAACAAGGAAATCCGGCAAAGAGAAGGCTAGGTGGCGTGTTTGTTTATGTTTGGATGCACGATTGGGGGGAGGGGAGGAATGCTCGCAACGTATCATATATACCTAGGATACCGGGAGAGGATGCTACAAAACGCGGGGCATATTTTCTTTATTATTTGGTGTGAAAACGCTCGCAGGCAGCGCGCAAAGGCAGGCGCTTCAGGCAACCCTCTTTGCCTGCTGTGGGTTGTTTGTGGTGTCGTTGTTTCTGGGGGGAAGTCTTGCTCGGTCAGAGGATACAAAGGAGATAGGGGGAGGGGGAGGTCAGTTCATCCAGTTCTGCTGTAGTATCAGTTCGCGTGCGGAGGGGCTGGAGCGGGGAACAAAGAGACACAAATCCTGCTGTGAGTTGTGCGGTGTTTCCCCTCAGCCCCCCTTCCAACCTTGCGTTTTGCCAGGGGATAAGATAGGTCTGGTTTTCCGGTTTTCAAAACCAGGGTTTCCCGGTTCCCGGTTTTCTGGAAAAAAAAAGGTCGGTCTCATTTTTGGCGGTTTTTTTGTGACTTTGGGACAGTAAAACAGTCAGAAAAAACGCCATAAAAAACTAGAAAGTGACCCCATCGTGATCCGCACAGAGCTCAAATAGTCCAAAGAAGGCAGAGAAGCGGAGAAGAAAAAATGGACCTAGCGGGTGGCCCGGTGGGTGGTGATGCCCTCGTCATGCAGGTCTCTTCTGTTTTGAAGGTGCGCACATGGTGGACTCCAGCCACCATGTCTAAGAGGGAGTCTAAGACTGCAGTCTGTACTGGAGACGGGAGTCTATTGTCCAGCTAATGTACGCTAAGACTCCCGCTAGTTGAGACTCATGGGAGACACACGGTCACGTGACGGTGTACTCCAGCGGAGGTAGGGTAACTTCCGCTGGAGTTCACCGTGTCGTCTGCCTCTGTGCAGCGTCACTCAGTGCCATCGAATACATGGCGACAGCCCACCAAATCGAGACAGATCTGCTTGTCTGGAGGGCTGAGACGAGAACACGAACGACTTTCAAGCAGTCTTGAAGGTCGCCAAGCCTATTGGGGGCAACTAACAGATGAGATTTGTTTGTTGCCTGTCGTCACAGCTAGGTGCCCATCTCCTCGATAACGGAATGTGTGCAGAGATCTCGTGGACCCTTTGGCCATTCTGTCGTGCACCCACTTCACCCACAACGCACACCTGTCGCGAGTGGTCGCTCCCCCGTCCTCCTCCACCCTGAAGGTTGAACCCTCAAGGACCAGTGATCTCCTGCTGGCCGGGCTGCGATACAGCGAAGCCTTCCTACTTACAAGCGAATCCAGACAGTAGGGAACAGATGTTCACTACCGTGGCCGCCGGCGGCTGGGGCTCCGCCCCCCTGCGTAAGAAAATTGCACCAGACCGGTTTTTTGACCGAGAGTCCAAACTTTCAAAGCAGCTGCTGCGCCTGCCCCACCAAGCAGCCTCAGTACGACAGGACGCGCGCAGGCACCGGGCCCTCTCAGATTCTGGGAGGGTTTGCGCGGGTCGCGCGCGCCGAAGGCGCGCGCGAAAAATTTTCAAAACCAGAAAAACCGGAAAACGGCGCCAGAAAAAAAGTCTATCTTATACCCTGGTTTTGCAAGTGGTAGTAAAAAGAAAAACACGACAGGTCAGATCGCCCGTCCTTCCTCGACCTCACGACTCCCCCCTACGCACCTACGGTGCTCAAACAAGTTTGTGGTGCGAGCCGGGCCACCCCCACACAGGGCTCAGTTCCACCCGCATCCACACCATCCCACTCACATGCACCTCTCTTTCTCTCTCCCTCTCTGCGAAACAAAAAAAAACACCCTTTTCTCCAGCTTCTTCCTTTTGCCGCGACCCCCTTCCCCCTCCCCCCCACCGCCGGAAACTGCAACAGTATCACAAATCAAAAAGGTCCCGCCTGGCTGCCCCCATTCCCTCCCACCCCACCCCCCCACCAGCCCAACTTTGCAAACCGAATGTGCCTCGAGATGGTTGTCCCACACCTCACACAACCATCATGCTTTGGGCTACTCCCTGGGTTGGGTTCCACGCAGGGCTGTATACCTCCCTGCAGCACGTGATTCCTCCCCCCCCGCCCTCGACAAACAGCTCTCTGCCCAAACCCCGGGTCGCGTGAGCGACGCGGTGGTGAGGGAATCGGGGTGATAAAGGGAGCGAGGACATGCACACCCCCCCTCCCTACCCCGCCGTGTTGCTGCGGGGTGGAGAACGCCAGATCAGAGAGCAATCAGCAGGGTGGGTGTTGCGGCGATCTTCACCAATAAAATAACTGCCGATCCATCCGGAGGGGTCGCTCACCCGACGCCTCCCGATGGGGGGGGGGGAAACCTATAGTTCATATCGATCAGCCGCAACGACAATAAAACCCCTCCCCACCCGCCGGAGAGCCGGGGCGGGGGGAGCATAAAATATCCCACAGGGGTCAGCCTTAGCTGTCGCCTGCACAGCACCCCCTCAGGGGGGAGAGAGGGGCTGTGGGGGAGCTCCTTGCAGCTGCATAGGGGGAGGGCGGGGGGGGGGTTATGGATGACGATTTCTCACTCCGCATCCCCCGGGGAGTCGCTAACCCCGACGCCTCTGAGGGGTTTGCCGTAGGGTGGGGTGGGGGTGTTGGGGGTGGGGGTGGGGGCAGCGCCGGACGGATGGAGGATAGGGCACGGGGAAGTCTAAACAAGCCGTATCCAGGTTACCCAGGTCGTGCCCCACATGACCTTGGCGGAGATCCTGAGGGAGCGTGGTTTGGACGGGTCTGTGCCTCCTGCTGGTGGTGGCGGGGGATGGGGAGGGAGCGGGGAAAGGGGTTGCCACAAAAGAGATTCGGGGGTTTCTCCCCCCTGTCTCTGTGGTATCACCGCCACCACCAGCGCAGACGCTCCAACTCTACCTCCTGGGGAGAGGGGGGGGGGGGGAGGGGGGAGGGACTGCCGGACGCTATCATACGCTGCGCTGCGGGAGGAGGGGTCGCTCACCCGACGCCTCCGGGGGAGGGGGCTGGGGTGAGGTGGGGTGGAGTGTGTGTAAAGAGGGGGGGGGGGAGGGCCGGGGTTTGGCCCCCCCCCCATCTCTTTCTGTAATTATCTCTGATAGAACTGTTGTGCCACACGCAGCGTGTCAAAAGAACCCCCCCCCCCCTTTGTGATGGCACCTTGCAATGAGGCACAGTGGAGGCAGCACCAGAGCTCGCTCAGTGCGGCCTCCACTGAACTAAAAGGAGTAACGCGTGGGGTGTGGGGTGTGGAGTGGATCGATGGGGCACCGACCCGCAGTGGCGCGTCGTCTCACCCCCCTCTCTCCGGTTCCTAGGACAGGCCTGTGTAAGGCCCGCCTGGATGGTTATCAATGGTTTATACGGTTCGGCGTAACAACGGATGTGGCACCCTCTGCCCGTCCCGCCTCCCGGGCAGGCATGTCCGCTATCTCTATTACGGTTTGGTTGGGTGGGGGTCTTCGCCCTCGGCAAAGTGTGGCTGTTTCCTCCAAATTCGGAGGAAATACGCTCATAGCACACCGCAGCGAAGACCCCTTTGGGTTAGGTATCGGGTGTGTTGTATGGTGATTCCGGGTGGTGTGATGGTGTGGAGTGCGTGGGATCGGGTCCTCGTACTCCATATGGTGTCGTTACTTTAAGGTTTGGTGTGGTCAGAGCTGCCGGTGCTCCTTGGGTTTGAGCCTCGGCCCGTGCAGGGCTGTGGCCATATACGGTATGGGGTTACTTCTAACTAATCTGGTTGATGGCTGTCATGGCATGTTAGGGTATCCATAAGGCGGGGCGGTGTGGACTCTGCGTCAGCCCACTCGCAAGGGTCGTATGTTAGTGGATAAAGTTATAAAGAGACAAGCAGAACTGAAGCGATGTTCTTACTCTTCTTGTCCTGTGGGTTGTCCAGCTCTGGGCATGGTGTCTGGGCCTGCTGCGTCAACACGGGATATGGGCACTTTCGCATGTTCACCGATCCCATCTGCAAATGCAGAGGCTGGCGTGGGTGCTGTCGGCAATCCAGTGTGGAGAATCTCGTATGTCCGACGCTGGTGCTGCAGAGACCCGTCACATTTGTAAATCCGTGCTCGATTTCTGGAAGCCGCATTGAACGGGTTGGGCCTGGTGACCTGTTCCCACCATGTTCCTCGTGTCATCATCCATAACCTTCACAAAGGTCAGACGGGGTCATCAGGCCAATAAAAGGCGGTTGCCATGCCTGAATGCAGAGAATGAGTGGTGACAGATTGGCTATCCTGTTGACCATATCCACTGGCCCCGGATGACGTAGTCGTCTCTTTTTGAAAGGCGCGCTGACCCTTGAAACGCTTCGCGCAGGGACATGGTTAGCCACCTTGGAAAGCTGCACGACCTCTGTGCCGGACAGTGAGACAGCCTTGAGCTGCCTCTCAGTGTCGGGGATGTTGCGGTCGCCCGGTGTTTGAAGCCCAGTAGGTCTCCGTTGCAACCCGGACTGCACCCGCCTGTGCTTCCTGACGTGGCATCCTCTGGCGCTTCACTGAACTGTCCAGTACCCGCACTACTGTGAGGCATGGCACGTGCCACGGAGGCCTGGTTTCCATGCATTCTGGATCATACTGTCCCCTTTGCGCGTTGAATTCTCGGACTCGTTGTGTGCTTGACTGTATCCTTCTGCGTGGGGTTACACCTATTGCCGTCATTCCTCCACCCCCACAGAAGCTGTCCGTCCTGTGAAGACGCACAACTCTCCTCGCCAGGCACATTGCTACTTGCGGCTTCCAGAGCATGCCCACAGGCATGGAACAGTGCGTATAAATCCAGGCTGCCCCTTCGGGAACTGGGCAGCTGCTGCGGCATGGGTTACTTGGGGTCTTGACCTTAGTTTCTGGTGAGCCTGCCTTGCCGGCTCCGGGTCCGGGGTCCTTCAGCGTTGCCACGCAGGCAAGCCGCCAGATGTCAATAGTCAAGATGGGCAGCACATGCCACTCATCAGTGTGCCGATTGTAAACCATGCGGCCCGTTGTCCTTCCTGCCTCCGTAATTGCGGTGCCTGGCAGCCTCACCGGCAGGCCTGCCTGCCTGCTGGCTGCTGCAACTGCTTTGGTGCGCTGGCTCGGTACCGTACAGCTCTGCAGCACGGCCTGCAGTGCCGGTGTCCGGCTCTGTGGTGTGACCCACAGCACGCGGATTCTTTTCGCTTGTGTACAGTCACGAACACCAAGTCTTCGTTACTAGTTTCAAGCGGCAAAGCGTCGCGAAGTAACGAAGGAAACATACGGCTGAATCTTCGGGACGATCACCTTCATGCCATTTCACAGGGGCTTCAACACAGCCTTGAGACACAAGTGTACACTCAACAAGGCCTGTAACTGTTCTCCCACAGTTGCTGACAAGTGTCCAATTTCCGAGCTTGTCGTGCGACTGCGTGTACTTGTCGCACCCGTGCCACCCGTCCCACGCATGCCCAGTTGTCACCAGCATACCACACATTTTGCCTGTCCCTGTGCCTGTGCCTCTGTGAACTGTGTGTTCAGCAGGCCTGCAATGCAATCGCAGTGCATCGGGTGTGGTGCGCAGAGGGCAGGCTGGCGAGCCACCCTGTCCGTACATAACTCCGCCCGCCAGAACACCATTGTGCTGTGGTGGTAATGTTTCAACGTGGCGCCGTCTCCTCCAGAACCGGGTAATCGGCCGTCTGACAGCAAGGTCGCAGGCTAGTTGCTGGGCAAGCGTCGCTTTCTATATTCCGAAGGATAGTGACGGCACTAACATGGGCCAAGTTCACCACTATCAGCAAGTCATAGCGGGCCCGAACCCCCTTACTCTCGGGATGCATCATTCACTTCTGAGTCAGGGGACAGGAGGCCTTTCCGCCTGCTTCCCACCCCAGATCGCGAGACCCTTGCTGCCCTCTTGTACCAACATTCTTGACGGGTGTTGCCCGTGTCCGCCTTCCTCATCGAACCACCCACAGCTGTGGATGTCCGACTCCTCTGGCAGACACCCAGGCTACAGAAGCCACCACCACCCCTCCCCCAGATGCTGTCCACCCCATTGCCATTCTGCGTCTGTCGGGTCCTCACATCACGGGTGGACGAGCCGAGACAAGTGAGGCCAGTGAGGAGATCTCCATATCCAGTCCCTGACTGCCCCTGACTGACTCCGCCCGAGGGACTCAGCCAGATGAGCCGTTCTACTTCGGCCTCTCTGGGGTTTCCCCCATCGCCCAATCTCTTCGGAAAGGTTGCAAGGACTTCCTACATGCCGGATGAGGACGAAGTGAAGAACTAGTGCCGTTGAAGCGGGAAGCCATCATGTTTGGTTTATTGTCTCCATGCCTTCCTGCATGCCGACAGGTAGCGATGAAGCCTATTTGGCCTCTCTCGTTTGTGATCCATGTTCCTGGGCCTGTTGCATGCGACTCGTAACCATTCCAGTGACTGTGTGATTGAACTGTCAGTCGCAGGTCGTCCGGTCGTCGCTGTCCCTGCCCTTTCAAAAGGGATTTCATGCCCCATTCAAAGCCGGAAACATCAGGATGTGGCTAGAACGTCTTCCCTCCCGTACCCCCACGATCCTGAAGCGGCAACAGGGCAACATTAGCAGACTCCAACACACCTGGAACAGAGATTCCCCGTCCTCCTCACCGACTGGGCAGCCTGGGTGCCGTGACTCCCGGCACCGCCATCGCCATCGCCAGCGCATCGAGGTCTTGGGTATTACCCCTGGAGTGCAGCAGTGAAAGAGGGGTTGTACCTTCAGGAACTGCAACAGGGCTCGTGTCAGTGCAGAAAGATGGGGGGAAGCGCTTTGGGGAACGAATGCAATCTCCTCATAAGGCTGCGGAGTTGCCTTTGTTGAGTTTGTGCGAGCAGCGTTTGCAATGCAGCTCATGCAGGGCACGCCACGCCACGCCCACAGCAGGCGTGTGGGGTGTTGTCGACATGCAGACGAATACCCGCTGGTTCTTCTTCTCCCCCCCTTGCTGATTTGCAGGCGCAAAGGTTTTTGCCCGGGTTTGGCACACAAGCAACAGCCTTCTTTTGTAACAACCTTCGCAGCCTTCTTCTTCACCGAGAGGAGGAAGGGGTTCAAAACACCCCGTGTTACAGACCTAGTTCGCTGTGTGTCTGTGTGACGCAGCAACACCTTCGGGATCGTTTGGGGTCGTCTTTAGCACCGCCGCTTCCTCCCTGGGGAGCCAACTGCTGCAGGGCGGGGGCGACTCGCTGTCAGACAAGCGGTTGCTTGCCCCAGACCCCAGCTTGTCCCCCTGGGTCTGGGTGGCGGAAGCCCGGGCCACCAAGGCTTTAATTTCAGCGGCCGAACGGGATTATTTGCCCTTCTTTTGGGTGAGGCCGGCCCCTCCAGGCGTGTCCCAGAGTCGCATCCCACCAGCCGCTATTCTACATCCGAATCCCGACCCATTGAACACTTAGTGTGAGTGGGAATACTGCAAGACTGGATGTCTGAATGGCCCCCTTTCAGCCGCTGGAATCAGAGCCGCACTTGACAGACGGTCTGATTGTCCCACCTGCTCTGCTGCCTGATGATGACGCATGCTTTGCCAGCACCTTTCCGGATTGTAATCCATAAGGGCCTTCGCTCAGAAGTGCAGAAAAGTGATTCGCCCACACAGAAGAGGACAAGAGGACAAACTGGCACAGGTTGGCACCGAGTGAACAGCCCCCTTTGGCCTGCGGAGTGAAGGTCCACTATTCTTCAGTGGTGTGCCATTGTGTACCTTGGCGACAAATTGAGGAAGTGTCCGCTACTCTGTATGAAAGTGTCGTCTTCCAAGGCCCAGGGATCTTATACTGATTCGGGTGAGGGTGTAGTCTGTTCCGAAGGCGGCGGCTTTCAGAGTGGTGTTGGTGTCGGTCATCCTTCCGCAATGCGTTGCCAATATTTGAAGAATGTAGGCAACAGGCTCAGGGGGGGGGAATGACACCCCTGCCTTGGTTACTACAAAAAAGGACTAACATTGCAAGAAGGTGGTGGGTGACTTGATTTTCCATACTCTCGACGATCAAAACCTCCCTGCCTTGGAGTGAAGGGATGTCATTCTTGTGATTCCTTCTGCTTCTACTTCACTACCCCCCCTGCCTTGGGTTGTGGCGTGCACGGCACCAACCTCGAGGCCCAAGAGGGGCGGGCGGTGTCATTCTCTCGGGTTCCCGACACGGCTAGTGGGGGCTTTGACCAGGCCTGTCCCTGGTCAAGAAAGGGGCTGGTCAGTGACCTGGTCCTGACCAGGGAGGGCAAACTGGGCTGCAACCCACCTGGTCAGCCACTTCCGGGTCAAAACCCTGTCGAGGACACTGTGTAGGCATGCCATGCGGGCGATTGAGGTCAGGATCTGGGCCAATACCCAGTTCCCCACGTGGGTTTCGACCGAGGCAACGGCCCACCCACATGACATCACTGGTCAGAAGCTGATTTTAGATGCAGAAATCTACGTCTTGTCCCAAGTTTTGACCCACACCGGGCCGTGTGGCTGTAGGGCGGTGAACCACTCACCACTAGCTGAAACCCCCTTCAGAAAGTGTGAAGGAAAGTGGGCGATAATGGGGGACAGGGCGATTCGTCTTGTGACAATAAATAATAGGGCGATAGCCGAACTCAGGACGCAGGTAACAGCGTGGGTGATGACAATCCTGACCCTACGATCTGTCAAAACCGGGGTCAGGACCTGGCCCACATGATCAAGACCCATGTAAGACCAACCAATGATGGGGAACTGCCGGAGGCTTCGTGCCCTGATGCATATCACTCGTGGCAACCCTTGACCTCTATTTGTTGACACAGTGACATCAAGGAATCACAGTCTTGTCACATAGGCGTGTGAGTCCTTCTGATGTAGTTTCTGTCAGTCGGCCGGGACCAGGTTCGCGGCGATCACTCGTGAGCATAAGAAGCGGGGGCAACATGATGTTGAAGGAGTGTGGTTCGTAACCAGCGGTCTGAATGTGAGGGGATGAGCCCCACGTTTGAGATGACTCAGTGTATATCCCGGAGGAAGCTTCACGGCTGATTCCGAGACCTGGGGGCGGCTCGAGTCATCACCTGAGATCACTGGGGCTTGTTCCAGGGCAGGACCTGGGTCTTCACTGAGGCAATGACCCACTCACCAGATCAACAGTGATCCGACCGACCTGGCCAGGCCATTGCAATGGAAACCCCCAACACACCACGGAAAAAAGATACGGCGTTGTTTGTGCGCCAAACCCGGTGAACAAACCTCACGTGTTTTGCCTGATGAAGGTTGGTGTGAATGTGCGCACAGTCATCAACAACAAGGCAAGGTAGATTGTGTTTGTCACCCAAAGCGCTGCCAACTATATTTTTTACTGTGACAAGCTTCTTGCTGTATGTGAAGATTGTCGCCGAATTATCGCCTTGTCAGAATGGGTGGTAATGAGGGTGAAACTTGTTGGGAGTTGGGCGGGAGGCGACCGGCCCGCCTGGTGCCAAGGTAAGACTAATAGGCACGACTGCCATTCCCACACACCCGGCCACACACCCCACTGCGCACAACACCACTGCAGGAATGTTTACCTACATCGCTGTGACGGCGTGCCTCGGCACAGCAGCGCTTGCCCAAGACAGGCAGACTGATGGGAACGTGTCGTTCGGGTGCCAGGATATGACGCTCCCTTCAGGCCATGTGTGGCACGACGCGCATGGGTCGCAGTTCAACTGCAGCTGGTACGCAGAGGGAAGGAATTGCAGGGTATTTGGTGCCGGCTACCGCAACGTGTACACCGCAAGCCAGGCCTGCTGTGTGTGCGGGGGTGGGTTGCTTCCGAATGAGACATACGCGCCTGACACCGCGGCACCGCCAACTCGCGCCCCTCCGACCTTCGTCCCCGTGCCCCTCCAGTGCGAGGACAGGCTGCTGCCTGGTGGTGAGGAGTGGCACATGAGGTGGGGCCCTAAGTACAACTGCAGCTGGTTCGAGCTCAGACCTCGTCACTGCGAATATTACGGGAGATCGTACCCTGGAGACACGTACACCGCAAACGAGGCCTGCTGCGTGTGTGGGGGTGGGAACGGGACCAACACCAACAGCACCTCTACATAACAGCCCGCATGCCACCTTCCTGCCCTGTCCTCCTGCAGCCTTGACGCTCCCTCATTGCACGACCTCTTCATTGCGTGCTGTTCTGACCTCCATTCATTGTTTTCTTTTGTAGGACGTCTGAAGCGCCGGCTCTGCCAGCCTTATCGCACTCTCGTGATGTTCGCAATACAACGAACACAACGCGCTCCTGTTGTGCGAGCTTCAGACGTGCCCACATCGGTTTCCCATCTTCATGATGGTGACACCTCTCCTCCGTTCTTCTGACCGCCTTCCCTTGCTCTCCCCTGCTGATGTGGGACCAGGTGTCAGCCATGCTCTTGCTGCACACCTGGCCCCGTCATGCTTTGGCGAGGTTTGCCTCCCCCATATCGTATCCCCGTTTGCTACCAAGACACACCTCCCTGCCCCCTCCGTGTGTCCCTCCCTCCGCGTATCGTCACAGGAATGCCCCTTGACCAACCCTTGACAACGCTGTTTGCGTTTCTGTGTGCATCGCATACTGCCCCGTCATGGAGAGGCTTGGAAGTTTTCCCCATTCCAGCCACAACATGTTTGCTCCCTCGACATTGTCTGTGGCCTTTGCCGTTTTGTGTTTTTTTGCGTTCTGCGGAGCCAAATCTAAACAAACTTTCCGTGCATTTTACTGGATCTTGCGACACCGCTCGCACCACTTCATCAGACGGGGTGTGGTGGTCGTAACGAGTGTGATATTTTATTGCCAGTTGCCAGCGACTTGGTTGGGTAACGAAGGACATCGTATCACTGAAGCTGCATGTTGCGCATTGCTGGTTCCCCGCCAGCCCCATTCCCAGACTCACACCACCCCTCGCACTACACCCCTCACCAGTGAAGCGATGTTCTACTTTTGGCATGCTTAATCCGTGACTCCAATCTTCGGGATCTCATGGTCCGGGTTTGCCCATCACCAAATCATTTCACATGCCTGGCACTGCACGCTTCACTGCTCGTTGGTGTTTCGTGACCTCGGACTCGTGTTTCGTAGCTTGTGATGATGTGCCAGCACCAAGAGTTCTGACCTGCAGAATCTGCCACCACGCACCTCTGCCGTGTGGCTGCTGAAGGATTGAAGCCACATCACACACCCCGCAGGCTGCTACAATGTACTCCAAGGTCCTGCTGCTGAGCATGGTGGGTGCCGCATCGGGCTACCTCAACGGTGGCCTGCTGCCGACACCGAAGGACCAGAAGTACGTCGTGACGTCTGCCCAGCCGAAGGACACGCTGTCCATGGCTGACACCCCTGCCGCATGGGACTGGCGCAACGCAAGCGTCAACGGCGGCCCGGCACGCAACTGGGTCACGAAGTCGATCAACCAGCACATCCCGACCTACTGTGGCAGCTGCTGGGCGATGGGCAGCACGTCCGCCCTGGCCGACAGGCTGCGCATCCTGCGTGAGGGGCGCTGGCCTGACGTCGAGCTCTCGTCGCAGACGGCAGTGTACTGCCTCTCCAACGGCTGTGGCGGTGGCTACGCCGCAGCTGTGTACGAGTACGCCTACAAGACGGGTCTGCCCTCTGACACCTGCCAGAACTACGTGGCGCAGGGCCACGGCAAGGAGTGCACTGCCGAGCACATTTGCCAGAACTGCGAGCCCGGTGCCGGTTGCACTGCAGTGTCGAACTACACATCCTTCAAGGTGTCGCAGTACGGCGCCATCGGCGGGGAGGAGGCCATGATGAAGGAGATCTCCGCCCGTGGCCCGATCGCCTGCTCGCTGGACGCCACCCCCCTGACGGCCTGGGGCCTGAAGGTGTGGAACACCCCCGACGCCACCTCCGTCTTCGTGGACCCCGGCCACCACCACTCGCACGACCACGAGATCTCCGTGGTGGGCTACGGCGCCACCGCCCAGGGCCAGAAGTACTGGGTGGTGCGCAACAGCTGGGGGTCCTACTGGGCTGACAACGGCTTCTTCTACCTGGAGCGCGGCACCAACCAGCTGGGCATTGAGGACGCCAACACGTGCGACTGGGCTGTGCCGATTGTGCCCACGGGCTTCTGAGCTGACCCCGCGTGACGTGCAACCGCAGCGCGTTGCACGCCACCACCCCCAACCCACACGTGTGCTTGCTTCTTGACGTGCGGTGCTCTCTGGGGTGCCGACCCCACCCTGTCGGTGTGCGTGACCTGGCGCCGTGCTGTGCAGGACAGCGCTTTGCTGTACCATAACTTTTCTTTACTTCGTCCTGCACAGCACCTTGCCAACAGTCTATAATCTGACCACGCACAACACGGCACTGGCGGTGGTGCAAACCGAGGTACCTGTGTCCAATGTTGCTGTATTTTATTTGAGCTTTCCCCTGCCATTGTGTGTGCAGGTTAGCCGCAACAACGTGTTCAAACGGATCCATCCGCAAGTTTGCGTTCACGGGTGGATACTATAAGCAAGGTACCCTCCCCCTCCCTCCCCCGGGAACGCGACACCCTCCCAAGCACATCGTGATGCATCCCACTTAAACCTTACTGCACAACACCCCTACCTGCCCCCTCCCCCTCCATCACCCCACCCCCACACACCCCCCACCACTGACAGGCCCCATCTCACAGCCGCCATGCCACGGGTGCTGCAGTAGCACCGTTCCTACACCCCGTTCTGTCTACCCCCCCCCCCACATCTCCTCCTCCCCCCCTCCCCCCACCCCGTCGTTGCACCTGAGTGGGTGGGGAGGTGGTATGGATACATGCAACAGCGCGTTTGCCCCCCCGGTCCCTGTGGAGGCGGATGCCTCACACATGTTAGGGGAACGGCTTGCCTGGGCTATGCGCCAGGTGCTCCACCGGGCTGTGTCTGACCTGTCTCGGGGCGAGGTGGCGGGCACTCCCGCTTCGCCCAACCGCGGGCAGGGCGCGCCTCGGGTGGGCTCTGCAGAGGTGGGGCAGAGGCAGATCGTGCAGCCCCCCGCATGCCTCCAGGCGAGGCAGAGAAACGCATATCTCCTCTCGCCGACTGTCATATCCTCCGCCCTGTCTCTGCTGCAGCACGACGTGTGGGCGGAGTGCTACGACATATGGTATACCCAAGGCTCCGGAGGGTCCCCCATGCCTCTGCACCGCAGCGTCGCCACCCCTCTGGCAGTCTGCTGGTCGGAGGCATCGCAGCACCGCATCCCACACCAGGCGCTCTACATCCGCCTGTTCCCCGGTGCTGCCGGGTCATCCCCGGGGGATATGCGGAAGCACTTCGCAGATTTCAGATCAGCCTGCGCGGGGTGCACAGTCGGATGGTCTGCCCCCGTTGTGGCGACGGCAAAACCGGAATCCCTGGGGCTCGTGGAGGGGGAAGGGGGGCAAGGGGCAGACAACCCCTCTCAGGAGAACCCCCTCGAGCTCTACGCGGAAATCGCACCTCCGGCACACCCCCTGGGAGTCGCGGGGATGGAGCTGTCCCCTGGGGAGTTTTTCATCGCCCCATTCAGCCTCTTCCAGGTTCGGCATGACGGGGTGTGTGGTGGCCGCCCCCACCACCCCCAGGTTGTCCTCCGCTTGGAGTGGGTTGGCTGCGCCTCTCCTCTGGAGAGTCCATCCCCCACCGCAGGGCAGCCCCCAAAGCTTCCAGGGACCCACCCCAGGGTGTCCCACTTCCTCCACGAGAAAATCGCGCTGTCCGATTCCGCGCTCCTCCTCAACGCAACAGGGGGGAACGGGGGCCGCCACCACCCCGCTGCGGGGAGGCACCCCCTCCCCCAACCCCCTGGGGAGAAGGGGACCACCTTCGCCGATGCGCTCCTCGGAGGGGGGAGGGCGGGAGAGGGCTCTGCGGCACAGCTTTCTCTGGCAGCGGTGAAGAGGGTTGGGGGGACATACAGCGGGTTGCGATACCTCGAGTCAGCGGGGAGGCTGAGCCTCGCGTCACGCCATGTCAGGTGGGTTGACGGTGTCGCCCTCCCTGGGTTCCACGCCCTGAAGGCCCGGCGCCGCTCCGGGCGGGTCGAGGCGAAGGAGGGGTACGCCCGCTCCCTCATCGCATCGGGTGAGGCACTCCTCCGAGCTGAGTTCTGCAGGCGATCCTCGCTCTGCCTGCAGGAGGATGAGGAGAGGGCCGCCACCGCAGCCTCAGCCGCAGCCCTGTGGGACCTCCTGTGGGAGTCAACCGCTGTGTCGCGGCACCGGAGGAAGCGGAGGGAGAAGAAGCTCGCCGCGATGCGGAGCCTCCTCTGCGATGAGAAGGTGCGGGCGATCGCGGCGGCGGCGGAGGAGTCGGGCAAAATGGAGGCATTCCGGAGACAATGGGTGGATGACGGGTTTGTCGGCGCCGTGTCACGCATGGAGTCACACGAGGATGCGGCCCGCCGCGCCGAGTGGAGCGACTGGGTGAACGGGATGCATTCGAGGCATTTGGAAAAACAGCTCGGCAGGCATGCCCGATGCGCGGAGCTCTCCTACGCCCTGGCAGGGCTTGCTTCCCCCCGGGCGGATAGTGGCGGTGGTGGTGGTGGCGATGCAGGCTATGCCCCAGCCCTTTCCTGGGATTCCCCTCAGCCAGTGGGTGCTGCGTGGGGCGCCCCCGCTGTGGGTGTGGGCGTTCATCCCGCAGGTCCCGCTGCCAGCCAGCACCGCGCAACCCCACCTGCGGCAGCCCGCGGGGCAGGGGGGGGTGATGCGCAGCCTCACGGCTGGGCTGCCTCGGGGGGAGGAGCTGCCTTTGCAACCGCAGACACCAGCAGCAGCAGCGCCGCCCTCCTGCGCAGGGGGGTGCCCGGGTTGCAGGCTGCAGGGCTGCCTGCCGACAGCAACACACTGCACAGCCAGCCGGTTGCTGTCGTGCCCTGCCCTCCAGTGTCGGGAGGGTGTGGTGGTGGTGATGCGGAAGCAGCTGCCCAGCAGGCCGGGGTGACAGAGGGGCATGCCCCACAGCCTGGCCCTGGGCTGGGCGGTGGCGAGGCGGGGGCTGACCACTTTTCGATCTGAGAGGTGGGGTGGGTGGGTGGGTGGGTGGTGGTGGTGGTGGTGGTGGTAGTAGGGACAACAGATCTTGTTCTCTCGCATCTCCTCCATCGCCGTGTTTTGTTCCAAATCCTGGATTATATAGTATGGGTGGTGGTGGTGGTGGTAGCGGTATTGTATTCCTGCAATGTACATAGATTTATCCAGCGTGGAGCTGGCAATATGAAAGTTAGAAAGGGGGGGGGGGGTTAGGCCCCCGGATGTACGGGAAAATTTTGTAATAAAACCCTGTGCCTGGAATTTTGTCCAAAAAATATCACGTTTTCGCACAAGGCATAAAATGGTCAAAAAACCCGAAAATCGGGTTTGTAGGGTATATGTCCCCTGTCTGAAAATGCAAAATATGGCCCCGCAGGTGCCCCCAGAGTGATTTAAAATTGGAAAATCGACATTTTCCACCTACGGGAAATCCCCCAAAATAGGGGGTCCCCAGTCACGAACCCCAAAAAAATGTCCCGCGCGCCTCTAAGGCACTCTGGATTTTTATTATGTCATCCAGATGTCACATCTGGGTCCAGGAACACCGGTTTTTGGCCTCAGGAAGTCGAAAAATATGTGTGGAAATTTTTATTCCTGACCAGGATCCCCTAAAAGCCCGATTTCCCCTGTTTACACATGGGGGATTTCTTGCAACGCCCGCTCGTGTGCTGAGTGTGTTATCCGCGACGTGGATGCGGTCGCCCTCTTCCTCCCGGAAGCCACTGATCTTCCTCATCCAACTTCACCTCTGGATGTACGCGGCACGTGCTTGGGTTGTCCTGTCGCAGTGCAGCAGAAGGTCCCCTGTGCACTGCTGCCCAAGCCATTTCGGCTGCACGGAATACGCCACGCAGAGTAACGTGGTATCGCGTGACCAGCTCGTGAGGCTTGTGCCCCGAATCGAATCGATAGGCTGCGAGCTGCATTGCCTCGGTCAGTTGATGTCCTTGTGTGTGCATTTTTGTGCACAACAGTCCCTTGGGTATCTGCAGCGCAGGTGCCTGCACTGGACCAGGACTCCTGATTTGCCTCTGGCACTTGTGATCGGAACGGATGCGGCGACATGCCACGGTGCCCATGAATAGCCATGCCGGCACGAAAGTACGTTCACGACGGTTGATTACCATTGCTGCACTCTGTCAGAACCAAGGGTCGCAGCTCACCTGAACGCCCACCAGGCCCCCCAACAGGGGGTGAAACCAAAGGGTCCCCCCTGAGGTTTTTTAACCCAAAATTTCGAATTCGACATGTCCCCGGGATTTCCACTATGTCGCAGATTTCGACCATTGGGTCAAGAAAACCTAAAAATCTAGGGGGGAGGTGCTGAAGGATTGCACTGAAAATTTTACGTGCGTGGGACCAGGGGGTTCCCTCCCCAGGGACGTCCGAGTCTCGTCGTTCGCAGTAGCACGTGGGATTTTCTCTGAAATTTGCACCAAATCGCCATGTTGTGAGTCAACCCTTCGATCTGAGCCACACCGAGATCGTCTTTTTCGAGAATCGGGGTCCAAATACGCTCCCCAGGCTAGGGACCCCCCAACTCCCCACACTCTTTTTTTGGGCGTTTTTCCGCTCATTTTTTCTCACTTTTTCTCACTCGGTAGCGAGGGCCCCCGTGTGTAGCGAGGGCCCCCATGCCTGGGGCGGAGGGGACGCTCTTGACCTGGCCCCACACGCCATCCCACCACACCCCACCCCCCCATACAAGTGAGGTAGCCGAACGGTTTTCGGCCTCACTACGATTCGTTGTATTTTTTGTGATTCTCCTGAAGGGGAGGACGGGGGGGGAGGGGAGGGGGGGGGGATTCGAAACCACCACGGTCGTGCGGGTGTGTGTGTGTGTGTGTGATTGATGTGTGGGTGTGCGGTGTGTGCTATTGTGTGTCTGCAAAGTTGTGCCGATCCCCCCCTCCCCCCAACCCCCCCCCCCCGAGTGTGGCAAAATGTGCCACCTCCGCACGCAGCCTCCCCTCTTGCAAGGCGCGCCAAAATGGGGGCGCGCGGGTTGCCGTATTGTGTGTCACAATGTGCTGTGATGTGTTCCAATTTGCTGGAGGGTTGATGAGGGAGAGGGCAGACCTGCATCCGCTGCCGACGACGAGAGAGAGGGGGGGACGCACGACGGGTGTGTGTGGGGAGGGGGTGCTATTTTTATTGTGAAAAACGGACCGATTCACTTCCCCCCACCACCACCACCACCGCCTTCCCCAAAGCCGAGGAGTGCCGGCCAGCTCTTCAAGGCAAAGTGTTGCCAAGCCTTGTCGAAGAGCAGCAGGGACATCAGCCAAGGTGCGTATCCCTCCCCCCCATCCCCCCCGGCAGCTGCACGGTGGTGGGGTGGGGTGGGATGTGCCTGCCTTCTTGTGGGGGGGCTTTTGGTGCATCCCTTCCCACTCCTTCTTCCCTCCTTCAAGGCCTGCAGAGCCATGACCACGTGTGACGGCAAGACGGAAACAAAAAAGGGCAAGCTGCGGTGGGCTCGTCTGATTTGGATCCGGGTGGATGGAGGAGGATACCACACACATGGACCCCCCCGCCCTCCCTCCCCTCACTGCAAGCTGGCACCCCCACCCCCATCCCCGCGCATTCCCAGCTGCCTTGTTGCTCTGCTCTGCTGGCCAGAGGGCTGTGTTTATTGTGTTTCCAGGGGGGGGGGGTGGGGTAATGCGTCACACAGCGGCTTGGCGTCCGGCAATGATCACGACACAGCACGCGTCCCCCAGGTGCCATATATACATCACACAAGAGAGAGGCGTTGAGTGCTGTTTGAATTAGAAAGCAGGCAACAATGTGTCGGCAGGGTGCATCCCTGGGCTGCCTTGTGGCTGTGGCGGCTCTGTGCGTGAGTGGGGCAGAGGTGCAGCACAACGAGGTGGCAGGTGCGCTTGAGAAGAAGGGCGAGGATGCGCGGCCTGACTGGGACTACGACTACGACGTTGTGGACGGAGATATTCAGGTGGAGCGGGGTCGTGACGGGAAGAGTCTCGGGGCGACGCCGCTGACGAGGATGACGCAGCTGTTCCCTGTGGGGCGGCCTGTGAACTACTTCATCGCGTCCCCGATCAGCAGCAACGACAACCGGGTTTCCGCGGCGGTGCGGGACTGGGAGTCGAAGACGTGCATCCGGTTCAACAAGTGCAGGTCGGAGGGGTCGTGCCCGCGCCCGTACATCCGCTTCACCCAGGGGGGTGGGTGCAGCTCCCCGATCGGGCGGCGCGGGAACGGCGTCAACTCGGTGTCGATTGCGCGTGGGTGTGGGGTCGGTGCAACCATCCATGAGATTGGGCACAGCCTTGGTCTAAGCCACGAACAGTCGCGCAAGGACCGTGACAGGTTCGTGCGTGTCGACCTGTCGCAGGTGCAGCGCGGGATGGAGTTTAACTTCAACAAGAACAGCCGGACCGGGCGTGACATGGGGAAGTACGACTACGGATCCATCATGCACTACGGCGCGTACGGGTTCGCCACCGGGCGTCGCCCAGTGATCACGGCCCCGTCGCCAATCGGGCAGCGCAACGGGTTGAGCGCAGGGGATGTGGCCGCCATTGACTTCATGTACAACGGCTGCTCCACGACCTTCTCGCGCCCGCGGTGCCTGGCGTCGGTGTCGGCGATGGAGACGCACACGGTGCAGCCATCGCGCACCTTCATCGTCGACTTCAACGCAGTGTACGACCCGGCGCGGTCGATGAGGGTGTCGTACGGCGGGACGACTGCCAAGTCGGGTGTGCGCTACACGATGCGCGACGGGTCGACCCTGCGCGACACGGGGGTTGCGGAGCTGCAGTTCACCCCGACGAGCGACATGTTGGGGCAGACCTACACGCTGAGCGCCACCTTCTCCGGGTCTGGCGAGGCGTCTGCGACATGCACGGTGCGTGTGCGCGTGTCCAACACCGGGGGTGGTCCCGCCCCGGGGCCTGGGCCGGCACCGCGCCCCCAGCCCCGCCCCCAGCCGCGCCCCCAGCCCCGCCCCCAGCCCCGCCCGCAGCCGCGTCCGCAGCCCCGCCCCAGCCCGGGGTCGTGCAGGTGGATGCTGCGGATGTGGTCCCGCTGCGGGTCGTCCCCCAACTGCTGCCAGTCTGGAACGCGGTGCTACCAGGTGTCGGGGCGGCCCGCACAGTGCCTCGCCTCCTGCAACAGCTGGTCCTGCCGTCAGATCGGGGGCCGTGCACCGGCGCCGCGCCCTGCACCCCGCCCGTTCCCCCGTCCGGCACCCCAGCCACGCCCCTCGCAGTGCTGGCGCCGCATCGGGAGGTACGGCTCGTGCAGCGGGAGGGAGAGCTGCTGCTCCTGGGGGCTGAGGTGCGTGGGCAGCCGTTGGGGGAGGAAGTTGTGCCAGTGATTGTGATGCGATCGCTGACAATTTAGACGGGCGCCAGGCGCCGGCGCGCGATCCGCGGGGCGGACACACAGTCTGCCCTGCCCACTCTGCCCCCTCCTAGCTGCCTGCATGCTTATGTTCGGCATTTATTCAGCACACTTCAATGTGGGCGAAAAAGTCACATGCTTTCTGCATGCCCTTGTGTATCATCACGCACAAGGAAACGCATATCAGCGGAGTGATCATATTTTTTCCCCTTTCCTTTATTATCGTTCCACCTCACACAGCCCGGAAGCCCACGTGAGTTTCGCCGCCCCACCAGGCTGGTGCCTTTGGCTCGCGTGGCCCGGTGCCTCGTGTAGCTTTTGCCCGAGGAGGGATGCGCTTGCCCCTCCTCCTCGTGTTGTGCAGATTCCGAGACCTGCTTTAAAAAAATCGTCGCTGTATCAATCAAAACGCAGAAGGCCACCCTTTATTTCCTTTTCCAACCCGTGAGGATCCCTTTTTGCAAGCACGCCACACGCCCGGCAGGGCTGTGGGGTGTGTTTCTGCATAGGCCTCCGCCCCCCCTTTCCTCATTTTATTTTCTTTGCCATTGCTTGCTGTTCCCCCCTCCCCCAACCCTAGACCTTCACGTTTATGATTTTCTTTAACATCTCTTTTCTTGTGCATCCTGTGGGTGGGAGGGGGCCCCTCTGCAGGCCCGTAGGGCCCGGTGATGTCGGAAGAGAAAGACACAGGGGTGTTTTCTCCCTGGCATGCTGAGATTTATATTGCTGGGTACATCGGAAGGTGGTGGTGTCGACAGAGCATCTCTCTCTGGATGCGATTTACCTCCCCGATATACCGGCATGTTATCTTGCAATGGGAACGGCCGCGGGACACCGTTTGTTGCAAACCGGCACGAGGCCGCCTCCCTGCGCTTTCTCTGGTCCGTCAAAGCCCAGAGAGTCATAGAAACGCAGCAAGGCAGGGCGGCCGTGTGATGCAAATCAGATGGTGAGATTTTTCCGTCTGCCTCTCCCTCTCAGTCTGCGCGCGCAGCAAACAATAAGTAAAGTATGAAAAGAGATCCGGCACAAGACTGCATATCCCAATTCATTTCCTCCGATATGAAGCGGCTTTGGCGCGCCATCTAGCGGTGGCGTGTGCCGCTCGCCTTACCCAACTAGTTCTCTCGGGCCCCCCTTGGGCGGGGGGCTGTGTTTCCACAACTATTTTTGCGGAGTATCTTCGCCGCCGTTCCACCTCCCCGCCTTTGTTTTATTTTCCACATCCACAAAAAGTTCGAGTTCTTGTCAAAATGTCAGGAGTGAAGGAAATATCCACACAGCAACGAAAATGAAGAAAAGAAACCCCGCGGACACCACGGTTTGGGGAGTGGGGCAAAGCCTTATCACCTTTCCATCAGGCCAACCACAAGGGTGGTTCCGACCCCACACAGCAAATAAAGCGGATGCCATCCCGATGTGTCTGTGGTTATGTTTTCCCTTTATCCTGACACTGCGCAACTACCGCCACGCAAGTGGCGGGATGTTGCCCTGTTGTGGTTTTGTTGTTTACCCAGCCGCGACATGTGGCACTATCAGATTAGGTACGGTCGTCGGACGGGATGAGGACTGCCAACCTACACCGCGCCAAGGACGCCCCACCCCCTCCCCAACAGGCTGTGCCTCCGCACCGCATCTGCAAGCATACGTCGACACTGCATTAATTCGAGTGATCTGCGCTGTTGTCACGCTGTCTCTGCTGTCTGCCACGCCACCACCCCTGCCGCCAGGAGCCCCTGCCCCCCACGGCGGTACATGCGGTGAGTGCCGAACGGGGGGAGATCCGGGCTGTGGTGGCGGGGAAGCCATGAACGATGACCTGCTGCCCCCTCGAGGCTTCGCGGAGGGGGGCCTGGCGTACCTGTCGGGGCGCTTCCTCCCGAAGATGCGGTCCAAAGGGGGTGTGCCGTTTGGGGGCGAGTTCGGCAAGGCGCCGAAGCAATCTGCCCCGCAGCTTGTCGCGGTGTTCATCCGGGTGATCGCCATCTTCTTCTCCTACTCCACGATCCTCGCATACGGCCTCCCCCCCTTCGTCTATGCATTCTATGTGCATGCAGCGGCGGGCATTTGCTTTCTCTGCAGCGGGCGTGGCCTGACATGGTCAACAAGCATGCGGAAACACATGCTTCTGTTGGGCGTCCACGCAGGGTGGCAGGTCATCTCATTTGTCGTGTGGCTCACAGGTATGGTGCAGTGTGGCGGCGTGGCGGCCCCCCCAACCTTCTGTTCTGTTTCTTGGTGTTGCCAGTTCGGTGTGTCGTTCGATTTAGGAAGCCCCTTCACGGCACGCATCCTTGAGATTCAATCGGCTGCAGAGTTTTGCTGGGAAGGATGCTGTTCCCCCGGATCTGAACCCCACCCGCACCCCTGCATTCAACTACACACCCTGCCCTGCAGCCCTGCTGATGCTGCACCCGATGCAGGCGGTGCTCGCAGAGTACTGCGAGCACCTCTTCCTCGCTCTGCTGACGGAACACTTCCACCGGTCCTCCGGGTCACATGCTGTCCGCAGGCGTGGTGTGATCTTCAAGGTGTGTATTTGCGGTGAAGCTGCGGCTTTCCCCATTTGAGCGATTTCGGCCATGTTTTGTTGCCCGCCTGTGGGGCCCCTCGCTACGAGTCACCACTCGTCACGGCTCGTCAGTCAGTGAGGGGAAGAAGGTCACCCCTCACTTTCCCTCACTTCTTCTCACCGGGTAGCGAGGGCCCCCTGTAGAAGGGGACCACCTTCGCCGATGCGCTCCTCGGAGGGGGGAGGGCGGGAGAGGGCTCTGCGGCACAGCTTTCTCTGGCAGCGGTGAAGAGGGTTGGGGGGACATACAGCGGGTTGCGATACCTCGAGTCAGCGGGGAGGCTGAGCCTCGCGTCACGCCATGTCAGGTGGGTTGACGGTGTCGCCCTCCCTGGGTTCCACGCCCTGAAGGCCCGGCGCCGCTCCGGGCGGGTCGAGGCGAAGGAGGGGTACGCCCGCTCCCTCATCGCATCGGGTGAGGCACTCCTCCGAGCTGAGTTCTGCAGGCGATCCTCGCTCTGCCTGCAGGAGGATGAGGAGAGGGCCGCCACCGCAGCCTCAGCCGCAGCCCTGTGGGACCTCCTGTGGGAGTCAACCGCTGTGTCGCGGCACCGGAGGAAGCGGAGGGAGAAGAAGCTCGCCGCGATGCGGAGCCTCCTCTGCGATGAGAAGGTGCGGGCGATCGCGGCGGCGGCGGAGGAGTCGGGCAAAATGGAGGCATTCCGGAGACAATGGGTGGATGACGGGTTTGTCGGCGCCGTGTCACGCATGGAGTCACACGAGGATGCGGCCCGCCGCGCCGAGTGGAGCGACTGGGTGAACGGGATGCATTCGAGGCATTTGGAAAAACAGCTCGGCAGGCATGCCCGATGCGCGGAGCTCTCCTACGCCCTGGCAGGGCTTGCTTCCCCCCGGGCGGATAGTGGCGGTGGTGGTGGTGGCGATGCAGGCTATGCCCCAGCCCTTTCCTGGGATTCCCCTCAGCCAGTGGGTGCTGCGTGGGGCGCCCCCGCTGTGGGTGTGGGCGTTCATCCCGCAGGTCCCGCTGCCAGCCAGCACCGCGCAACCCCACCTGCGGCAGCCCGCGGGGCAGGGGGGGGTGATGCGCAGCCTCACGGCTGGGCTGCCTCGGGGGGAGGAGCTGCCTTTGCAACCGCAGACACCAGCAGCAGCAGCGCCGCCCTCCTGCGCAGGGGGGTGCCCGGGTTGCAGGCTGCAGGGCTGCCTGCCGACAGCAACACACTGCACAGCCAGCCGGTTGCTGTCGTGCCCTGCCCTCCAGTGTCGGGAGGGTGTGGTGGTGGTGATGCGGAAGCAGCTGCCCAGCAGGCCGGGGTGACAGAGGGGCATGCCCCACAGCCTGGCCCTGGGCTGGGCGGTGGCGAGGCGGGGGCTGACCACTTTTCGATCTGAGAGGTGGGGTGGGTGGGTGGGTGGGTGGGTGGGTGGTGGTGGTGGTGGTGGTGGTAGTAGGGACAACAGATCTTGTTCTCTCGCATCTCCTCCATCGCCGTGTTTTGTTCCAAATCCTGGATTATATAGTATGGGTGGTGGTGGTGGTGGTAGCGGTATTGTATTCCTGCAATGTACATAGATTTATCCAGCGTGGAGCTGGCAATATGAAAGTTAGAAAGGGGGGGGGGGGTTAGGCCCCCGGATGTACGGGAAAATTTTGTAATAAAACCCTGTGCCTGGAATTTTGTCCAAAAAATATCACGTTTTCGCACAAGGCATAAAATGGTCAAAAAACCCGAAAATCGGGTTTGTAGGGTATATGTCCCCTGTCTGAAAATGCAAAATATGGCCCCGCAGGTGCCCCCAGAGTGATTTAAAATTGGAAAATCGACATTTTCCACCTACGGGAAATCCCCCAAAATAGGGGGTCCCCAGTCACGAACCCCAAAAAAATGTCCCGCGCGCCTCTAAGGCACTCTGGATTTTTATTATGTCATCCAGATGTCACATCTGGGTCCAGGAACACCGGTTTTTGGCCTCAGGAAGTCGAAAAATATGTGTGGAAATTTTTATTCCTGACCAGGATCCCCTAAAAGCCCGATTTCCCCTGTTTACACATGGGGGATTTCTTGCAACGCCCGCTCGTGTGCTGAGTGTGTTATCCGCGACGTGGATGCGGTCGCCCTCTTCCTCCCGGAAGCCACTGATCTTCCTCATCCAACTTCACCTCTGGATGTACGCGGCACGTGCTTGGGTTGTCCTGTCGCAGTGCAGCAGAAGGTCCCCTGTGCACTGCTGCCCAAGCCATTTCGGCTGCACGGAATACGCCACGCAGAGTAACGTGGTATCGCGTGACCAGCTCGTGAGGCTTGTGCCCCGAATCGAATCGATAGGCTGCGAGCTGCATTGCCTCGGTCAGTTGATGTCCTTGTGTGTGCATTTTTGTGCACAACAGTCCCTTGGGTATCTGCAGCGCAGGTGCCTGCACTGGACCAGGACTCCTGATTTGCCTCTGGCACTTGTGATCGGAACGGATGCGGCGACATGCCACGGTGCCCATGAATAGCCATGCCGGCACGAAAGTACGTTCACGACGGTTGATTACCATTGCTGCACTCTGTCAGAACCAAGGGTCGCAGCTCACCTGAACGCCCACCAGGCCCCCCAACAGGGGGTGAAACCAAAGGGTCCCCCCTGAGGTTTTTTAACCCAAAATTTCGAATTCGACATGTCCCCGGGATTTCCACTATGTCGCAGATTTCGACCATTGGGTCAAGAAAACCTAAAAATCTAGGGGGGAGGTGCTGAAGGATTGCACTGAAAATTTTACGTGCGTGGGACCAGGGGGTTCCCTCCCCAGGGACGTCCGAGTCTCGTCGTTCGCAGTAGCACGTGGGATTTTCTCTGAAATTTGCACCAAATCGCCATGTTGTGAGTCAACCCTTCGATCTGAGCCACACCGAGATCGTCTTTTTCGAGAATCGGGGTCCAAATACGCTCCCCAGGCTAGGGACCCCCCAACTCCCCACACTCTTTTTTTGGGCGTTTTTCCGCTCATTTTTTCTCACTTTTTCTCACTCGGTAGCGAGGGCCCCCGTGTGTAGCGAGGGCCCCCATGCCTGGGGCGGAGGGGACGCTCTTGACCTGGCCCCACACGCCATCCCACCACACCCCACCCCCCCATACAAGTGAGGTAGCCGAACGGTTTTCGGCCTCACTACGATTCGTTGTATTTTTTGTGATTCTCCTGAAGGGGAGGACGGGGGGGGAGGGGAGGGGGGGGGGATTCGAAACCACCACGGTCGTGCGGGTGTGTGTGTGTGTGTGTGATTGATGTGTGGGTGTGCGGTGTGTGCTATTGTGTGTCTGCAAAGTTGTGCCGATCCCCCCCTCCCCCCAACCCCCCCCCCCCGAGTGTGGCAAAATGTGCCACCTCCGCACGCAGCCTCCCCTCTTGCAAGGCGCGCCAAAATGGGGGCGCGCGGGTTGCCGTATTGTGTGTCACAATGTGCTGTGATGTGTTCCAATTTGCTGGAGGGTTGATGAGGGAGAGGGCAGACCTGCATCCGCTGCCGACGACGAGAGAGAGGGGGGGACGCACGACGGGTGTGTGTGGGGAGGGGGTGCTATTTTTATTGTGAAAAACGGACCGATTCACTTCCCCCCACCACCACCACCACCGCCTTCCCCAAAGCCGAGGAGTGCCGGCCAGCTCTTCAAGGCAAAGTGTTGCCAAGCCTTGTCGAAGAGCAGCAGGGACATCAGCCAAGGTGCGTATCCCTCCCCCCCATCCCCCCCGGCAGCTGCACGGTGGTGGGGTGGGGTGGGATGTGCCTGCCTTCTTGTGGGGGGGCTTTTGGTGCATCCCTTCCCACTCCTTCTTCCCTCCTTCAAGGCCTGCAGAGCCATGACCACGTGTGACGGCAAGACGGAAACAAAAAAGGGCAAGCTGCGGTGGGCTCGTCTGATTTGGATCCGGGTGGATGGAGGAGGATACCACACACATGGACCCCCCCGCCCTCCCTCCCCTCACTGCAAGCTGGCACCCCCACCCCCATCCCCGCGCATTCCCAGCTGCCTTGTTGCTCTGCTCTGCTGGCCAGAGGGCTGTGTTTATTGTGTTTCCAGGGGGGGGGGGGTGGGGTAATGCGTCACACAGCGGCTTGGCGTCCGGCAATGATCACGACACAGCACGCGTCCCCCAGGTGCCATATATACATCACACAAGAGAGAGGCGTTGAGTGCTGTTTGAATTAGAAAGCAGGCAACAATGTGTCGGCAGGGTGCATCCCTGGGCTGCCTTGTGGCTGTGGCGGCTCTGTGCGTGAGTGGGGCAGAGGTGCAGCACAACGAGGTGGCAGGTGCGCTTGAGAAGAAGGGCGAGGATGCGCGGCCTGACTGGGACTACGACTACGACGTTGTGGACGGAGATATTCAGGTGGAGCGGGGTCGTGACGGGAAGAGTCTCGGGGCGACGCCGCTGACGAGGATGACGCAGCTGTTCCCTGTGGGGCGGCCTGTGAACTACTTCATCGCGTCCCCGATCAGCAGCAACGACAACCGGGTTTCCGCGGCGGTGCGGGACTGGGAGTCGAAGACGTGCATCCGGTTCAACAAGTGCAGGTCGGAGGGGTCGTGCCCGCGCCCGTACATCCGCTTCACCCAGGGGGGTGGGTGCAGCTCCCCGATCGGGCGGCGCGGGAACGGCGTCAACTCGGTGTCGATTGCGCGTGGGTGTGGGGTCGGTGCAACCATCCATGAGATTGGGCACAGCCTTGGTCTAAGCCACGAACAGTCGCGCAAGGACCGTGACAGGTTCGTGCGTGTCGACCTGTCGCAGGTGCAGCGCGGGATGGAGTTTAACTTCAACAAGAACAGCCGGACCGGGCGTGACATGGGGAAGTACGACTACGGATCCATCATGCACTACGGCGCGTACGGGTTCGCCACCGGGCGTCGCCCAGTGATCACGGCCCCGTCGCCAATCGGGCAGCGCAACGGGTTGAGCGCAGGGGATGTGGCCGCCATTGACTTCATGTACAACGGCTGCTCCACGACCTTCTCGCGCCCGCGGTGCCTGGCGTCGGTGTCGGCGATGGAGACGCACACGGTGCAGCCATCGCGCACCTTCATCGTCGACTTCAACGCAGTGTACGACCCGGCGCGGTCGATGAGGGTGTCGTACGGCGGGACGACTGCCAAGTCGGGTGTGCGCTACACGATGCGCGACGGGTCGACCCTGCGCGACACGGGGGTTGCGGAGCTGCAGTTCACCCCGACGAGCGACATGTTGGGGCAGACCTACACGCTGAGCGCCACCTTCTCCGGGTCTGGCGAGGCGTCTGCGACATGCACGGTGCGTGTGCGCGTGTCCAACACCGGGGGTGGTCCCGCCCCGGGGCCTGGGCCGGCACCGCGCCCCCAGCCCCGCCCCCAGCCGCGCCCCCAGCCCCGCCCCCAGCCCCGCCCGCAGCCGCGTCCGCAGCCCCGCCCCAGCCCGGGGTCGTGCAGGTGGATGCTGCGGATGTGGTCCCGCTGCGGGTCGTCCCCCAACTGCTGCCAGTCTGGAACGCGGTGCTACCAGGTGTCGGGGCGGCCCGCACAGTGCCTCGCCTCCTGCAACAGCTGGTCCTGCCGTCAGATCGGGGGCCGTGCACCGGCGCCGCGCCCTGCACCCCGCCCGTTCCCCCGTCCGGCACCCCAGCCACGCCCCTCGCAGTGCTGGCGCCGCATCGGGAGGTACGGCTCGTGCAGCGGGAGGGAGAGCTGCTGCTCCTGGGGGCTGAGGTGCGTGGGCAGCCGTTGGGGGAGGAAGTTGTGCCAGTGATTGTGATGCGATCGCTGACAATTTAGACGGGCGCCAGGCGCCGGCGCGCGATCCGCGGGGCGGACACACAGTCTGCCCTGCCCACTCTGCCCCCTCCTAGCTGCCTGCATGCTTATGTTCGGCATTTATTCAGCACACTTCAATGTGGGCGAAAAAGTCACATGCTTTCTGCATGCCCTTGTGTATCATCACGCACAAGGAAACGCATATCAGCGGAGTGATCATATTTTTTCCCCTTTCCTTTATTATCGTTCCACCTCACACAGCCCGGAAGCCCACGTGAGTTTCGCCGCCCCACCAGGCTGGTGCCTTTGGCTCGCGTGGCCCGGTGCCTCGTGTAGCTTTTGCCCGAGGAGGGATGCGCTTGCCCCTCCTCCTCGTGTTGTGCAGATTCCGAGACCTGCTTTAAAAAAATCGTCGCTGTATCAATCAAAACGCAGAAGGCCACCCTTTATTTCCTTTTCCAACCCGTGAGGATCCCTTTTTGCAAGCACGCCACACGCCCGGCAGGGCTGTGGGGTGTGTTTCTGCATAGGCCTCCGCCCCCCCTTTCCTCATTTTATTTTCTTTGCCATTGCTTGCTGTTCCCCCCTCCCCCAACCCTAGACCTTCACGTTTATGATTTTCTTTAACATCTCTTTTCTTGTGCATCCTGTGGGTGGGAGGGGGCCCCTCTGCAGGCCCGTAGGGCCCGGTGATGTCGGAAGAGAAAGACACAGGGGTGTTTTCTCCCTGGCATGCTGAGATTTATATTGCTGGGTACATCGGAAGGTGGTGGTGTCGACAGAGCATCTCTCTCTGGATGCGATTTACCTCCCCGATATACCGGCATGTTATCTTGCAATGGGAACGGCCGCGGGACACCGTTTGTTGCAAACCGGCACGAGGCCGCCTCCCTGCGCTTTCTCTGGTCCGTCAAAGCCCAGAGAGTCATAGAAACGCAGCAAGGCAGGGCGGCCGTGTGATGCAAATCAGATGGTGAGATTTTTCCGTCTGCCTCTCCCTCTCAGTCTGCGCGCGCAGCAAACAATAAGTAAAGTATGAAAAGAGATCCGGCACAAGACTGCATATCCCAATTCATTTCCTCCGATATGAAGCGGCTTTGGCGCGCCATCTAGCGGTGGCGTGTGCCGCTCGCCTTACCCAACTAGTTCTCTCGGGCCCCCCTTGGGCGGGGGGCTGTGTTTCCACAACTATTTTTGCGGAGTATCTTCGCCGCCGTTCCACCTCCCCGCCTTTGTTTTATTTTCCACATCCACAAAAAGTTCGAGTTCTTGTCAAAATGTCAGGAGTGAAGGAAATATCCACACAGCAACGAAAATGAAGAAAAGAAACCCCGCGGACACCACGGTTTGGGGAGTGGGGCAAAGCCTTATCACCTTTCCATCAGGCCAACCACAAGGGTGGTTCCGACCCCACACAGCAAATAAAGCGGATGCCATCCCGATGTGTCTGTGGTTATGTTTTCCCTTTATCCTGACACTGCGCAACTACCGCCACGCAAGTGGCGGGATGTTGCCCTGTTGTGGTTTTGTTGTTTACCCAGCCGCGACATGTGGCACTATCAGATTAGGTACGGTCGTCGGACGGGATGAGGACTGCCAACCTACACCGCGCCAAGGACGCCCCACCCCCTCCCCAACAGGCTGTGCCTCCGCACCGCATCTGCAAGCATACGTCGACACTGCATTAATTCGAGTGATCTGCGCTGTTGTCACGCTGTCTCTGCTGTCTGCCACGCCACCACCCCTGCCGCCAGGAGCCCCTGCCCCCCACGGCGGTACATGCGGTGAGTGCCGAACGGGGGGAGATCCGGGCTGTGGTGGCGGGGAAGCCATGAACGATGACCTGCTGCCCCCTCGAGGCTTCGCGGAGGGGGGCCTGGCGTACCTGTCGGGGCGCTTCCTCCCGAAGATGCGGTCCAAAGGGGGTGTGCCGTTTGGGGGCGAGTTCGGCAAGGCGCCGAAGCAATCTGCCCCGCAGCTTGTCGCGGTGTTCATCCGGGTGATCGCCATCTTCTTCTCCTACTCCACGATCCTCGCATACGGCCTCCCCCCCTTCGTCTATGCATTCTATGTGCATGCAGCGGCGGGCATTTGCTTTCTCTGCAGCGGGCGTGGCCTGACATGGTCAACAAGCATGCGGAAACACATGCTTCTGTTGGGCGTCCACGCAGGGTGGCAGGTCATCTCATTTGTCGTGTGGCTCACAGGTATGGTGCAGTGTGGCGGCGTGGCGGCCCCCCCAACCTTCTGTTCTGTTTCTTGGTGTTGCCAGTTCGGTGTGTCGTTCGATTTAGGAAGCCCCTTCACGGCACGCATCCTTGAGATTCAATCGGCTGCAGAGTTTTGCTGGGAAGGATGCTGTTCCCCCGGATCTGAACCCCACCCGCACCCCTGCATTCAACTACACACCCTGCCCTGCAGCCCTGCTGATGCTGCACCCGATGCAGGCGGTGCTCGCAGAGTACTGCGAGCACCTCTTCCTCGCTCTGCTGACGGAACACTTCCACCGGTCCTCCGGGTCACATGCTGTCCGCAGGCGTGGTGTGATCTTCAAGGTGTGTATTTGCGGTGAAGCTGCGGCTTTCCCCATTTGAGCGATTTCGGCCATGTTTTGTTGCCCGCCTGTGGGGCCCCTCGCTACGAGTCACCACTCGTCACGGCTCGTCAGTCAGTGAGGGGAAGAAGGTCACCCCTCACTTTCCCTCACTTCTTCTCACCGGGTAGCGAGGGCCCCCTGTAGAAGGGGACCACCTTCGCCGATGCGCTCCTCGGAGGGGGGAGGGCGGGAGAGGGCTCTGCGGCACAGCTTTCTCTGGCAGCGGTGAAGAGGGTTGGGGGGACATACAGCGGGTTGCGATACCTCGAGTCAGCGGGGAGGCTGAGCCTCGCGTCACGCCATGTCAGGTGGGTTGACGGTGTCGCCCTCCCTGGGTTCCACGCCCTGAAGGCCCGGCGCCGCTCCGGGCGGGTCGAGGCGAAGGAGGGGTACGCCCGCTCCCTCATCGCATCGGGTGAGGCACTCCTCCGAGCTGAGTTCTGCAGGCGATCCTCGCTCTGCCTGCAGGAGGATGAGGAGAGGGCCGCCACCGCAGCCTCAGCCGCAGCCCTGTGGGACCTCCTGTGGGAGTCAACCGCTGTGTCGCGGCACCGGAGGAAGCGGAGGGAGAAGAAGCTCGCCGCGATGCGGAGCCTCCTCTGCGATGAGAAGGTGCGGGCGATCGCGGCGGCGGCGGAGGAGTCGGGCAAAATGGAGGCATTCCGGAGACAATGGGTGGATGACGGGTTTGTCGGCGCCGTGTCACGCATGGAGTCACACGAGGATGCGGCCCGCCGCGCCGAGTGGAGCGACTGGGTGAACGGGATGCATTCGAGGCATTTGGAAAAACAGCTCGGCAGGCATGCCCGATGCGCGGAGCTCTCCTACGCCCTGGCAGGGCTTGCTTCCCCCCGGGCGGATAGTGGCGGTGGTGGTGGTGGCGATGCAGGCTATGCCCCAGCCCTTTCCTGGGATTCCCCTCAGCCAGTGGGTGCTGCGTGGGGCGCCCCCGCTGTGGGTGTGGGCGTTCATCCCGCAGGTCCCGCTGCCAGCCAGCACCGCGCAACCCCACCTGCGGCAGCCCGCGGGGCAGGGGGGGGTGATGCGCAGCCTCACGGCTGGGCTGCCTCGGGGGGAGGAGCTGCCTTTGCAACCGCAGACACCAGCAGCAGCAGCGCCGCCCTCCTGCGCAGGGGGGTGCCCGGGTTGCAGGCTGCAGGGCTGCCTGCCGACAGCAACACACTGCACAGCCAGCCGGTTGCTGTCGTGCCCTGCCCTCCAGTGTCGGGAGGGTGTGGTGGTGGTGATGCGGAAGCAGCTGCCCAGCAGGCCGGGGTGACAGAGGGGCATGCCCCACAGCCTGGCCCTGGGCTGGGCGGTGGCGAGGCGGGGGCTGACCACTTTTCGATCTGAGAGGTGGGGTGGGTGGGTGGGTGGGTGGGTGGGTGGTGGTGGTGGTGGTGGTGGTAGTAGGGACAACAGATCTTGTTCTCTCGCATCTCCTCCATCGCCGTGTTTTGTTCCAAATCCTGGATTATATAGTATGGGTGGTGGTGGTGGTGGTAGCGGTATTGTATTCCTGCAATGTACATAGATTTATCCAGCGTGGAGCTGGCAATATGAAAGTTAGAAAGGGGGGGGGGGGTTAGGCCCCCGGATGTACGGGAAAATTTTGTAATAAAACCCTGTGCCTGGAATTTTGTCCAAAAAATATCACGTTTTCGCACAAGGCATAAAATGGTCAAAAAACCCGAAAATCGGGTTTGTAGGGTATATGTCCCCTGTCTGAAAATGCAAAATATGGCCCCGCAGGTGCCCCCAGAGTGATTTAAAATTGGAAAATCGACATTTTCCACCTACGGGAAATCCCCCAAAATAGGGGGTCCCCAGTCACGAACCCCAAAAAAATGTCCCGCGCGCCTCTAAGGCACTCTGGATTTTTATTATGTCATCCAGATGTCACATCTGGGTCCAGGAACACCGGTTTTTGGCCTCAGGAAGTCGAAAAATATGTGTGGAAATTTTTATTCCTGACCAGGATCCCCTAAAAGCCCGATTTCCCCTGTTTACACATGGGGGATTTCTTGCAACGCCCGCTCGTGTGCTGAGTGTGTTATCCGCGACGTGGATGCGGTCGCCCTCTTCCTCCCGGAAGCCACTGATCTTCCTCATCCAACTTCACCTCTGGATGTACGCGGCACGTGCTTGGGTTGTCCTGTCGCAGTGCAGCAGAAGGTCCCCTGTGCACTGCTGCCCAAGCCATTTCGGCTGCACGGAATACGCCACGCAGAGTAACGTGGTATCGCGTGACCAGCTCGTGAGGCTTGTGCCCCGAATCGAATCGATAGGCTGCGAGCTGCATTGCCTCGGTCAGTTGATGTCCTTGTGTGTGCATTTTTGTGCACAACAGTCCCTTGGGTATCTGCAGCGCAGGTGCCTGCACTGGACCAGGACTCCTGATTTGCCTCTGGCACTTGTGATCGGAACGGATGCGGCGACATGCCACGGTGCCCATGAATAGCCATGCCGGCACGAAAGTACGTTCACGACGGTTGATTACCATTGCTGCACTCTGTCAGAACCAAGGGTCGCAGCTCACCTGAACGCCCACCAGGCCCCCCAACAGGGGGTGAAACCAAAGGGTCCCCCCTGAGGTTTTTTAACCCAAAATTTCGAATTCGACATGTCCCCGGGATTTCCACTATGTCGCAGATTTCGACCATTGGGTCAAGAAAACCTAAAAATCTAGGGGGGAGGTGCTGAAGGATTGCACTGAAAATTTTACGTGCGTGGGACCAGGGGGTTCCCTCCCCAGGGACGTCCGAGTCTCGTCGTTCGCAGTAGCACGTGGGATTTTCTCTGAAATTTGCACCAAATCGCCATGTTGTGAGTCAACCCTTCGATCTGAGCCACACCGAGATCGTCTTTTTCGAGAATCGGGGTCCAAATACGCTCCCCAGGCTAGGGACCCCCCAACTCCCCACACTCTTTTTTTGGGCGTTTTTCCGCTCATTTTTTCTCACTTTTTCTCACTCGGTAGCGAGGGCCCCCGTGTGTAGCGAGGGCCCCCATGCCTGGGGCGGAGGGGACGCTCTTGACCTGGCCCCACACGCCATCCCACCACACCCCACCCCCCCATACAAGTGAGGTAGCCGAACGGTTTTCGGCCTCACTACGATTCGTTGTATTTTTTGTGATTCTCCTGAAGGGGAGGACGGGGGGGGAGGGGAGGGGGGGGGGATTCGAAACCACCACGGTCGTGCGGGTGTGTGTGTGTGTGTGTGATTGATGTGTGGGTGTGCGGTGTGTGCTATTGTGTGTCTGCAAAGTTGTGCCGATCCCCCCCTCCCCCCAACCCCCCCCCCCCGAGTGTGGCAAAATGTGCCACCTCCGCACGCAGCCTCCCCTCTTGCAAGGCGCGCCAAAATGGGGGCGCGCGGGTTGCCGTATTGTGTGTCACAATGTGCTGTGATGTGTTCCAATTTGCTGGAGGGTTGATGAGGGAGAGGGCAGACCTGCATCCGCTGCCGACGACGAGAGAGAGGGGGGGACGCACGACGGGTGTGTGTGGGGAGGGGGTGCTATTTTTATTGTGAAAAACGGACCGATTCACTTCCCCCCACCACCACCACCACCGCCTTCCCCAAAGCCGAGGAGTGCCGGCCAGCTCTTCAAGGCAAAGTGTTGCCAAGCCTTGTCGAAGAGCAGCAGGGACATCAGCCAAGGTGCGTATCCCTCCCCCCCATCCCCCCCGGCAGCTGCACGGTGGTGGGGTGGGGTGGGATGTGCCTGCCTTCTTGTGGGGGGGCTTTTGGTGCATCCCTTCCCACTCCTTCTTCCCTCCTTCAAGGCCTGCAGAGCCATGACCACGTGTGACGGCAAGACGGAAACAAAAAAGGGCAAGCTGCGGTGGGCTCGTCTGATTTGGATCCGGGTGGATGGAGGAGGATACCACACACATGGACCCCCCCGCCCTCCCTCCCCTCACTGCAAGCTGGCACCCCCACCCCCATCCCCGCGCATTCCCAGCTGCCTTGTTGCTCTGCTCTGCTGGCCAGAGGGCTGTGTTTATTGTGTTTCCAGGGGGGGGGGGGTGGGGTAATGCGTCACACAGCGGCTTGGCGTCCGGCAATGATCACGACACAGCACGCGTCCCCCAGGTGCCATATATACATCACACAAGAGAGAGGCGTTGAGTGCTGTTTGAATTAGAAAGCAGGCAACAATGTGTCGGCAGGGTGCATCCCTGGGCTGCCTTGTGGCTGTGGCGGCTCTGTGCGTGAGTGGGGCAGAGGTGCAGCACAACGAGGTGGCAGGTGCGCTTGAGAAGAAGGGCGAGGATGCGCGGCCTGACTGGGACTACGACTACGACGTTGTGGACGGAGATATTCAGGTGGAGCGGGGTCGTGACGGGAAGAGTCTCGGGGCGACGCCGCTGACGAGGATGACGCAGCTGTTCCCTGTGGGGCGGCCTGTGAACTACTTCATCGCGTCCCCGATCAGCAGCAACGACAACCGGGTTTCCGCGGCGGTGCGGGACTGGGAGTCGAAGACGTGCATCCGGTTCAACAAGTGCAGGTCGGAGGGGTCGTGCCCGCGCCCGTACATCCGCTTCACCCAGGGGGGTGGGTGCAGCTCCCCGATCGGGCGGCGCGGGAACGGCGTCAACTCGGTGTCGATTGCGCGTGGGTGTGGGGTCGGTGCAACCATCCATGAGATTGGGCACAGCCTTGGTCTAAGCCACGAACAGTCGCGCAAGGACCGTGACAGGTTCGTGCGTGTCGACCTGTCGCAGGTGCAGCGCGGGATGGAGTTTAACTTCAACAAGAACAGCCGGACCGGGCGTGACATGGGGAAGTACGACTACGGATCCATCATGCACTACGGCGCGTACGGGTTCGCCACCGGGCGTCGCCCAGTGATCACGGCCCCGTCGCCAATCGGGCAGCGCAACGGGTTGAGCGCAGGGGATGTGGCCGCCATTGACTTCATGTACAACGGCTGCTCCACGACCTTCTCGCGCCCGCGGTGCCTGGCGTCGGTGTCGGCGATGGAGACGCACACGGTGCAGCCATCGCGCACCTTCATCGTCGACTTCAACGCAGTGTACGACCCGGCGCGGTCGATGAGGGTGTCGTACGGCGGGACGACTGCCAAGTCGGGTGTGCGCTACACGATGCGCGACGGGTCGACCCTGCGCGACACGGGGGTTGCGGAGCTGCAGTTCACCCCGACGAGCGACATGTTGGGGCAGACCTACACGCTGAGCGCCACCTTCTCCGGGTCTGGCGAGGCGTCTGCGACATGCACGGTGCGTGTGCGCGTGTCCAACACCGGGGGTGGTCCCGCCCCGGGGCCTGGGCCGGCACCGCGCCCCCAGCCCCGCCCCCAGCCGCGCCCCCAGCCCCGCCCCCAGCCCCGCCCGCAGCCGCGTCCGCAGCCCCGCCCCAGCCCGGGGTCGTGCAGGTGGATGCTGCGGATGTGGTCCCGCTGCGGGTCGTCCCCCAACTGCTGCCAGTCTGGAACGCGGTGCTACCAGGTGTCGGGGCGGCCCGCACAGTGCCTCGCCTCCTGCAACAGCTGGTCCTGCCGTCAGATCGGGGGCCGTGCACCGGCGCCGCGCCCTGCACCCCGCCCGTTCCCCCGTCCGGCACCCCAGCCACGCCCCTCGCAGTGCTGGCGCCGCATCGGGAGGTACGGCTCGTGCAGCGGGAGGGAGAGCTGCTGCTCCTGGGGGCTGAGGTGCGTGGGCAGCCGTTGGGGGAGGAAGTTGTGCCAGTGATTGTGATGCGATCGCTGACAATTTAGACGGGCGCCAGGCGCCGGCGCGCGATCCGCGGGGCGGACACACAGTCTGCCCTGCCCACTCTGCCCCCTCCTAGCTGCCTGCATGCTTATGTTCGGCATTTATTCAGCACACTTCAATGTGGGCGAAAAAGTCACATGCTTTCTGCATGCCCTTGTGTATCATCACGCACAAGGAAACGCATATCAGCGGAGTGATCATATTTTTTCCCCTTTCCTTTATTATCGTTCCACCTCACACAGCCCGGAAGCCCACGTGAGTTTCGCCGCCCCACCAGGCTGGTGCCTTTGGCTCGCGTGGCCCGGTGCCTCGTGTAGCTTTTGCCCGAGGAGGGATGCGCTTGCCCCTCCTCCTCGTGTTGTGCAGATTCCGAGACCTGCTTTAAAAAAATCGTCGCTGTATCAATCAAAACGCAGAAGGCCACCCTTTATTTCCTTTTCCAACCCGTGAGGATCCCTTTTTGCAAGCACGCCACACGCCCGGCAGGGCTGTGGGGTGTGTTTCTGCATAGGCCTCCGCCCCCCCTTTCCTCATTTTATTTTCTTTGCCATTGCTTGCTGTTCCCCCCTCCCCCAACCCTAGACCTTCACGTTTATGATTTTCTTTAACATCTCTTTTCTTGTGCATCCTGTGGGTGGGAGGGGGCCCCTCTGCAGGCCCGTAGGGCCCGGTGATGTCGGAAGAGAAAGACACAGGGGTGTTTTCTCCCTGGCATGCTGAGATTTATATTGCTGGGTACATCGGAAGGTGGTGGTGTCGACAGAGCATCTCTCTCTGGATGCGATTTACCTCCCCGATATACCGGCATGTTATCTTGCAATGGGAACGGCCGCGGGACACCGTTTGTTGCAAACCGGCACGAGGCCGCCTCCCTGCGCTTTCTCTGGTCCGTCAAAGCCCAGAGAGTCATAGAAACGCAGCAAGGCAGGGCGGCCGTGTGATGCAAATCAGATGGTGAGATTTTTCCGTCTGCCTCTCCCTCTCAGTCTGCGCGCGCAGCAAACAATAAGTAAAGTATGAAAAGAGATCCGGCACAAGACTGCATATCCCAATTCATTTCCTCCGATATGAAGCGGCTTTGGCGCGCCATCTAGCGGTGGCGTGTGCCGCTCGCCTTACCCAACTAGTTCTCTCGGGCCCCCCTTGGGCGGGGGGCTGTGTTTCCACAACTATTTTTGCGGAGTATCTTCGCCGCCGTTCCACCTCCCCGCCTTTGTTTTATTTTCCACATCCACAAAAAGTTCGAGTTCTTGTCAAAATGTCAGGAGTGAAGGAAATATCCACACAGCAACGAAAATGAAGAAAAGAAACCCCGCGGACACCACGGTTTGGGGAGTGGGGCAAAGCCTTATCACCTTTCCATCAGGCCAACCACAAGGGTGGTTCCGACCCCACACAGCAAATAAAGCGGATGCCATCCCGATGTGTCTGTGGTTATGTTTTCCCTTTATCCTGACACTGCGCAACTACCGCCACGCAAGTGGCGGGATGTTGCCCTGTTGTGGTTTTGTTGTTTACCCAGCCGCGACATGTGGCACTATCAGATTAGGTACGGTCGTCGGACGGGATGAGGACTGCCAACCTACACCGCGCCAAGGACGCCCCACCCCCTCCCCAACAGGCTGTGCCTCCGCACCGCATCTGCAAGCATACGTCGACACTGCATTAATTCGAGTGATCTGCGCTGTTGTCACGCTGTCTCTGCTGTCTGCCACGCCACCACCCCTGCCGCCAGGAGCCCCTGCCCCCCACGGCGGTACATGCGGTGAGTGCCGAACGGGGGGAGATCCGGGCTGTGGTGGCGGGGAAGCCATGAACGATGACCTGCTGCCCCCTCGAGGCTTCGCGGAGGGGGGCCTGGCGTACCTGTCGGGGCGCTTCCTCCCGAAGATGCGGTCCAAAGGGGGTGTGCCGTTTGGGGGCGAGTTCGGCAAGGCGCCGAAGCAATCTGCCCCGCAGCTTGTCGCGGTGTTCATCCGGGTGATCGCCATCTTCTTCTCCTACTCCACGATCCTCGCATACGGCCTCCCCCCCTTCGTCTATGCATTCTATGTGCATGCAGCGGCGGGCATTTGCTTTCTCTGCAGCGGGCGTGGCCTGACATGGTCAACAAGCATGCGGAAACACATGCTTCTGTTGGGCGTCCACGCAGGGTGGCAGGTCATCTCATTTGTCGTGTGGCTCACAGGTATGGTGCAGTGTGGCGGCGTGGCGGCCCCCCCAACCTTCTGTTCTGTTTCTTGGTGTTGCCAGTTCGGTGTGTCGTTCGATTTAGGAAGCCCCTTCACGGCACGCATCCTTGAGATTCAATCGGCTGCAGAGTTTTGCTGGGAAGGATGCTGTTCCCCCGGATCTGAACCCCACCCGCACCCCTGCATTCAACTACACACCCTGCCCTGCAGCCCTGCTGATGCTGCACCCGATGCAGGCGGTGCTCGCAGAGTACTGCGAGCACCTCTTCCTCGCTCTGCTGACGGAACACTTCCACCGGTCCTCCGGGTCACATGCTGTCCGCAGGCGTGGTGTGATCTTCAAGGTGTGTATTTGCGGTGAAGCTGCGGCTTTCCCCATTTGAGCGATTTCGGCCATGTTTTGTTGCCCGCCTGTGGGGCCCCTCGCTACGAGTCACCACTCGTCACGGCTCGTCAGTCAGTGAGGGGAAGAAGGTCACCCCTCACTTTCCCTCACTTCTTCTCACCGGGTAGCGAGGGCCCCCTGTAGAAGGGGACCACCTTCGCCGATGCGCTCCTCGGAGGGGGGAGGGCGGGAGAGGGCTCTGCGGCACAGCTTTCTCTGGCAGCGGTGAAGAGGGTTGGGGGGACATACAGCGGGTTGCGATACCTCGAGTCAGCGGGGAGGCTGAGCCTCGCGTCACGCCATGTCAGGTGGGTTGACGGTGTCGCCCTCCCTGGGTTCCACGCCCTGAAGGCCCGGCGCCGCTCCGGGCGGGTCGAGGCGAAGGAGGGGTACGCCCGCTCCCTCATCGCATCGGGTGAGGCACTCCTCCGAGCTGAGTTCTGCAGGCGATCCTCGCTCTGCCTGCAGGAGGATGAGGAGAGGGCCGCCACCGCAGCCTCAGCCGCAGCCCTGTGGGACCTCCTGTGGGAGTCAACCGCTGTGTCGCGGCACCGGAGGAAGCGGAGGGAGAAGAAGCTCGCCGCGATGCGGAGCCTCCTCTGCGATGAGAAGGTGCGGGCGATCGCGGCGGCGGCGGAGGAGTCGGGCAAAATGGAGGCATTCCGGAGACAATGGGTGGATGACGGGTTTGTCGGCGCCGTGTCACGCATGGAGTCACACGAGGATGCGGCCCGCCGCGCCGAGTGGAGCGACTGGGTGAACGGGATGCATTCGAGGCATTTGGAAAAACAGCTCGGCAGGCATGCCCGATGCGCGGAGCTCTCCTACGCCCTGGCAGGGCTTGCTTCCCCCCGGGCGGATAGTGGCGGTGGTGGTGGTGGCGATGCAGGCTATGCCCCAGCCCTTTCCTGGGATTCCCCTCAGCCAGTGGGTGCTGCGTGGGGCGCCCCCGCTGTGGGTGTGGGCGTTCATCCCGCAGGTCCCGCTGCCAGCCAGCACCGCGCAACCCCACCTGCGGCAGCCCGCGGGGCAGGGGGGGGTGATGCGCAGCCTCACGGCTGGGCTGCCTCGGGGGGAGGAGCTGCCTTTGCAACCGCAGACACCAGCAGCAGCAGCGCCGCCCTCCTGCGCAGGGGGGTGCCCGGGTTGCAGGCTGCAGGGCTGCCTGCCGACAGCAACACACTGCACAGCCAGCCGGTTGCTGTCGTGCCCTGCCCTCCAGTGTCGGGAGGGTGTGGTGGTGGTGATGCGGAAGCAGCTGCCCAGCAGGCCGGGGTGACAGAGGGGCATGCCCCACAGCCTGGCCCTGGGCTGGGCGGTGGCGAGGCGGGGGCTGACCACTTTTCGATCTGAGAGGTGGGGTGGGTGGGTGGGTGGGTGGGTGGGTGGTGGTGGTGGTGGTGGTGGTAGTAGGGACAACAGATCTTGTTCTCTCGCATCTCCTCCATCGCCGTGTTTTGTTCCAAATCCTGGATTATATAGTATGGGTGGTGGTGGTGGTGGTAGCGGTATTGTATTCCTGCAATGTACATAGATTTATCCAGCGTGGAGCTGGCAATATGAAAGTTAGAAAGGGGGGGGGGGGTTAGGCCCCCGGATGTACGGGAAAATTTTGTAATAAAACCCTGTGCCTGGAATTTTGTCCAAAAAATATCACGTTTTCGCACAAGGCATAAAATGGTCAAAAAACCCGAAAATCGGGTTTGTAGGGTATATGTCCCCTGTCTGAAAATGCAAAATATGGCCCCGCAGGTGCCCCCAGAGTGATTTAAAATTGGAAAATCGACATTTTCCACCTACGGGAAATCCCCCAAAATAGGGGGTCCCCAGTCACGAACCCCAAAAAAATGTCCCGCGCGCCTCTAAGGCACTCTGGATTTTTATTATGTCATCCAGATGTCACATCTGGGTCCAGGAACACCGGTTTTTGGCCTCAGGAAGTCGAAAAATATGTGTGGAAATTTTTATTCCTGACCAGGATCCCCTAAAAGCCCGATTTCCCCTGTTTACACATGGGGGATTTCTTGCAACGCCCGCTCGTGTGCTGAGTGTGTTATCCGCGACGTGGATGCGGTCGCCCTCTTCCTCCCGGAAGCCACTGATCTTCCTCATCCAACTTCACCTCTGGATGTACGCGGCACGTGCTTGGGTTGTCCTGTCGCAGTGCAGCAGAAGGTCCCCTGTGCACTGCTGCCCAAGCCATTTCGGCTGCACGGAATACGCCACGCAGAGTAACGTGGTATCGCGTGACCAGCTCGTGAGGCTTGTGCCCCGAATCGAATCGATAGGCTGCGAGCTGCATTGCCTCGGTCAGTTGATGTCCTTGTGTGTGCATTTTTGTGCACAACAGTCCCTTGGGTATCTGCAGCGCAGGTGCCTGCACTGGACCAGGACTCCTGATTTGCCTCTGGCACTTGTGATCGGAACGGATGCGGCGACATGCCACGGTGCCCATGAATAGCCATGCCGGCACGAAAGTACGTTCACGACGGTTGATTACCATTGCTGCACTCTGTCAGAACCAAGGGTCGCAGCTCACCTGAACGCCCACCAGGCCCCCCAACAGGGGGTGAAACCAAAGGGTCCCCCCTGAGGTTTTTTAACCCAAAATTTCGAATTCGACATGTCCCCGGGATTTCCACTATGTCGCAGATTTCGACCATTGGGTCAAGAAAACCTAAAAATCTAGGGGGGAGGTGCTGAAGGATTGCACTGAAAATTTTACGTGCGTGGGACCAGGGGGTTCCCTCCCCAGGGACGTCCGAGTCTCGTCGTTCGCAGTAGCACGTGGGATTTTCTCTGAAATTTGCACCAAATCGCCATGTTGTGAGTCAACCCTTCGATCTGAGCCACACCGAGATCGTCTTTTTCGAGAATCGGGGTCCAAATACGCTCCCCAGGCTAGGGACCCCCCAACTCCCCACACTCTTTTTTTGGGCGTTTTTCCGCTCATTTTTTCTCACTTTTTCTCACTCGGTAGCGAGGGCCCCCGTGTGTAGCGAGGGCCCCCATGCCTGGGGCGGAGGGGACGCTCTTGACCTGGCCCCACACGCCATCCCACCACACCCCACCCCCCCATACAAGTGAGGTAGCCGAACGGTTTTCGGCCTCACTACGATTCGTTGTATTTTTTGTGATTCTCCTGAAGGGGAGGACGGGGGGGGAGGGGAGGGGGGGGGGATTCGAAACCACCACGGTCGTGCGGGTGTGTGTGTGTGTGTGTGATTGATGTGTGGGTGTGCGGTGTGTGCTATTGTGTGTCTGCAAAGTTGTGCCGATCCCCCCCTCCCCCCAACCCCCCCCCCCCGAGTGTGGCAAAATGTGCCACCTCCGCACGCAGCCTCCCCTCTTGCAAGGCGCGCCAAAATGGGGGCGCGCGGGTTGCCGTATTGTGTGTCACAATGTGCTGTGATGTGTTCCAATTTGCTGGAGGGTTGATGAGGGAGAGGGCAGACCTGCATCCGCTGCCGACGACGAGAGAGAGGGGGGGACGCACGACGGGTGTGTGTGGGGAGGGGGTGCTATTTTTATTGTGAAAAACGGACCGATTCACTTCCCCCCACCACCACCACCACCGCCTTCCCCAAAGCCGAGGAGTGCCGGCCAGCTCTTCAAGGCAAAGTGTTGCCAAGCCTTGTCGAAGAGCAGCAGGGACATCAGCCAAGGTGCGTATCCCTCCCCCCCATCCCCCCCGGCAGCTGCACGGTGGTGGGGTGGGGTGGGATGTGCCTGCCTTCTTGTGGGGGGGCTTTTGGTGCATCCCTTCCCACTCCTTCTTCCCTCCTTCAAGGCCTGCAGAGCCATGACCACGTGTGACGGCAAGACGGAAACAAAAAAGGGCAAGCTGCGGTGGGCTCGTCTGATTTGGATCCGGGTGGATGGAGGAGGATACCACACACATGGACCCCCCCGCCCTCCCTCCCCTCACTGCAAGCTGGCACCCCCACCCCCATCCCCGCGCATTCCCAGCTGCCTTGTTGCTCTGCTCTGCTGGCCAGAGGGCTGTGTTTATTGTGTTTCCAGGGGGGGGGGGGTGGGGTAATGCGTCACACAGCGGCTTGGCGTCCGGCAATGATCACGACACAGCACGCGTCCCCCAGGTGCCATATATACATCACACAAGAGAGAGGCGTTGAGTGCTGTTTGAATTAGAAAGCAGGCAACAATGTGTCGGCAGGGTGCATCCCTGGGCTGCCTTGTGGCTGTGGCGGCTCTGTGCGTGAGTGGGGCAGAGGTGCAGCACAACGAGGTGGCAGGTGCGCTTGAGAAGAAGGGCGAGGATGCGCGGCCTGACTGGGACTACGACTACGACGTTGCAAAATCGGGGCAACTAGACCCCATTTTAGGTGGTTTTCGGGTGAAAAACGTACCCTAGACATCCCTGGGGCACATTGCATACCATCCAGGGCCTCAAGGACCGGTAGAAGCACGTGAAAATGCGTTTTTTTACCCAAAAAAAGGACCCTGCAACCACCCTGCACACACCCTGCAACCACGTTGGAGGCACCCTACAACCCTATAACCACCCAGAAACCACTGGGTCTGCCCTAAAATGGGGTGTATGGGCCTGTTGGAACAGGTTTTCTCCACCGAATTGCCCAAATTCGGTCCGATATTTTGAAAAAACTGTGAAGAACGGGGGATTCGCCCGTGTGGGGTGAAAGTCCCAATTTTCATGAAAAAACGTCAAAATTAGGGCAACTAGACCCCATTTTGGGTGTTTTTCGGGTGCAAAACGTACCCTAGACATCCCTGGGGTACATTGTATACCATCCAGGGCCTCAAGGACCAGTAGAAGCACGTGAAAATGCATAATTTTACCCAAAAAAAAGGACCCTGCAACGATGTTGTAGGACCCTGCACACACCCTGCAACCGTGTTGTAGGCACCCTGCAACCCTATAACCACCCAGAAACCACTGGGTATGCCCTAAAAGGGGTGTACGGTCCTGTTGGAACAGGTTTTCGACACCGAATTGCCGAAATTCGGTCCAATTTTTTGAAAAACTGTGAAAAATGGGGGATTCGCCCGTGTGGGGTAAAAGTCCCAATTTTAGGGGAAAAAGTCAAAATTAGGGCAACTAGACCCCATTTTGGGTGGTTTTCGGGTGCAAAACGTACCCTAGGCATCCCTGGGGTACATTGTGTACCATCCGGGGACTCTAGGACCAGTAGAAGTGCGTTACAATGCACATTTTTGCCCCAAAATGGCCCTGCAACCACCCTGCACAGGATTCACCCCAGAAAAGCGAAAAAATGGCCAAAAATGAGTGTTGGTGGCCCCAAAAGTGGGTAAAAACCTCCGGAAATTCATATCTGGGGTGGGTCTGGGGGTGGTTTTGCACTGTTTACCTCCAGACCGGAATATTCCAAAAAAATTACAGTTTTTCTCAAGGACATCCGGGGGCCTAGGGGGGGGGTGGGGTTGGGAAGGGGAAGGGGAATGGGGGGGCCAGACGTCGTGGCTACCCTATCCTCTCGCACAGCCGCACAGATGTGAAAACCCCACCCCTCTAACCACCAGTGATGGCCAGGACCCCCTCCCTCCCCCCAACCCCACACCACCCCCCCCCCCCCCGCCTTTGCCTTTTTTTGCCGTTGTGCCGCTACATCCCATCTCCCACCACCCCATCACCCGTCCCCAATCAGCGACACACTTGCCACCACTTCTACAGGAGTATTTTGGAGGGGGGTGGTTAAAGGGAGGGGGTGGGTGAGGGGGCGGGAGGGGGGGGGGGGTGGAACCTCCCCCCGCTTCTCTCTCTCCCTCCCCCCTCCCCCCTGTACACAGACACACGCCTCTGGGCAGCGCAGCCCGAGGCAAGCGATACCTGCCCTCCCTTCCCCCCACCTCCCCCCTACCCCTACCCGTTCCCCGATTGGCGGCGGGGCAGGCATTCAGGGGTGCGGTGGGTCTGTGAGTGCCGATTGCAAAGACAGTCGGGGTGCACTCACGCAACACAGAAGGCTTCACGCACACAATCACTCACGTGCCGACGTGCCAAGCCTGGCCCCCCCCCCCCCCCCCCCCATTCTCCGATCTGGGTGTATAAATAATCATTTCGGGCCGTCAGGGCCTTGCCTTGTCTTCACTTCAATCATCTCCCCCCCCCCCCCCAGCCTCCGTGTGAGGTAACGTGTTCCAAAACCCAAGCCAGTTAGACTCCCGCCGTGATCCGCACAAAAAAACTGGTTGATCCTCTTCGTTTTTACTTGGCTCTGCGTGTGTGTGTGTGAGGGGAAGGGAGGGGGGGGGAAGCCGTGTTAATCTCCCACCCCCACCCCCCCTCCCTCCCCCCCTCCCCCCCCAACACGCAAACTACGCGCGCATACAAAGAGCAACGCACACGCCGCACCACACTTCTCTTCAACTGCTTCTGCCCGTCTCAAATCAACTCTTATTCTGGAGGCACGCATAGCCCTCCACCCCCACCCCCCCACCCCACCCCTGCGTGCATGTCTCGGCACCAGCTCTTCCTGTTTGCTGTGGTTGCCGGGTCGGTGGGGGATGTTATCTCCGGGCTCCCCATCCTCCCTTCACGGCCAGTGAGGCCGGCGTTGAACTGCTCTGTGAAGGCGGATGCAAGCCTGCTGTCGCTTGAGCTCCCCCTGCCGGGGGTGTCGCTGATACGCTTCTCGCCCGACGGGCAGAGCCTCGTGATGGACGAGGAGTACGGCATCCAGGTCTGGAGCAGCAAGACGGAGGACAAGAAGTTCAGCATACCGCCGCTGCATCCGACGTACCCCAACAGCCTCGCCTACTCGCCGAACGGCATGACATTGGCGACGGGGAAGGCGAAGATCATCGAGGTCTACAGCACCAGCAGCGGATTGCTTCTCCAACGCCTCAGAGGGCATGCCTCGTCGGTGGCGACAATAGCATACTCACCCAACGGCAAGCTGCTGTTTTCCAAAGACATACTGACCTTCTGCCTCTGGGACGTCGAGAGCGGTGCGCTCATCCTGCAGCGCCCGGAGGTGATGGGCGGTACGGGCGCCGCCTTCTCGCCGGATGGATCGCGGGTCGTCGTCGCCGTCGCCTCCTCCACCGTCCTGATGCTCAATGCGAACCCCAGCCAGATGCTCAATGAGGTCTGGCGGGATCAGCGGAACGACGGGTCCTTCATCATCGGCCTGGCTTACTCCAGCGACGGGGGTCGGATTGTCGTGCAGTACACTGTGATGCAGGGGGAGAGCTACTTCCTTGTGCTCAGCAGCGAGACTGGCAAGGTGCTCCTCGGGCCGATCACAAGCGATTCGACAAATATTATCTTCTCCCCAGATGGGGACCGGGTCATCGGCTCGTCGTTGGGGGGTGGTGTGATGCTGTGGGATTCCTACAACGGCACGCTGGTGAAGACACTGTGTGTCATGGGGAGCGTGCTCGGGATGGACGTGTCGTCCGGTGGCGACCGGCTGGCGGTGGCAACCACCCTGCAGGTTGAGGTCTACAACCTGCCGCCGTACCACCGCCCGACGCTCCCGCCGACACCGGCGCCGGAGACGGGCGTGCCGGCAACCCCGGCGCCCCCGACCCCTGCCCCTGCCACGGCTGTGCCGACTGTCCAGCCGGCAACAGACGCAGCAGCAACCGTGTTACCCCTCAATGGGAATGTGACAGGCGCGCCGGCAGTGAACGGCACAGAGGTATGGACGGTGCGGTGTGGGAAGCAGCGGGGGCAGGGGGTCATCTTTGCCAGAGAGAGAGAGAGAGAGGGGGGGGAGGGGGGTGTTTTGTCCTAAGAAAGACCTGTGGTAGTGTTTGACAAACAAAGAACGCAGCTCTACGTGTATATTTGGCACCACACCCCACACATCACAGACCGGCACTGCTGGGCAGAATGTCCAAAACACAACGCTCCTTGTGGTGCTTCTTGCGTCGCAGTCCATGGCATGCGTCGCCCTTGTGGTAGGCGTGGTGCTCGTGACGCGGCGCTGGAAGGCACTCAAGCGGAACCGCGGGCATCGGAGCTCTGTCCCCGACTACCTGAGCGAAGCGATGGTTTTCCCGCCTGGATACCCGCCAGCCGACCCCACGGAGCACTTGGTGCCCTCTGAGGGCGAGAGCGTGGTCATGGAAATCATCGAATAGGAACAGGAACAGCAGAGGACCGGCCCACAGCCTTGTGTTGTGTGCTGGCAAGGTTCGGGTGCCCTGCTGGAATATGCCACAGGGGCGCAGGGCGTACTCGCCTGTCGTCCTGTTGGCTCAGTTTCTCCACCCTCTCTGCCTGGGGGGTGGATGTCTGGATGAGGTTATTTCCCGCCGACACACAAACAGACCCACAGCGGGCAGTAGTCCGGGTGCAGGGTCGGCCCCACCCAAGACGCGCCCGCTGCGGACACACTATCACCTCCACGCGTCAGGTGCTGAAAGCCACACTGCTTTCAATCTAGCCTCTTGCTTATGTGTTTCCTCTCGCCTCACCCTGCATGTTTTCTCCTTTGGATTCTGTTCCTTCACTTCTGGGGAGGGGATTCGTCGTCATCCGTGAGTGCGTGCATGCAAATCACATGCGGCCGGAGTCCAACGCGTTGCTGATGCCCGGCTGCATGTGTGGTATTGTTTGTTTTTCTTTGTGCCGGTTCCTTCATTTTGTTTCGTTTGGGCCAAAAAAAGATACTTCCAAGGCACACGCAGGCGTGCCTATGTCTTCTGTCAGTCTCTCAGTCGATACTACTCAAAAGACACTGTGGCCTGGCACTGTACGGTCGTCCCATCCGTCAGACGACTGTTCTTCATGACCAAACACCCCGGGTAAAACGGGCGATACGTAAGGAGGAGAGGTGCAATCCCATTCGGGGATTGCACTTTCTCCAAAACAAGAGTTCAAACTGGGGACGTGTGGGCAGTGGATGATATCAGATTTTTTTTCCATTGCGTTGTCCGGTAAGGTCTTAACGTGTGTGTGCATGACGGTGGTGGGCGTGCATCAGATTCCGTTCGGTGTGTCCAGCACGAAACAAAGCAAGATTTACGCGTGGTTGTTCTTCCTATGAGGTTCGCTCGAATTGCACAGCAAGAATGCTTCCCGGAATCAGATGTATTTCGCGGCCCGGACATGAGAGAACACAATGATACCTGAAATCCTCACGGGCAGGGACAGATGTATGTCATCCTCCCCCGACACCACCTGTGCGATACCCTTGCGTGTTGGGGAATACCCACTCTCTCTCTCTCCTTGCCATCTTTCGCGAGTCGGTTCCGTTGTAGCATTTCGCGTTATCCTGCGTGCAAGCCAATTTGAATCCTCGATTTCGAATAACGGGTGATGTGGGGGGTGGGGGTTGGGGTGGCTGGGTGGGCGGAGATCAGTTATTTGGAGCTGCAGATCGCACGCCACCTCACACCAGGAGTGGTTGTGTGCGGCGGGGGGGGGGGGGGGGAGGGTATTTTCTTTATTGTTTGCAGTATTCCCTTCCCTTCCAAACCGCAAAGGGCACTGTCGCAGGGCGCGAAGCGGAATTTTTTTTGGTTGGAGAATGGTGATTCGGGCTTCCCGCCTCACAACATGGCGACGGGTGTACACCTGTCGGACCACCCCCCCGTTGCAATTTCACCCGTCGGCCCGACAAGTCATGGTGGGTCGGCTAGTCCGTGCAGTGCACACCTCAGGGGCAGGGGAGGGGAATGGGGGAGAGGCGTTCCATTCAGAGCTCAGGCATGGGGGGGGGGGGTAGGGGGGGTCAAATGCCACCCTTTTACGTGGACAAACACGATTTTTCAAAAAACCGGCGCAGAGGCCCCAAAGCCCCCGTAAACCCTCCAAACCCCCCCAGATCGGTCCGGAAACCCATCGAACCCCACTTTTCCACCATTCCGGGCACCTCAGGTGCCCGAATTGGGGTACCTAAATTTTGTGCCACCGTTTGGTACCGGACAGTGCCACTGTGTGGGAGGTTGGAAAAGAAAATGCCCCAACACACCACATCTGAGGGTTGCAATGCATGTTGCTTGCCAACCACGTCATCCGGTGGGTGTCAGGCGCTATGTAGGTGGCATTAGCCAGGTCTTCGATGTGTTCTGGCTTGTATATATACCTCCCTGCCACCATGCACCGGGAGGCTGCCTGTAGGTACGGAACAGTCCAGATGGTCGTGTGATTCCTGTGCAGCAGTGCTCCACAACCGGGATGTGTTGACAACGACTGTTGCAACACGAGCTGTACATTCCGGGAACACATGAAGTGCGCTGTCGTGGTACCCATTGTGCCAGAATTGGTAGTTGCTGCGGTCTACTTTGCCTGGCCCAAGAGCACTGGTACTGAACGGTGCAATATGCGTGGCGAGGTGAATACAACGGAAGCGCGCAAAGTCAATACAGCTCTCGGATGGCGGGTGGTGGTGCCACTAGTGTGTGACGTTCACTCGAGGATACAACGCATCACAATGAATCAGCAACCGTGGACCGAGTACAATACGCTCTCTGTGGCTGGTGTGGGGGACAAAGGCAGTGCCTGTGCCGCAGGCAGGGAGGTATATATACAAGCCAGAACACATCGAAGACCTGGCTAATGCCACCTACATAGCGCCTGACACCCACCGGATGACGTGGTTGGCAAGCAACATGCATTGCAACCCTCAGATGTGGCTAGCACGGCCGTGGTCCAGGGCATGGCCGAAAACTGCTTGGGTAACGAGGCTCCCCAGACCAGGATGGGTGGAGACACCCGGAGTCTAAATAGTCACACCACGTCAGGCCAGACCTTCGCATTGCACTCCGCGAAGACTGCCACACAGCCGCGGGGCAGGTGTGCAGCCTGTGGAAAACCTCGTATAGAAAAGACTGTAAGGGACGACAGCCCCGCCGAGGCGATACAGCGCCAGACGCGGCCCGAGTTTCTGGAGACCGACCGGGGAACTGGTTCGTCTTCAGGATAAGCGCCTCACAGAGGACTGATCCTCACCTGTGTGATCCGTGAACCTCAGCCCCATGGTGCTGGAGTGGAGCGGGTGCCTCGACCTCTTTTCGGGTTTTTTTTCTATTTCTTTATTTTCTTTTGGGTGCGTCCACCAAAGAAAACGTGGCCACCCACTCGCAGAGGCTCCCGAAAGCTCCAGCATCAGCTCGAGGTTCATGGAGTAGATCGGTGTCTCCAGAAGAAGGGGATGTCCGGTCGAAGAAGACAAACGACGAAGACAACCACACAGGCCGCACAAAAAAAATGTGGTGTGTTGGGGCATTTTCTTTTCCAACCTCCCACACAGTGGCACTGTCCGGTACCAAACGGTGGCACAAAATTTAGGTACCCCAATTCGGGCACCTGAGGTGCCCGGAATGGTGGAAAAGTGGGGTTCGATGGGTTTCCGGACCGATCTGGGGGGGTTTGGAGGGTTTACGGGGGCTTTGGGGCCTCTGCGCCGGTTTTTTGAAAAATCGTGTTTGTCACCCCCATTTGACCCCCCCTAGGGGCAGAGACCCCGATAAGAATCCGACCCCCTGACCCCACCCGACCCCCGACCCCCTCTTATAAAAGACCCCCCCCCCCAAATATCTGGGAAAAACCCTGGGGTTTTCCCGAGGAAACGCGGGTTTCTCCCTCTGTTGCATTGTTTGGACTCCGTGCGGATCGTAGTGGGGTCACTTTGTTGGTGTAGGTGCCACACAACACCCCTGAAATGCAGAGGTGGTCCTCGTCGAGAATGGGGGTCGGAAACCCGGGGGTCGGAATCGAGGGGTCGGATATGGGGGTCAGAGGGGGTCGGCCCCCCTCCCGACCCCCCATTGTTCTCGGGGTTCGGAATACGGGGGGTCGGAGGGGTCGGAAGGGGGTCTGAAAATGGAGGTCTGAAACTTGGGGGTCGGAACTTTTGCACTATTTCTCAGGGGTCGGAAAATGGGGGGTTGCAAACTTGGGGGGTCGGAGTATGAGGGGTCGGCCCCCCTCCCGACCCCCTCCGACCCCCCCACACAGGGTTTGCAAAACCCCGTCCTTTTGAATATTTGGGACTACTGGGTCATTTCGTGGATAGAAGTACCAAGCTTCACTCATGAAATGTGGGTCTGGTCCAGGGATAGTCGTGGGAGGAGATGCCTGGGAGGCACACACCATGCCACCCTACCCACCCACCCAGCGGCACCCTCCCCGACCCCCTCCTCGGGTTTTTCAAAAACCCGTTCTTTTGAATGTTTGGAGTTTGTGCGGATCGCAGTGGGGTCATTTTGGCCATGGGGTGCCTATGAACACCCCTTATTGGTGGTCCCCATTCAGGCAAATTCCTCAAGGCGACCCCCTCGGACCCCCTCCCGACCCCCGACCCCTGCCCCCCCCGACCCCCGACCCCCTCTTATCGGGGTCTATGCCTAGGGGGGGGGGGGGGCAGACCCCCCCCCCTCTCTTATTTGTTCATTGCAGTTGGCATGCCCATGCCATCTGTCACTGTCAAATGCATGCCAGAGCCCCTCTGACCCACACCCCTCGTCGTGCCTGGAGGTGCCCCGCCCCGCCTCCACTCTTCCCCCCCCCCCCCCCACCATATGCGTGTTTCCATCGCTCTCCACTCTTCATTGATCTATTCCGTTGGTTCAGTTCGTTTTGGGTTTCACTCTATTTTGCGTGGCCTCCCACTTCCCTCAACCCCCACCCCCCCCTTTCCCCCATTCCCCTCATACCGCTGTGGGTGCTGCGAGGTCTCCCCCTCCCCCCGCATCGCCGGCGCGGTGGGGGAGTGCCAGAATCAAGAAATAATTCCACCACCCGACCCCCCCCCCCCTCTCTCTCTCTCCCTCGGAGCAGCTTCCTCCCCCCCCGCGCCCCCCTGGTGGTGTCTGGTGTTGGGAGACTTGTTTTACCTTTTCACTCCTGACAAATCACACGCACACACTCACCCATCTGATATCTTGAGGATTGCATGCCGACGGGTTGCAACTCCAATCCGCGGGTAGTGGGTGTGGCCGCAGGACACACTTGTTCTGTTGGACCCTATGGCGGCTGTTCGGCCCTGTTTTTTCCCCGTGACTTGCATCACGAGTTAAGTGGAGGGTCGGGCGACGTATTTTTAACGTGCATCACGAGTCGGTTGGGTTGTCTGATTTACGACGCCCCTCCCCCCCCCCCCCCCCCCCTCACCCCCCTCCCCCCTCGCTCCCGTGGGAGACTTGCCTTTGCCTTCACCATCTCGACAATCAAAAAAGCCCCCCCCCCCCCTCCCCTCACTCCCGTGGCTTGCATCCTTACCCCCCTTGGCTCCGGCCAGCGTGTCTTTTTGGCGTACTTTGTGGGCAATACCCCAGAGCATAATCGGGCGCAGAAAAATACTTCTTGGATCAAACGAGATGCAAATGAAATATCCTTCTGGGGCAGCAGAAGCATCGTGTGTGCGTCGCTGCCATTTTTTTTCTTGTGGCCCTACGGAAAAGAAAAGCACGTCTGCGGGGGCCCTCGCTACCAGATGTGACTGAGTGAGAAAAAGTGAGTTCCAGCCCACTTCCCCTCACTGACTGACGAGCTGTGACGAGCTTTGACTGGTAGCGAGGGCCCCCCGGTTATTATTTTTGTTTCCTCCGGGGGGGAGGGGGGGGGAGGGAGCGGGTGCACCATATTTCCGATATCAAATTGAGGGGGGAAATGCTTTCACACCGTCAAACAAAGCGGGAGGGGCGGCAGCTGCAGCTCTGCTGTGCTGTGGCCTACACTACACCAGCACAGAATTCAAACAAGGCAGAGTCGAACACATGCCCTTTTGATGAAGAACGGACAGCGGGTGCCAGAGGTCTTGTTATGTGGACTATGCTCGCACGAGACCTACACTAAACATCGCCGTGCCAGTTTTCTTCAGCTTTCTGGCGACTGCATGCGTGATGCTGTGGGTGGGTGGGGAGGGGGGTGGGAAGGGTGTGGGCGGGCACCTTCACAATTTTATACCGGATTTGGCGCACAAACAACAGCCTTATCTTTTTTTTGCGAGTGACCCCATTTTTTGGTGTGTCGTGAATGCGTGTGCAACTTCTTATTTTTGTTTGGCACTGATTTTTTTGGATCAGTCCTATTCGTGGTAATTTACCCCCCCCCCCCCCCCAAAAAAAAAAATTTACCCCCCCCCTTATATTACCCCCTTTTTCGGAAATTTTGGGGCCCCAGAAACTTGGTAATTTACCCCCCCCCCTTTGGCTGTGGGGGTGGGGGGAAAATACCCATTTTTTGGCTGGTCGGGGGGTAAATTTACCCCCTCCACTGGGTGGTGGGGGGGTAATTTACCACCCCCTTTGCCTGGTAGGGGGGTAAATTACCCCCCCTACCTGGTAAGAGGGGGTAAATTTACCCCCCACCAGGCTAAGGGGGGTAAATTACCCCCCTGGCCCTCCCCAGCAAAGGGGGGGTAATTTGTTCCCGCTCTTACTGGGGGGGTAATTTACCCCCTCCCAGGCCAAAGGGGTATTTGCCACCCCTTTACCCGTAGGGAGGGTAAATTTGCCCCCTTGTACTGGAGAGGGGGGTAATTTACCCCCCCTACCCACCACCGGAGAAGGGGGTAAATTACCCCCCAGTAAGGGCGGGGGCAATTTACCCCCCCTTGACTGGGGAGGGCCAGGGGGGTAATTTACCCCCTCCCCGGGCAAAGGGGGTGGCACATGTACCCCCCTTTGCCTGGAAGGGGGGTAAATTACCCCCCAGTTACCCCCACTACCCAGTCAGAAGGGGGGTAATTTACCCCCTCTTTGCCGCCAGGGGAGGGTAATTGGCCGTGAGGTAGGCACCACACACCCCACCGCATGTGACAGGTCCAATCATGCCGAAGGAAGTGTCCGAGGGCCTGGGTGATGCCAGGGTAGGTCACCCACAGGCCCTGGGCGCCCTCTCACCCCCCTATGGCCTACCAAAAAAACGCGGTGGACCACAAGCTGGGGGACAGGGCCGAGCTCACTCGTTCCTGGGCGGCGCGGATAGTGGTGCCGTTGATGCGGGCGGTGGGGCGGTCGTCGCTCCGCAGGGGGGCGCTGTGCACGGACCTGCGCTCTGGTCAGACTCGGGAGCGGGTCTTGCCGGATCCGCTGGTGGGCGTGGAGCCGGACTACTTCTTCGCGCCTGACACGGACCTGGCCCCCGCGCCACACTTCGACGGGCACATGGACGCGGAGGATTTCATGTGTGACCCGGATGACGCGGCGGGCCCCGAGGAGCCGACCCCTGAACCCGAACCTGCCCCTCCCCGCCGCCCACGCCCGCCGCCTCCCCCCGCGGAGGGGGACCTCCCGCAGCCGGCGGGTGGGGTGGCGGCTGACCCCCTGGCCCAATTGCTGGAGTGGCGCGGCCAGACGGACGGGAGGCTGAGCTTGTCGTCCCTGCAGCAGCAGGCGCGGCTGGGCCTGGTCGAGCCGGACGGGTGGTCGTTCCGGGTGGGGGACTGTGCTTTTGATGCGTTGGCCACGCTGGGTGCCCGATCGGTGAAGCAATCCAGCGGGTGGCTGCGCCAAGAGGCAGTCCGCAGGGCGATGCGCGACCCGGACCTCCGGATGCGGGTGGAGGAGGGTCCGAACCAGTGGGCCGAGCAGATGATGCGCGCAGGGAGCGACGACGTGCGCACCTGGGCGGACTTCATCGCCCTGGCGGCGGCTGCGCGCGTGACCAGATGCGTCGTCCTCGTGCTCATCGACAACCACCAGCCGATGCTTCTGTCCCCAGTAGGTGCGGGTGCAGTGGTGGACGCCCACTGTCTGCGGAGGACGGGGGGGCAACATGGGCACTACGTGCCCCTAGTTATGCCGGAGCCCATGCGTCAGCACCTGGCGGGTCTTCCCCCGAAGCCGATGGCAGCGGATGTCACGGGGTGCGATGGTGATAGTCCCATGCAGATGGTGCGTCAGGGGGGCTCGGCGGGCCAGGTGGAGGAGTGCGAGAAGTGCCGCCGCCCGTTCGACCGCTCCGCGAGGCATCACGCGTGTGGCAGATGCTGGCGCAAAGTGTGCGCGTCATGCGCAGTGCGGGGTGAGCGGTGCCCAGGCTACATTGACCGGGTGGCGGTGGATGTCGACGCTCCAGACCCTGCGGAGCAACCCGCGGTCACCCCGGATCTGCGGGAGGTCCTGGAGTCCGCCCGGGCGCGCCCCCGCCGGCGGAAGCCCATCCCGAGCCGCATGCACGACACGCCGATGGGGCCCAGGCAGCCGAGTGCCCCGCACGACTCGTCGGGGGCTGCGCACCATCCAACGCGGGTGAAGGAGGAAGTGGCGGAGGAGCCGGTCGCTCCCGGCCAGGACGTGGAGATGCACCAGGGCGGAGGCTCCCAAACCTCAAACACAGCCCCCTCTGGTGCGCCCTCCGCGACCCACGGCCACAGCGTGCCCCCGGCGGAGAGTGCCTCCCGGGCTGCCCCAGCCCCCACGCAGGGGCAGGCCCAACATGCAGAGTGCCCGCCGTCGGGGTCGGGGGCCACAGAGAACCACCAGGGCGGAGGCTCCCAAACCTCAAACACAGCCCCCTCTGGTGTGCCCTCTGCGGCTCCGGTCACGGCGGCAGGCGCCCAGCCGTCTGGCCCCGCTCAGGCCGCGCGGCGCCGCCAGGGCGGAGGCTCCCACACCTTCAACACAGCCCCCTCTGGCACCTCTGGCGGAACAGCCCCCGGTGGGGCTGGCGGGATCCAGGGGGTTGCTGCGACGATGATGCGCAACGCCGCGCAGGCCCGCCGGGACGGGCAGCGCCGCAGCCGGACGGCCGCGTCCTCGAGACGCCTGGAGGAGCTGCGTCAGGGTGACGCGGCGGGCCCCATGGAGTTCGACGACGACCCGGCGAACGTGTGGGAGCCCGAGGACGACCTCCAGGCCATCGACGCCTACGGGGACGACGAGACGCCCGCGGCGAACATCCCCGCTCTGCAGGAGCTTGCGGCGTCCCGTGTCTGGGCCGAGGGGGTGGTAGCGCGGGCCCGCGGCATGGCCCCCTGCGTCTCGATGGGAGGAGCCATCCCCCGCACCGTCGAGGCGTGGAGGCACTGCTTCCACCCCAGCTATGGCCTTTGCCCCCTCTCGCCCAGGGTGGCAGGTGACGTAGCGGCGGAGTGGCTGCAGGCGCGCATCCTGCAAGGGGGCGCGCAGGCCGAGCCCGGGAACCAGACGAGGGAGCCGGGGGTCAGCCTGCGCGTCTACATGCGCAAGCTGCAGACGGAGGTGGAGCGAGGCGAGTAGGCGGAGCAGCGTCCCCACCCCCACCACCCCCCCCCCCCCCCCCCCGGGACCTTCCCCCCCCCCCCCCTTTCATAGATGTGTGCAGGTGGCCGTTGTGAATGGTTAGACAGGGGCTGGCCACCCCTCCCCCGGGCTCTGCACAGCAGGTCTGGGTTAGAAACAACATAACCCCCCCCCCCCCTTCCTCCCCTCCCCTCCCCTCCCCTCCCCTCCCCTCCCCTCCCCTCCCCTCCCCTCCCCTCCCCTCCCCTCCCCTCCCCTCCCCTCCCCTATTGATGTCCCCCCCCCCCTCCCCCAGCGCTTTGCCGCTCGTGTGAGTACCGCCCTGACTGGGAGAAAGGGTAGGGCTGGTTGGGTTGGCGGAGTTGGGCGGATGGGCGAAACGGAAAAATCGACGAGGTCGCAGCGTCAGGGCGTTCTGGGCTGGCTGGTGGTGGTTGGGACAAGACCGACGAGATTAGAAGCGGCACTGGTAGACGGGTTTTGAGGCCCCCCGCCCCCAGGTTCCCCCTGCCCACCTGGACGGACCCAAGTGCCTCACACCGGATCTCTCCCCACCCGGTGGTCCACCTGACGGATACGTGAAACAAAAAAAAAAAAACCGGCCACCCCAGACAGGGCTGTTCCTAACTGGGGGGCTGGTTCCCCACTTTCAGGATTCTGAACTTTTTTTCTAAGAACTTTTGTACGGGGAAAAAAAGTTTTTTTCTAAGAATTTTGTAAGGGAAATTTTTTTTTCTAAGGGTTTTTCGCAGAGGAAATTTTTTTTTCTAAGATTTTCCCAGTCGACAGGGCGCACACAAGGATGGAAGGGAAGTCTCTCCCCCGTACAGTTCGCCTTGCTGGCCAACTGGAGACTCCGCAGGATGACCCCGCCCACCTCCTCTTGCCTCGGTTTGCGTGTTGCTGGTGTGTTGCCTGTGTATTGCTGTTGTATTGCACTCCTGAGGACCTCCCTATTTATTCCCACTCGACTACCCTTCGACAGGACCCTGACCTCACACTCACCCAACCTCACGTACTCCGCGAATATGGTGCGCACCACTGCAAAAATCTCCGGGAGCTTTTGGGCTTTCAGGCCTGAAGGGGCCAGTAGGGGGGTGGCGTCGGGGAGTGGCAGCTTTGTAACTATCCTCCAGCTGCTGGCATGTACAGTACTGCGGGAGTGCCAAGGTGTATTGAGCAACCTCCTCCAGTCCCTGCGGAGCACAACCCCCGATGAGAACGAGCCCCAGATGATCACCTCGCAGGACCCGCAGCGACCCAACCCTGACGTCAGTCTCTCCGCCCTCGGACACAAACACCCGCACCTGAAGCACCTCTGCACCACCAAAAGCGCCACCGTCTACAGCTGCCCATCTTGTGGTGAGTTCCGCACAGCTATTACAGACAGCATGGTTGTGATGTTGGGCGTCGTGAAGGACGAGGTGCAGCGCGTTGCTTCTCAATTTATGGAGAAGCAAGGTCCGTGCACATGTGGTGCTGTCCGGGCTGCGCAGTTCTGCGTCGAGAAGGCCCCGCACCTCCTGTTCCTCTCGACGCAGCGGTTTTCTGCATCCGGCGAGAAGCAGAAGCACCTGACGGAGCTTGCGGAAACCGTCAACGTCAAGGAATTAAGAGACCTCTCCGCCCTTCGTGAGCTTGGCGTTGACGGCAACGGGGTGGTGCAGGTGGGCACGGTGCAGCCGGTGAATCACCGGTACCGGTTTGTCGGTGCATCGTGCACAAAGTCCGGGCTGACCCTCGCGAAGGGGATCGCCTGGGAGACGCTGTGCGCTCGTGGCCCCGCCACCACTCTGAAGTGGAAGTCGATCACGACTGATCGTGTGACGGATTGCTCTGTGGCGCCGTTCAATCGTGCGAACGCGAAGCCAGCACTCGTGCTGTACGCACGTGAGGCATCGGACGGTGACGGGCACGACGTCGATGCTTCGCATGATGCGCCGCCGCCTCCTCCTCCGGATCCCCTGGCCGCCTCTCCTGCAGCTACCACCGCCGCCCCTGTCGCCCCTGCACCCCACGCCGCCTTCTACACCGGGGAAGGGGCGTGCTACGTCGCCGCGTTCGACAGCGCCGGGCGACTGTCCCCATGGCTGACCGCCATGAAGCTCGCCCAATCAACCGGAGGCGTCAACATTGGGCTTGTACCAGGGTGGGTTCAACGGGATCTATACAGTTCTGGACACTACTGCCTCCGAGTGCTTGACTGCCTAGCAAGGTCAATTCCCATTACGGAGCCGACGCGTACCAGTGCTGCGGCGCTTCTGGAGGGCGTTGACTCCCCCGAAGCGGAGGCCCTCACGGTGAAGCTCAGGCGTCCGCGATTGATGGATACGAGATTCCTCGTGGACGAAGAGTTGGACACCAACACCGCGTCAGTGGCCCTGCAGACTTTCCGCACATCCCGCGGTTTAAATGTTCACTTTTCTATCGTCGACACCACACAGCCTCGCACCTTCGGCTTGCTTCTTCCGTCGTTGATGGCCCAGTACCCCTTGCGGCTTGTCTTCGACACAGCAAAGGCGCACTTCCTTCTTTTGATGGCAGCAAACAAGAAGTACGTGCCAGAGGGCTCAATGGTGAACGGTCTCCTTCGGATTCAGCAGCGGCAGGCACAGCTCGCCATACAGGAGAAGCAGCAGCGGAAGATCCACGCTGCAGCCTCCGGTGTGGTGCGTCTCCCTGATGGGAGGTGGAGGTGCACCACGTGTGCACCGTTCTTGGTGCAGCTGGAGGGGGAGTTCTCGGAGCAACCCCACTTGCTCCGGTATGCACGCGGCGAAGCGTCTATGTCTGCCACGACAGTTGGGCGCCAGCAAAGCAATATCCGCCGCCACATGGGTGGTGCGGCGCACAAGAGAGCAGTGCAGTTGTCCACGCCTGGGAGTGAAAACACCAATGTGACAGCTACAGATATCCCCAAGCAGACGCTGTGCGCGAAGGTGAAGGTGACCAGCGAGCAGTACACAAGTCTGGTCAACCTGGTGTACAACGTGGCAACGGCGACGCAACGGGCGGAGGGGCTGAGCAGTGTGGGTGCGAGGTTGCAGGACGACAAGCGGAAGGGGCTGCATGTCCTGGACACCCACTACTCTCGAAAAGTCGCGAAGGAGTTCCAGACGATACTCTGGGAGGTGCTCCTGAGGGGAGTGGTGGGTGCGGTGCGTGCGTGTCGGGCGGCAACCCTGAAGGTGGACGGTACCACGTTCGCCCGCATCGACTTGATGATCGTCATCGTTTCGGGGATCAGCAGGACGGATTGTGCTATGAAAGATTGGTGTGTGGGCACAGTCGACTTGAAGAAAGCTGACGCAGAGTCGCAGAAGGACGAGCTGGTCAAGTTGTTCGACAGCCTCCAGCTGTCGCAGTGGGCGCGGCGTTCGCTGAAGGGATTCGCGGCAGACGGGGCATCAACGATGAAGAGTCTCAGGGGGAAGCTCGAGATCGCGTGGGGATGCACTCTCATCGATGTGCATGATGCTGCCCACATGCACCAGCTGTCCGTCGGCCTCATCAAGAAGACACGAAAGGTTGTTGAACATAGCCGCCTCCTCCGACACTGGTTTGCCTTCTTCAGATCAACCGCCAGGCAGAAGTCTCTGCAGATCATTTCCGGTGGGAAATGTCTCTCCTTCCCGAAGGAGCACTCCGTGCGTTGGGCAGCTGCAACGTTCCGTCGCCTGAACGCGGCTGTGGTGAACTTTGACTTCACTGTCGCTATGCTCGGGGAGATCCAGCCGCCGCCGTTCTTCTTCCACAAGCTCACCCCCGAGTATTCCCTCTCGACTTGCATCTTGGCTGACGTCTTCGACATCAATAAAGGGGTGAGCGAGGCGTTGCAGAAGCGAGACCTGTCGCTCTCGTCGATGGAGAGCATCCTGCAGAATGCACTGACAGTGCATAAGGTGCTGGCGCGCCAGCCTGGCAAGCACGAAGCCAAGTTCTATGAGAACCAGGGAACCACATCGTTGCCTCCGGGGGTAGTTGCCGAGATGACTTCCTGGCGCTCAAAGCTCTGCCACACCATCTACAAGGACCTGGCCAAGAGGTGGGAGGAGTATCCCTGCCGCTCATTCAGCTCTTTCTTCGCGACAAGTGGGAAGGACAGCACGTGCGAGTGCCTCATGGCGCTCGCTTCTCGCTTGGGTTACGACCAGGCAGAGATTCTCAGCATCGGCATGGAGTGGGTGAAGCTGCGGTTGGAATGCACAGATCTCAGGGGGAACCTTCTGAAAGAGTTTGTCGTCGACTTCTTGCTGGAATCCGAGAGTTCGACGTTTGCGATAGTGCTTGAGGCCATGGTGGCACTGTCACCCTCGACTGTGTTTGTGGAGGCTGATTTTTCAGTTGTAACGCGCATGAGGGGATCGTTCCGGAAGGCACTCTCTGCCGCAAGCATCTCTCAAGAACTGGGCATCACTCTAGAGCTGTCACATGATGACGCGGCGCGCAAGATCATCGTTGAAGAAACAGTCAACACGTTCCTCGCCAACAAGAAGCGCCGCTTCACTGCGCGTTCCCTGACGCCTCTTCCAACTCTGACAACCGTGGAGCTCGTTGACCTCGATGCAGCCATGGGTTCTCTATTTGCTGGCGTGGAGGATTGTGATGAGGAATCGGACGGCAGCTGGGAAGATGACAACGCCGATGCATTGTCGATTGTCAGCCTCGTGGAGGAAGTCCCTGAGGATCCCTTCCTCACTTCGTTGCTTGCAGATGCCGCACCCCCCGTCGTGCCTCCAGCCACCCTGCAACATGTCACCTTCCAGCTCCCCGCTTCATCGACCCCGGGCACCCCATCGACACTCCCCACACCTCAGCCGGAAGAACCGCCGCAGCTGCCTCCCACACAGGCGGCACCGGCAGAGCGCAGGAGGGAGGTTGGGCCGCACCCCGAGGAGCCCCAGGAGAAAAGGGCCCGCGTCCATGTCGACATCGATGTCGACATGGAGGAGGATTGGGGAGAGTGGGCGTACGTTTCGGACGCCGAAACTTCCGAGTGAGCCATCATCGTTCTTAGAAGGGGGGGGGGGGTGGGGGCGGGGGGGTGGTTTTCATCGTAGAAATCATAGAAAAAGTCCCGCCTGACGGGCACGCGCCTGAAACCTGTGGGGGGGTGAGCAAAAAATCCCTTGTAAAAATTCTTAGAAAAAACCTGGTTCCCCGACCCAAAAAACCCGGAAAAAGGGCTGGTTCCCCGCCCAGGCCTGACCCCAGAACATGGTAATTTACCCCCCCCCCAAGGATGCGAAGCCTGTATTTTTTGTGTATTTTTTATGTGTATTTTTTGTATTTTTTGTATTTTTTGTATTTTTTGTATTTTTTGCGGGCCAAAAAATACAAAAAATACATGCATGGTGGCGTCGTACCGGTTTCGGTCACGTTTATCATGATATTTTTAAAGGTTTTTCATTTTTTACGTGAAGTATGGAAACCTTGATGCCGCTCCAGACCGATCAAATGAAGCTTGATGGGATGGTATCAAGGTTTCGATGTTACTGTTACTACATGGGTCGAATCGTCCATCTAGTGATACTCCACAGAGGCAGTTGCCTGTATGTTGAATAGTATGACGACGTCATGGTATTCAACGTTAAAATTATTCTCGATACCGTTGCCGCTCCATGCATGAGTATGCATGGAGCGGCACACACGAGCACAAATCACACACACCCACACTGCAGGGGTTCTCATCCTCACACACAACATGCCTGGGCGCAAGGCGCACTGGTCGCAAGTGCACTTCTCCGCAGTGCAGAACAACCTGGCGCGTAAGTGCCAGCACTGTGATGATGTTATAAAGGCAGTGTCTGGCACACGCCTCCAGACGAAGGCACCCACTGAGGTGGTGGAGCGGGCGAAGGAGGCGGGTACCATACTGCCCACCTGGTCGCACCCAAGTGCCTCACACCGGATCTCTCCCCACCCGGTGGTCCACCTGACGGATATGCGCCTCAACTAATCGCGTTGTGAGTAACCTGAACCCGAGAGTGCTGAGTCCCCTACTGGGCCCCCACTAGTGTATTTTTTGGTGTATTTTATGTATTTTATGTGTATTTTATGTACTTTTTGTATTTTTTGTATTTTTTGAGACAGGCTTTGTATTTTGTCATCCCTGCCCCCCCCCCCCTAGGGGGGGTCAAATGCCACCCTTTTACGTGGACAAACACGATTTTTCAAAAAACCGGCGCAGAGGCCCCAAAGCCCCCGTAAACCCTCCAAACCCCCCCAGATCGGTCCGGAAACCCATCGAACCCCACTTTTCCACCATTCCGGGCACCTCAGGTGCCCGAATTGGGGTACCTAAATTTTGTGCCACCGTTTGGTACCGGACAGTGCCACTGTGTGGGAGGTTGGAAAAGAAAATGCCCCAACACACCACATCTGAGGGTTGCAATGCATGTTGCTTGCCAACCACGTCATCCGGTGGGTGTCAGGCGCTATGTAGGTGGCATTAGCCAGGTCTTCGATGAGTTCTGGCTTGTATATATACCTCCCTGCCACCATGCACCGGGAGGCTGCCTGTAGGTACGGAACAAGTCCAGATGGTCGTGTGATTCCTGTGCAGCAGTGCTCCACAACCGGGATGTGTTGACAACGACTGTTGCAACACGAGCTGTACATTCCGGGAACACACGAAGTGCGCTGTCGTGGTACCCATTGTGCCAGAATTGGTAGTTGCTGCGGTCTACTTTGCCTGGCCCAAGAGCACTGGTACTGAACGGTGCAATATGCGTGGCGAGGTGAATGCAACGGAAGGGCGCAAAGTCAATACAGCTCTCGGATGGCGGGTGGTGGTGCCACTAGTGTGTGACGTTCACTCGAGGATACAACGCATCACAATGAATCAGCAACCGTGGACCGAGTACAATACGCTCTCTGTGGCTGGTGTGGGGGACAAAGGCAGTGCCTGTGCCGCAGGCAGGGAGGTACATATACAAGCCAGAACACATCGAAGACCTGGCTCATGCCACCTACATAGCGCCTGACACCCACCGGATGACGTGGTTGGCAAGCAACATGCATTGCAACCCTCAGATGTGGTGTGTTGGGGCATTTTCTTTTCCAACCTCCCACACAGTGGCACTGTCCGGTACCAAACGGTGGCACAAAATTTAGGTACCCCAATTCGGGCACCTGAGGTGCCCGGAATGGTGGAAAAGTGGGGTTCGATGGGTTTCCGGACCGATCTGGGGCGGTTTGGAGGGTTTACGGGGGCTTTGGGGCCTCTGCGCCGGTTTTTTGAAAAATCGTGTTTGTCACCCCCATTCACGGTGCACTAGTTTGGTAGTTACGAGTGACCTCAACTAGTGGAGTCGACAACCTCAAACTCGACAACTGCCAGTTGTCGACTCGACAACTGGCACTTGTCGAGTCGACAACTGGCAGTTGTCGACTCGACAACTCTATACACTGTACTGCAGGAAGAACGCCCAAATATGAAGGGAAAAACGCACAGTTGGGTGTGTGCTTGGGATATGAGGTGTGGTGGCATATCAGCGCTGGACTTTGTTGCGAATTTCCTTGTCCCCTTCTCAAGGATGGTCAGTCTTCATGTGGAGATCGCGTTCACGGACACTACGGAAGGTCTCAAAGCAAAGTAAGCAACGTTTTGTTGTGAGAGAGCGGGGGTGGTGGGCCAGGTAGTGCTGGCTTTGTCCCTTCAATCTTATTGTTGTGTGACATATTTTGCATTCGATTGTGCATGACGAGCAAGGGACATTGCTCCCTGGTCTGTGCTTTGCATCGTAGTGTGCAAACAGAGACGTTTTCTTTGCTGAGGAGTAGTCACAAATAATGCATCGAAATTCATGAACCTCCTCCGGGAGAGACTGGGTTTCTTCTTGAGTAGGGGTGGGAGGCACACCCCAAGGTTCCTTGCCACACACACACACGTTCAGTATGGTTTTCGGTGGTTTTTTCGGATCAATCCAAAAGACACACCCGCTCTGACCTCTCTCTTTGACGTGGTCCGCCAGCCCAGCAGACTCAAGTCTTCGGTAGAGAGATCCTGTTGCCTTTTCCCAGCTGCCCGCAACAACACATGAACACACATTGAATGCCCCAACGGCGGTCATTAACTTCGGAGTATGTCCTGAACCCCCCCAAAGCCCATTCTCGCCCCAACTTTGAAGTTGTTGGATCTCGAAAAGAATGAGGTCGCGCTCCATAGTCCTTTCCGAGGCACAGGCTGAGTAGATCTTGCTTCGACCGTTGCCAGCTTCCAAAGCTTCATCACTGAGGGAGAGACAGTGCGCATCTATGGAATCAAACCAGTGCGTCAGGCTGTGCACATACGTTGCGCCCGGACCTGTCGTCACGCCCGGTGACGCCCACTCACAAAGAAATATTAACAAGTGCATCGATAACATACTCACTGCAAACTCTGCCCCATTCTGGCCGTGTACCCAAAACTTCACGGGTATATTGTTGTATCTGAACGACACAAGCACGTCCATCAAAAGACAGATCATTTTTTTAAGCCCCGTTGTGCTCTGTATCAGCTTTTGCAGAACTTGTCGGGCCTGACTCCCAGTCATGTTCGACTTCGCACTCCCAACCACAGCTGTCTTGATCGCTTTCCCCTCCGGGATGAGGCGTACTATGAGAGATATGACGCCTTTGACGTCGTGAAGAGCAGGAGTGATACAGTACGCTTCGCTCTCAAAGGCCTTGGAAAGGTGACATGTGAAGCCCTGCTTGTGCAATTCCTGGAGGGACAGCCTCTTGCACGAATGTAGCATATCAAGCCAGTCCTTCATCTCTGTGGCACAGAACGCCGATCTGTGTGACTTCGATCCAGAACTTATGCCCTCAAACAAACCCGTGAGCTCCGCGTGATCACCCCCCAGCAGAAACTGCTTTGCTAAAAAAACGGTGTCTCCTTTTCTGAAGAACGCATTTTGCACCTCCCTTATCTGATCGGCCAGGCTGAACGTCGCGAATGAGATGTATTCATCCTTTCTCTGATCTGTCACCGTGCAGAGAGGTGTGGTAAAACTGCCGTGAGCAATACCTGCAGCTAAGCGGATCCTGGCTGTGAGGTCCCTGCTGCCCGGGTTATAGCCATCAGCAGTCAGGACAACACGAGGGTGTTCCATGTCGATGCGATGCAGGTGTGTTTCGACAATGTGCTCGAGAGTTTTGAGCAAACTACCCCTCCTTGCCTCGACCACTCTCTGGAGGTGCTCTTCATGCTTCCTCACCGTCGCCGGGGAGAGCCCGTGCCTCTCAGGCGCCTTCCCGTGCTCCCGAAACGTCTCTCGAATGCATTTCGAGATTTCACCGCACTTCCGGATGGACGTCCCTGCCACAAATCGTGACCTGCGAATACCCTCAGCCATCAAGGACATTTCATCTTGCATTGTCTCTTCGGAACCATTCCCACCCGGCTCTCCTGTGGTGTGTGTGTGCATCCCAACAAAAAAGGCTATGCCTGAGGAACCGGCGGGGGGAGGATGACGTCAAGAGTGATAACCAAAAAAGGGAAAGTGTCACTGCGATCGTTCTGCACCTTTTCTTCCGTTTGCTTTCATATACGTTGACGCTTCCACACTCACACTGGATCATCAAATGTCAGCCTCCGCAGGGTGAGGCGCAGAATGTGCCCATTCTGGGTCACCTTCTGTACCGTCGACAGCCCAGATTCCACGATGAACTCGTAGAATCCCCCGACGGTTCTTGGAGCAAAGGTGTTGGCTGCTCCCTGCAACGACGACACGTCTCTCTTCCTTCCTGAGTATTGAGGAAAGATCTTGTCTGCCTTCGAGGATGCCTTCGTCTTCTGGGGGGCAGCCAGCTTCACCTCTGCGGCGTAGAGCCGGGACATCTTTACGCCCGAGGTGAGGGCGGCGTGCGGGTGCAGCTTCTGCATCTGCTCCAGTTTCGCCTTGGACTTGGCGGAGGCTGATGGAGATGGTGTGATCCTCACACCAATGAACTCCGTATCCGTCCCCCCCTTGGTGCGGATGGAGTACCTCTCCAGCTGCGCCTCCTTCGCCGACTTCTCCGACACCGTCCCCCCCTGGTACTCCTTGTACCTGGCCCCCATCGCCGCGCTCACGGTCCCGTCGTTGCCCTTTATGGGCTTGCCCGTGATCTTCCCGATCAGTGCCTTCAGGGCTGTGTTCGACAGCCGCCCCCCCTCCTCCGGCTCGACGTAGTATTCAACAAAAAGTTGAATAAAGCCCGGCTGAGTGGCGGGCTGCTTCGTCGGGGGGGCCGAGCTCGGGGCGGTTTCCTCCGTTCTGCTTCTCTTCGCCGTGGTTTTGGCAGAGGCAGGCATGATTGATAGCTGTGTGTGTGTGTGTCTGTTGGCGTGTGTGTATCTATTCAACAATGGAGGTAATCTGGTCAGGGCTTGCAAGACCCTGGTGATGTGGGTTGTGGGAGGGAGAAACGGCACAAGGAAATTCGCAACAAAGTCCAGCGCTGATATGCCACCACACCTCATATCCCAAGCACACACCCAACTGTGCGTTTTCCCCTTCATACTTGGGCGTTCTTCCTGCAGTACAGTGTATAGAGTTGTCGAGTCGACAAGTGCCAGTTGTCGACTCGACAAGTGCCAGTTGTCGAGTCGACAACTGGCACTTGTCGTCAACAACCCAGTCAGTTGTCGAGGTTTCAGTTGTCGACTCCACTAGTGGTTGCCAACACTAGCGCACCGTGTTTGACCCCCCCTACCCCCCCCCCCCCCCCCTAGGGCAGTGGTGGCTGCGTACGCGTACGCAGCGTGATTTTCAAAAAGTGCGTACGGCGTACGCGTACGCGTACGCGTACGGCGCTGCGTACGGCAGTCTATGGAGCACAGGAGACAGCCATGGCCGCACACCAAATCCGACCGTCGAACTCAGGTGTCCCAGGGGCAGCCTTCGAGCCTTCCAGTCGGAAGTGGTACCTTTTGCAGTATGATTGCGGGTGTACTTGCAGGTGTTGCGAGTTATTCGCCACGTGCGCGGCAAGGAACCATCTGTGAAAGGCAAGATCAAAGTCCAGGGCCCAGCCACCCGCTGGGTGGCCTACTGTGTGCTGAGAGGCCTGGAATACCAGCCGTACGCAAAATCTGCGTACGCGTACGCAGCGCGATTTTCAGAAAGTGCGTACGGCGTACGCGTACGCGTACGCGTACCGTACGGCCGTACGCTGCCACCACTGCCCTAGGGGGGGTCATAAGCCCCCCTAAAAACGTACAAATACCAAAAATTTCAACATACCATCAGAACCGCCCTAATACCTGATCTGACCCGAAAATCCGACCCATACCCCCCCGGAAACCGTCTGGAGCCCACTTGTGACACCTGATGCGCACTTTTGTGATGATTTTTTGGGGTCCTAAAAAATGTACCTCAGTTTCGTACCTTGCCTTTGTACCTGAACCACTCCCGACCGCAATATTTCGTTCTTTGCCTTTTCTGCGGTGGTTCCGGCTCAGGTGGCACGATGTTGCCTCCCCAGTGCCTCGGCAAGGTCTTTCTTGTACCTGATTAGTGGGAATGTTGTGTTGTTGCGCCAGCTGAATGAGTTCAGCCACCTTCTGGGTGTAGTACTTCGATCGCAGATGGGTCATTGTGAGTACTTCGTACGCCTGCGAGGCTGCATCGGCATTAGGCAGCGTTGCAGATGTGTCTTTGCTTCGTCGATCTCAGCCTGTGAAGGCACAATTGGGATATTGGACGACCTGAGAGTCGAAATGATTATGTTTGTGCTGTGTAATTTGCGCCCCCCGCAGGATATGCACACCACGCAGTCTCAACAGCACGCATGAGAGTGTACCATGTGAGGACTCAACAAAGTCATTGGATAGGCATCTGCCTGCCGACTCAACCCCCACAGTGCGACCGCAAGATCGTCAGGGATGTCTCAACGCCAGGGGAATACTCTCCCCTGGCGTTGTACAACCCTACTCTTAATCCTCGGGTCCTCTCCTGGAGGCGGTGGTGGCGGGCCCGCAACGCTTCGTACTTCCGGTACGGACTGGGGTAGTCTGCCCGGCTGACCCGCTCATCGCTTCCTAGATCATCTGCTGCTCTGGAGCTGCCATCACTCACTGCCCACATCAGTTGGTGTAGGGGTAGGAGCAGGAGGAGTGGGAGGAGTAGGAGTGCAGGTGACATCTTTCTTGGCCAGCAAGGAACGCCGCTTTTCGCACGTGCGTGCAGTTGATGCACCACTGCATATATCTGTCGTCACCACGTCCCACTCGCTCTCCTATGTACCCAGCCCGACGGAGCGCCCGAAATAATGTCGCCTCACCGATGTCGTGTGCCGTTTTCTTCTGACGCAGGTCTGCCACAACGCTCTCTGCCGGGACCCCGCACATCTCCCGTTTGGCGAGCGTCTTTCGAGCAAGGTACCCCTCTGCAGCAGCATCTGACACCTCTGCGAGGCCCTAGGCACACGGCATGTGTTGCTCGGCGTGCTGGGTGAGCGTAGTGATACCCTTTCCTTGCAAAGAACGAAATACTGCGGTCGGGAGTGGTTCAGGTACAAAGGCAAGGTACGAAACTGAGGTACATTTTTTAGGACCCCAAAAAATCATCACAAAAGTGCGCATCAGGTGTCACAAGTGGGCTCCAGACGGTTTCCGGGGGGGTATGGGTCGGATTTTCGGGTCAGATCAGGTATTAGGGCGGTTCTGATGGTATGTTGAAAAATGTGGTTTTGTACGGGCTTACACGGTGGGATCTTGTAAATTTTACATGTATAACTACAAGTATAATACATGTATTATACATGTATAATACTTGCATGTCAACTATTATGCATGTATAATACATGTATATGCCTGAAATATACATGTAAAATACATGTATATCAAGTAAAAATACATGTATAATACTTGCATGTCAACTATTATACATGTATTTTTACTTGATATACATGTATTTTACATGTATATTTCAGGCATTTACATGTATTTTACATGTATAATACTTGTCATGCAAGTATTATACATGTATAATACTTGCATGACAAGTAAAATACTTGCATGCAAGTATTTTACTTGTCATGCAAGTATTATACATGTATTTTACTTGTCATGCAAGTATTTTACATGTATAATACTTGCATGTCAACTATTATACATGTATAATACATGTATATGCCTGAAATATACATGTAAAATACATGTATATCAAGTAAAAATACAAGTATAATAGTTGACATGCAAGTATTATACTTGTATTTTTACTTGATATACATGTATTTTACATGTATATTTCAGGCATATACATGTATTATACATGTATAATAGTTGACATGCAAGTATTATACATGTATAATACATGTATATACTTGTAGTTATACATGTAAAATTTACAAGATCCCACCGTGTATGACCCCCCCTACCCCCCCCCCCCCTTGACCCGTAATTTACCCCCCCCCTTATATTACCCCCCTTTTCCCAAAATTTCCGGTCAGGCGACCCAAAGGGGGGGGGGGTAAATGACCACGAATAGGACTGATGTAAATCATACCCGAATGCTGTGCCGATAATCTAAACGAGTTAAGCTGCTCTTTCGGTGCCGATTCTAACCCTCCACCTCTGAACCCACTAGTCTCTCCTTTGAAAAGGCTGGGTTGGGAGTGGGGGAGGTGTAGGGTCATTTGGCGACCACCGCGCCTGGTCTACAGCAGCAGAAAGCGCCGGGGGAAAAAAAGCGCAGAACCGAGCGCTTGAGCTTCCTCGCTCACCTCTCCCCCCATCCTCCGGATGACATGCTGCTCTGCGAAGGCCACCGTTTGCACTGCATCATACAACACACTGGCTGAGCAACACCTGCATTTTGAGTGAAGAGTGCCGTCTCTGGGCCTTACCATTTCTTTACATCGTCCCGGCCCCCCTCCCCGTTCCTTTTTGAATGGGATTCCCAGCTTTCTCACCCAGGTTACGCCCCGTTTCTGGGAGAAGCAATCGGGGAGGGGGGGGGGGGTCCACCCGACCAAAGGCGCTGGCTGAAACTTTCCTTTTCGTGATGTGTGGTGTGATGCCTTCCGCTGCCTGTGTGCCAGAAGTGTGTGTGTCAAAACCTGTATCACGTTGCATGTGGGGGTGAAGGGAGCTCCTTGCCCAAACCTAACGGGCGGCAGGGTGAGGGACCCCTTCTGTAGCCCATTAAATGTGCCGCGTTGCAGCCGGGGGTGGGGGTGGAGTGGTGGGTGAGTTATTTTGTGTTTTCATGATTCTCAATTTTCTGCATTCAGGTGGCGGGGGTGGGGGGTGGGGGTGTTCGTTCGGCTTTCCCTTTTGTCGGCATTCACACTCCAAAAGGGGGAGGGGGGGAGGGCAAGGCTGGACAAATGCTGCATTTTAAAAATAAAAAACATAAAATAAAATAAAGTGCAATAAAATGCAGTAAAGTGCAGTAAAATGCAGTAAAGTGCAATAAAGTGCAGGAGAGCGTGTTGTAGGGGTGGCTCGGCGTGACGGTGGGCAGGATGCTGACCTGCCGTGCCAGGGGACCCTGATCCGCCCACTCTGGCCAACACAAGGCCACCAAGGCAGTGCCCCCGCCAGGCCCGCCCTGCTGCTGTTCGGCATGCTTGATGCTGCTTCCGAGTGCCGGGGCCAATCAGGCAGCAGGCGCACCCCAGCACCGCAGGCGCAGCAGGGCGGACCAGCACGGCGGTGTGCGGTGGGCAGTCCACCTTCCTCGGACGTTGTACAGCTGAGCTCTGGCGTACGGGTTCTTCACCATCCCGTTCGGGGAGGCTGGACATCAGAGCGGACTGAAAGCACTCAAAGCAGGACTGAAGCCAGGCGGAGGCCGCACCGATCAGGTCCTGCGAACCCACCGACCCAACATAGGCAGGGCACATCCATCCCGGCCTGCATTCTCTGCCGGAGCCTTGGTGCGTCCCTGTGACCTTCAGGAGAACCTCCGTGCAGGAGCGGTACTTTTTGCCATCTTCTGCGGGTTTGCGGCTGTCCGCAAACTTGCAGACGTGGCTGCACCTCTGTAAAGTGGGTGTGACTCCAGCATTTGGCCTGTCCATAGTGGTCCTCCCAGCTGTACGTATGCAAAGCCCAAGGCACCACTAAGGACCATGCACTTTATCCAAAAATCCGGAAAATAAAATACAATAAAATGCAGTAAAATGCAGTAAAATAAAGTGCAGTAAAGTGCAGTAAAAATTTGCTGCCAGCCTTGGGGGAGGGGGTGTGTTGCAGCCGTGTCGCAACACAATGTGTGCCGGACAAATCTCCCGTTCGGACCAAGGCAAACAGGTCACACCCCACAGCGGATGATCGGCGGTAGGCATTTTGGCAACGGGGGTCCGGACGCAACAAATTGCTGTATTGGTGTGTGTGTGTGTTAAGTGGAGTCACACCTGAGTCCATCGTCGGTGTGCCCACCGCTAGACAAAGGAAAAATAATGCGTGTGCGCGACAGCGGTGGCCTCGAGTCAAGAGAGACTATCAAAAGCAGGATGCGCTCCGTGTGCTCTGCATTACTCCAAAAGAGATTCACAAATGTGCGTGACTTGCTGAGTTCTTGAACAGCACCCTCTCGCTGAGTAGCCCCTCCCACCACGTTAGTGTCTTGCATATGACGGTCCCACTCTGATGTATTTTTTGCTTCAGGATGGGCACCCATCCGGCGGCACGTTGTGGGGGGTGGGAAATCAGAAACAAGAGAGAGGGGCATTCTTTCCACAAACAGCAACGCACACACACACGCCACCCTCTCTGAGCCGAGTTCCCTGTCACTTTGCGCCCGAACAAAATGAAATGTTTCTTTTAGTTGACCCCCCTCCCTGCTTCGCTCTCATGTTTGTATCAAGCGGTTGCTCTCTCTCTCTCTCTCTCTCTTTTGTGTCTTGTTGAAGTGTTCCAACCCGAGCAAACACGGCAGTACGTGACAGGGGCTGCTTCCGCATTGCAGTTCCCGCCGTTTCACTCTCCCCCTTCTTGTCTTGTGCGTACATAAACTTCTCACCCGGGGGTGGAGCAGATTGGTCAGTACCCTAGCAAGAGTACGCACTGCAAACCCTGGTTTCAGAACATTCACACACTCACGGGTGGCGGTGATGTGACTTATTCACCGCACCAGCGTGACCCCCGAGGTAATAATCAGAGAACAACAGGTGAACCAGAAAAGAGCGTCGGAATATCCCCCCCCCCCCCCCCCCGCCCCCCAGACAGACAGACAGACAGACAGACAGACAGACAGGTTTTCCCTGGGTGGGATCCCAGGTCTGCTGGTGTGAGGGAGGGGACACACACACACAGGCACACTTGCGGAGAAGGGCATTCGTATACTGGTCGCGGGGGGGTGGGGCGCGAGGGGAGGGGTGGGGACGAAGTGCCCCGCTAAGGTGCGTGTGTACACTACACTACGGGTTTGAAGGGCTGGGTTCCCCCCCCCCCCTCCTCCCCCTCCCCTGCACCGGGAGAATTGCCTTACCTTCACTCTCAACAACACCACACACCCCTCCAGCTTCCTCCCTTTATTTCGCGGATTATCGCAACGCTTTGTTTCGGTCCGTTTGCCCACCACCGCGTTATTTTATTGTTGGGGGCAGACCCCGTGCGGCACCCATGGCCCACCGATGGGGTATGGGTGAGGGGTGGGGTGGAGTATGTGCGGTGTTGCATGCGTGCGTGATTACATTCTTCTTTGGCACCGCAGAACTCCCTCTGCAGGGCTGCCCCAAGCAAGGGGTGGGTGTGTACTGAATCACTTTTTAAGGTGGGTTAACCCTGCACGGGGGCCCTAGCTCACCCACTCCCCCCACCCCCCCCCCCCCCCTGTGTTACGTGATGCCTCAGGGAGACAGGCTCGCTCCCCACCCCCCCCACCCCATCATGCTGACACCACTTGTGACTGTTCCCCCCAAGCAACTGCCTCCCCTCCCCTCCCTCCCCCTGCACTCCAGCCCTGCTCCAAAGATACACGGCTGGAGAGAGTGGGACGGGAACAATGAGGGGGGGGTATGTGTGATCATTTCCAACTCGATCGTGATTGGCGCTCATACTATATTATTCCTGGTTAGCTCCCGAGCTGCACTGCAGCTGTTGGGAGCGGGGGGAGGCGAAGGGGGTGGGGTGGGGCAGGTGGGTGGTGTGTGTCTGTGCGTCTTCTCTCTCTCTCTCTTTGTTGCTGACCTTCCCTGATCCCCCCCCCCCCCCACCCCCCGGCACTTTCCAAAATTTGCTTGATGTGTGTGCGTAGGGGCCTGGCGGTGGAAGAGGGTGGGGTGTGTGCACCGCCACGGCTCACTCTCATATGAAAATGGCAGAGTCTGCCGTGCACGTTTCTGAGAGGGCTCACGTCAGTAGTGCCCCAGGCGCATCGCATGGCACGAAGTCAGGTCACGCGGGGAGGTGGGGGGGGGGGGTTCCCTTCCCCCCGTTGAATCGACTCGGCGGTGGGAAAATACATAAACCCTACCTTCTCGTCACCACCTCACGGCGCCTTCTCGCCAGGCGGAGCGGGGGCGTTTGGAACACATCCAAATTATTTTGTTTGGAATCGTTCAAAACCATGCTCGGTGATCTCCCTCTCTCTCTCGCCTCGTCTGGTCTGGCAGCCCCCCTACTCGATAGAAGGCACATCATCCGCCAGTCCCGACCTTGCCGAAAATATTCTCGGAGGAGGGATGGGAATGGGGGGGTGGAGAGAGGAGAAGGCAATCACCCATCCACCCCTTCGGCGGACAGCAGGGAGCCCGCTTCCCCTCCCTGTGTACCACTCCTCCGGAGTTCCTCGGAGCCGGCAGTTGCGGGGCATCCCCTTGGGGGGAGGGGGGGGGGGCACGTTGTGCGTGCTGCCGAGACCCGGAGAGCACCGGGGAGGAGGGGAGGGGCGACAGACGGTGGGGTGTAGGAGTGTCCGCTGTCCACAGCCCACGTGCGTGTGTGGGTGGGTGAGGGGCTGTTTGCTGCGGGGAGGGGGGGAGGGGTGTGGTGTTCTGTTCTGTGCGGTTCAGCGCGGGCGCCTGTTATTTCCGCACCGTGTGCCAGGGAGGCAGGGCTCATTGTGCTGTTTCCGAGTTGGCCATTGCTGGCCCCGGAAGTCGGCAGGCGGGAAAGAGTCAGTCCGCGAGGTGGAGTGTTGGATGCCGGAGAAGGCAACTCCGAGGGAGTGTCATCCTGGAGCACGGCCCTCGACCCCGGACCTTTTGTATCTGCGACGTGGTTGCTGGTCGCGTTGTGTCCCCAATGTTGAGAAAGCACGTAAGTAAGAACTGCAGAAGCGGATGCAACTGCCCCTATGCCCACACACAACGCACACAGATTGCAACGACTTGCACACACACAGCACGAATATGTCGCTGAAGCTGCTGAGCACGGTGAAGGTGGGTGACGTGGAGCTGCAGAACCGGATGGCGCTGGCACCTCTGACGCGCGGGCGTGCGACGGAGGATCACCTGCCGACGGAGGTGATGGTGGAGTACTACAGGCAGCGCGGGTCGGCAGGGCTGGTCATCACAGAGGCGGCAGGGATCTCGCGCCAGGGGGCGGGGTGGTACTGCGCACCCGGGATCTGGAACCAGGAGCAGGTGACTGGCTGGAAGAAGATCACAGACGCGGTGCACGCACGCAAGGGTGTGGTCGCAATGCAGCTGTGGCACATGGGGCGGCAGGCACACTCAGACGTGACGGGGGAGGCAACGGTGGCCCCGTCTGCGATTGCAATCGAGGGGGAGGTGACGGCGTGGCGTGGGGAGAAGAAGCCGTACGAGACACCGAAGGAGTTGACGGTTGACGAGATCAAGAAGGTGCAGCAGGACTACAAGACGGCAGCAGTCAACGCGAAGCTGGCTGGGTGCGACATGGTGGAGCTGCACGCGGCAAACGGGTACCTGCTGGACCTGTTCCTGCAGTCGTCGACGAACAAGCGGACGGATGCGTACGGCGGGTCGGTGGAGAAGCGGCTGCGCATGCTGTCGGAGGTGCTGGCGGCGGTCGAGGAGGTGTACCCTGCCAGCCGCATCGGGGTGCGTCTCTCCCCGAACGGGGCGTTCGGGTCGATGGGGAGTGCTGACAACATCGACACCTTCTCGGCTGCTGTGCGGATGCTGGGTGACCGGAAGGTGGGGTACGTGCACCTGATGGACGGGTTGGGCTTCGGGTTGCACGAGCTGACGGAGGCATTCACGCTGAAGCACGCACGCGAGCTGCTGGAGCAGACGAAGGGTGCCGGCGGGGTGACGAAGCTGATGGGGAACGTGGGGTACACACGCGAGACGGCGGAGGAGCGGGTGCAGGCGGGCGAGGCAGACATGATCGCCTTCGGGCGTCCCTACATCAGCAACCCGGATCTGCCGGAGCGGTTCGCGAAGGGGGCGGCGCTGAACCCTGACGCAGAGTACGCTGACTGGTGGGGCATCGGCAAGGGTGCCAGTGGGTACACTGACTTCCCGACAATGGAACAGGCTGACGCACCCACACCCACACGCTCGCACACCACGGATGCGTCGCTGAAGCTGCTGAGCACGGTGAAAGTTGGGGCTGTGGAGCTGCAGAACCGGATGGCGCTGGCACCTCTGACGCGCGGGCGTGCGACGGAGGATCACCTTCCGACGGAGGTGATGGTGGAGTACTACAGGCAGCGCGGGTCGGCAGGGCTGGTCATCACAGAGGCGGCAGGGATCTCGCGCCAGGGGGCGGGGTGGTACTGCGCACCCGGGATCTGGAACCAGGAGCAGGTGACTGGCTGGAAGAAGATCACAGACGCGGTGCACGCACGCAAGGGTGTGGTCGCAATGCAGCTGTGGCACATGGGGCGGCAGGCACACTCAGACGTGACGGGGGAGGCAACGGTGGCCCCGTCTGCGATTGCAATCGAGGGGGAGGTGACGGCGTGGCGTGGGGAGAAGAAGCCGTACGAGACACCGAAGGAGTTGACGGTTGACGAGATCAAGAAGGTGCAGCAGGACTACAAGACGGCAGCAGTCAACGCGAAGCTGGCTGGGTGCGACATGGTGGAGCTGCACGCGGCAAACGGGTACCTGCTGGACCTGTTCCTGCAGTCGTCGACAAACAAGCGGACGGATGCGTACGGCGGGTCGGTGGAGAAGCGGCTGCGCATGCTGTCGGAGGTGCTGGCGGCGGTCGAGGAGGTGTACCCTGTCAGCCGCATCGGGGTGCGTCTCTCCCCGAACGGGGCGTTTGGGTCGATGGGGAGCGCTGACAACACCGACACCTTCTCGGCTGCTGTGCGGATGCTGGGTGACCGGAAGGTGGGGTACGTGCACCTGATGGACGGGTTGGGCTTCGGGTTCCACGAGCTGACGGAGGCATTCACGCTGAAGCACGCACGCGAGCTGCTGGAGGAGACGAAGGGTGCCGGCGGGGTGACGAAGCTGATGGGGAACGTGGGGTACACACGCGAGACGGCGGAGGAGCGGGTGCAGGCGGGCCAGGCAGACATGATCGCCTTCGGGCGTCCCTACATCAGCAACCCGGACCTGCCGGAGCGGTTCGCGAAGGGGGCGGCGCTGAACCCTGACGCAGAGTACGCTGACTGGTGGGGCATCGGCAAGGGTGCCAGTGGGTACACTGACTTCCCGACAATGGAACAGGCTGACGCACGTGCTCAGGTTGAGAAGAAGACGAAGACTGAGACACGCGCCGCTGTGCCCGCACCGGCACCTACACCCACGCACACACCACGCAAGCCCCCGCAGCGCAAGGTGGCGGCTGTTGAGAAGAAGAAGGGCAAGGGCCTCTTCAGCTTCCTGCACTGCTGCTGATGTGTGTTCCCTAAATATCGGACGATGTGTTTTGTTGAGGGATCTTGTGCAACCGAATGTTGCGGATTTGCATCTTCATGCCACTTCACACGGCCTCAACACAGCCTTGAGACAGCAAGTGTGCGCCTTTGATAACGAAGTCTTGATGTGTTTCATGCACTTGATAGGGTGTCGACTGGCTACGTCGCAATTGGGCTTCCTTGCATCGTTCTAGCTCTTTGTTGTGCCATCTCATGTCGGCACACACCTCCATGTTTTTGTGCTGAGTGTGTTGTGTGGGTTTTTGGAGTTCTTGGGATCATTCCATGGTGTGTTACGACAAGACGAGCCTCGCCTCCATATGCACAAGCGGCTCTGCCTCTTCGTCTTCTGCACCATTCCAATGTTTCCTATTCTTTGATGTATCGTCTGCAATGAAGGAGCAAATCGAACACAAAGGAGCAGCAGCACCCGCAGCAGGCATTGTGTACATCGGTGCCTGCTGCAAGAAGAGCCACATCTCACCTCCGCACAGGTCGAGGCGTTCATCCGAACGTGCGCTGCAATGTGACTGATGTGTTTGATTTCGTCCCGGCTTACTCCCACCGTTCTAACTCTTGCTGTTGTGTCCACAAGGACTGTTTTGACGTTTTTGCTGTTCTTGCTGTCTTCCCTATCTTCTCTGGTGTCCCTGAAAACCGTGTCGGAACTACGGAGGAGGTACGTCAATAAGTACGTAACAGAGAGCTCAAAGAGTAGCTCCGCCGACAGGAGAACTACGGAAGAACTACGTGACACTCCGCTTTTCCGTCTTATCAGGGGCACCATTCTTGTTGTTCATTCTGCTTTCGGCGTCTTGCAGCTGCACGGCAACCCACAGGCAAGTGGCCTTGGGATGCAGCAGCTGCCCTTCTAACCCCACCTCTAACTCTCAACGGTATCGACGCCCGTTCCGGTGCAGGCCGCTGTGCGTGTGCACGCCTTGTCCTTGCTGTGTGCAGCTGTTGTTGTGGGCCGGCAGCCTCGTCTCCCGCTTCTGCACGCCGCGTGCACAGCGCGGAGCACAGCCCTGCTTGTGGTCGGCAGCACGCTGACTGCTGCTCTTTGCTCCTGATAGTTCTCGTATGCAGCAGACAGCACGCTCGCATTGTGTTGCCAAGCAAGCGAAGGTGACCCGTGCCCACCCCTTTCCTTGTCGCCATCCTCCGCATCAGTCTGCATGTGGGGGTGACCCTCCCTGCACACCGCACCGACACTGCACCACAGCCGCACCACAGCCCTCTCCATTACCCTGCACACGGCAGCCTGCATCTGTGCAAGGGCAAGTTTGGAGCGCGAGATACTTTGACGTGCCACACACGCGACCTACCTGGCCGGGCCATTTGCAATGGAAAACCCCCAGAAACACCACGGGAAAACTCCCGCCCAGTTATCACCTTGCCAGAATGGGAGGTCATGAGGGCGACACTTTTGAGGAGTTCGGCGGAAGGCGACTCGCCCGCCTCGTAGGCTTAGGTAGGACTAGTAGGCATGACTGCCCTGCCACACACCCGGCCACACACCCCACTGCGCACAACACCACTGCACGAATGTTTACCTACATCGCTGTGACGGCGTGCCTCGGCACAGCAGTGCTTGCCCAAGACAGGCAGACTGATGGGAACGTGTCGTTCGGGTGCCAGGATATGACGCTCCCTTCAGGCCATGTGTGGCACGACGCGCATGGGTCGCAGTTCAACTGCCTTCCCTGTGTGCCCATACTACGCCACACACCACCCATCCTCACACCACAGCCTCTTCCGTCTCCACCACCACCTCGCACACTCAAGATGATGAAGGCGGTGTGCCTGTTTGCCGTGGTTGCGGCTGCGTTCGGCCACGGGCTGGAGGTGACCCGCACGGTGAAGGAGATTATGGCTGGCGGGAACGCACACCTGGTTGCGTCCCCCGGGTGCAAGAAGACCGACCAGTACGGGTCGAACGACTGCGAGTTCGCGTGGGGCCAGAAGGTGAACCTCAACATCTCGGCGACGCTGCCGGAGGCGGTGGACACGGGGGCGAAGCTGGATGTGGACCTGAAGGTTGACGGCATCATCCCGTTCAAGTTCACGTGCCCCGCGTGCGGCGGGCAGTGCAGCTTCGAGGTCCCGATTGTGAAGAAGAAGGTGGAGTTCGCGCTGCCCGCCTGCCCGCTGCTGCCTGCCGGCCCGTACAGCAACGTGACGACGGTGGAGCTGCCGGCGAAGGACCCGTCCCCCGTGTCGGTGTCCTTCAAGGGGACGGTCACGGTGAAGGACGCTGCCGGCAAGACCATCGTCGAGGTGGAGGTGCAGGGGAAGCTGTAGGTGCAGCCCCTGCTTCACTCTGTGTACTGAAGTGTACACCATCTTCTTTTTGTGGTGTGTGTGCCTCTATTCGGCAGAGAAATGGGGAAGCGTTCAGTAATTGTTGCGACCCGCCCAGCCATGACACGACTGCGCTGGGCAAGGCCGTACCACCTACCCCGAGAAACAAAGCCAACCACGAAAAGAACACTGTCCTGCCGAATGGGTGTTGTGGTGGAGGCACTGCCTCTCATGCTGTGTTGTTTGTGTTGTTTTGTGTCGTGGCAGTGTCCCAACAAGCAGTGCACGGCTGTGTGCCAGCTGGCTTTCGAATGCTGCCAACTCACACGTTGGTCGCACGAAGCCAGCGCCGCCTGCCCTGCAAGGTGCTGACTGCCACGGCATGCACCCCGCGCCCCTGCTCCCCTCCCCTGTCCCGCGGCCCTGCGAGCGCCTCTTGGCGTGGTGCTCCGTGTGCCGCTTCCTGTGTCCCCGCTGGCGGCAGAACGCTGTGCTCATGACCTCTGCGTCTCTGCCGCCCTGCTGGTGAATTGCAGCTCCCATTACATAGCTTCGTTGCTGATGCTGCCATTTCCAGAACACACCGTGTGTTGCAGCGAAAAAGCGACCGTGCGCTTGATTGCCACACGCATCCCACACAACGGCATCTTTTGCACAGTTCTGAACAGTGCAGCCGAACACAGAAGGTTGTGCCGAATCATTGAGCAGGCCTCTTCCTGTCATGTGTTCGCCATGGTATTGGTTATGTCAAGCAAGCGAAGGTGACCCTGCCCACACCCCTGCCCGATTGCTCTGTATACATGTGTCAGTGTGCTTCGCAGATCATGTCCCGAGACAAACCCGCCCCCCACCCCCGTCTATCGCGGGCTGCACTTCACTTCTCATCCTCACAGGCGGCCTTGCCCCAAGCCTGTCTGCTCGCCCCCTCAGGTGCTGCCAAGACAGCACCACCATGGAGGTGTATGTGGCGGACCCCGCCACCGGCACACACCACGTGGTGGATGTGGAGAAGGAGGACACGCTGGACAGCCTGCATGCGCGTGCGGCAGAGGCGGTCGGGCTCTCGGCAGGCCGGGCTGTGTTCAGGGTGGGCGGGGAGGAGCTGTGCGCCGGAGGGGACGGCTGGGTCTCGGGGTGTGCTGCGCTGTGCGACGGGTGCGTGCTGGAGGTGGTGAACAGCGTGCAGCCGTACCTGCAGGAGCTGCAGAGGCACCGCACCCTCGACAGCATGCCCGACTGGGTGTGCGACGACAGCGAGTGCGTGCTCGCAGCGATCAGCATCGACGGCGACAACCTGAAGCACGCCAGCACGAGGCTGCGGGGCGACCCCTGCACCGTGCTGGCAGCAGTGCGGCAGTGCCCCGCCTCCCTCGCCTCGGCAAGCGACGCGCTGCGTGCGGACCGTGCGTTTGTGGCGGAGTGCATCGATGTGCACGCCACAGCGATCGGCGGTGCTGCCCCGCACCTGAAGGACGACCTGGAGCTGGGGATGCAGGCCGTGGGCCGCTGCCACACCGCCCTGAAGCACCTGAGCCCGACACTGCGCGACACAGAGGAGGTTGTGCTGCACTCAGTCAGAGGAGGTGGCAGACACACACGTCGTCACGACCTGTCGTGTGTCTCGCTGCGGTTGCGTGGCGACCACGACTTCATGCTGGATTGTGCAGCCTACCAATCTTCTGCGTTTGCCTACGCGACACAGGAGGTGCTTGACGACCGCGAGACAGTGCTGTGTGCTGTGTCGTATTATCCAGAAGCCTTCAAACCCATCAGCCAGCGTCTGAAGAGCGACCCCGATGTGGTGCTGGCTGCTCTCCGCTCGTACTCGTCCGACGCACTCAGTGCTGCATCGCCGAAGCTTCGCAACGACAAGGCCTTCATGCGGCAGTGCATGCAGATTGCGCCGCACGCCATCAAGTTTGCCTCGGATGCCCTGCGCTGCGACGAGGAGCTAGCGTGGGAGGCCGTTGCTATGTCCTCGTGGGTGGTCGAGCATGTACACGAGGACTTGCGCAGCAACATCGAGTTCATGACACGCTGTGTGGCGCGGGCCGGCCAGTGCCTTAAGCATGCCCACTATACGCTGCAGCAGAACCGGGACCTTGCGTTGCTTGCGGTGCGGACATACGGAGGTGCACTGGAGTACTGCGGGGCTGCACTGCAGAGTGACAGGGAGGTCGCTTTGGTTGCTATCCGTGAAGATCCCAGTGCACTTGAGTACTGTGCTGAGAGCCTGCGTGACGACAAGCAGTTTGTGATGTCCGCTGGAGGGTGGGGGCTGCTTGAGCACGTCTCGCCACGCCTGCAGAAGGACCGGACAGTGGTGTTGCATGCTGTTTGGCATTGTGATGACCTGCAACATGCAGGCATCTACAAAGGCGACGTGTGGTTGGTGGCGCTCGCTGTGCTCTGCGAAGGGGGTGGCGTACTGGACTACACAGATGACTCCACACACAGGTCCCCTGTGGTGCTGCTCGCCCGCCTTCTCTCCTGTTGTTCCTCTATGTACATGCGCGGGCTGTATGTCGCAGGGATCATCTGCTGCATGCTGGTCTACTGGTCGCTGCCCTATGTAGCCATGCTTGCTGGGGCGGGCATGGGTGCCGACCTGCTGTAGCAGGCGGCTGCCAGGACAGCCGGTGGGCAGGTCCTGCCGCGGGAGCGGCAACCCGTGTTGGGAAGTTCGCTTTTCGTATGTTTGGGGTCGCCTGGCCCAGCGGTCCCTGCCAATCCACAGGGCGTTTCGCTCATAAGCAAGGCGATTAGTGCCTCCGGAGGTACTAACAGCCTTGCCAGAAGTGCAGTGCTCTGCCCTCTCGAGGAAAGGTACCCAATGTGTACCTCCCTCGGAGCACCTCCCGACAGATTAAAAGATTCTCAAATTCCCAAAACCCTGTAGTTGTAAGTAAAACTTCACCCACCCCACACGGGATCGGTGGGCGATAGCGAACGCCCTGAGTGTATACTATAGGGATAAAAAAATATGCAGGCAACAAGTACTTCGTTGTCCCTTTGTGGTGGAGGGGCCACAGAGGGTTTCTGGCACGATTCGGCCTTATCTCTGCCTGGAGGCCGGCAGTGGGTGCCGCGTAGCGGTGCACCACACAAAACTGCTTTGTTGTTAACGCCTTGTAACGCCGTGTGTCACACGCGGCGAATTGCGATAACCCTTCTGCCCAAAGTGACTCGGGTCGCTGCGACACACCCGACACCGTGATGGCGGAGGCAGGAGGTGTCAGGGTTGAGGACCCACACCGCAGCACTGCGGAAGCTGGTTCTTGGTCCGACTGCGAGTACAGCATGACCCCTGCCCACCCCTCTCCTTTCCTTGTCGCCATCCTCCGCAGCCGTCTGCATGTGGGGGTGACCCTCCCTGCACACCGCACCGACACTGCACCACTGCCGCACCACAGCCCTCTCCATTACCCTGCACACGGCAGCATGCATCTGTGCAAGGGCAAGTTTGGAGCGCGAGATACTTTGCTGTGCAACACCGTCGCTTTGACAACTTCACACCTGGGTATACACACACAACGCACACAGATTGTAACGACTTGTACACACACAGCACGAAGATGTCGCTGAAGCTGCTGAGCACGGTGAAGGTGGGTGACGTGGAGCTGCAGAACCGGATGGCGCTGGCACCTCTGACGCGCGGGCGTGCGACGGAGGATCACCTGCCGACGGAGGTGATGGTGGAGTACTACAGGCAGCGCGGGTCGGCAGGGCTGGTCATCACAGAGGCGGCAGGGATCTCGCGCCAGGGGGCGGGGTGGTACTGCGCACCCGGGATCTGGAACCAGGAGCAGGTGACTGGCTGGAAGAAGGTCACAGATGCGGTGCACGCACGCAAGGGTGTGGTCGCAATGCAGCTGTGGCACATGGGGCGGCAGGCGCACTCAGACGTGACGGGGGAGGCAACGGTGGCCCCGTCTGCGATTGCAATCGAGGGGGAGGTGACGGCGTGGCGTGGGGAGAAGAAGCCGTACGAGACACCGAAGGAGTTGACGGTTGACGAGATCAAGAAGGTGCAACAGGACTACAAGAATGCAGCAGTCAACGCGAAGCTGGCTGGGTGCGACATGGTGGAGCTGCACGCGGCAAACGGGTACCTGCTGGACCTGTTCCTGCAGTCGTCGACAAACAAGCGGACGGATGCGTACGGCGGGTCGGTGGAGAAGCGGCTGCGCATGCTGTCGGAGGTGCTGGCGGCGGTCGAGGAGGTGTACCCTGCCAGCCGCATCGGGGTGCGTCTCTCCCCGAACGGGGCGTTCGGGTCGATGGGGAGTGCTGACAACATCGACACCTTCTCGGCTGCTGTGTGGATGCTGGGTGACCGGAAGGTGGGGTACGTGCACCTGATGGACGGGTTGGGCTTCGGGTTCCACGAGCTGACGGAGGCATTCACGCTGAAGCACGCACGCGAGCTGCTGGAGCAGACGAAGGGTGCCGGCGGGGTGACGAAGCTGATGGGGAACGTGGGGTACACACGCGAGACGGCGGAGGAGCGGGTGCAGGCGGGCGAGGCAGACATGATCGCCTTCGGGCGTCCCTACATCAGCAACCCGGATCTGCCGGAGCGGTTCGCGAAGGGGGCGGCGCTGAACCCTGACGCAGAGTACGCTGACTGGTGGGGCATCGGCAAGGGTGCCAGTGGGTACACTGACTTCCCGACAATGGAACAGGCTGACGCACCCACACCCACACGCTCGCACACCACGGATGCGTCGCTGAAGCTGCTGAGCACGGTGAAAGTTGGGGCTGTGGAGCTGCAGAACCGGATGGCGCTGGCACCTCTGACGCGCGGGCGTGCGACGGAGGATCACCTTCCGACGGAGGTGATGGTGGAGTACTACAGGCAGCGCGGGTCGGCAGGGCTGGTCATCACAGAGGCGGCAGGGATCTCGCGCCAGGGGGCGGGGTGGTACTGCGCACCCGGGATCTGGAACCAGGAGCAGGTGACTGGCTGGAAGAAGATCACAGACGCGGTGCACGCACGCAAGGGTGTGGTCGCAATGCAGCTGTGGCACATGGGGCGGCAGGCACACTCAGACGTGACGGGGGAGGCAACGGTGGCCCCGTCTGCGATTGCAATCGAGGGGGAGGTGACGGCGTGGCGTGGGGAGAAGAAGCCGTACGAGACACCGAAGGAGTTGACGGTTGACGAGATCAAGAAGGTGCAGCAGGACTACAAGACGGCAGCAGTCAACGCGAAGCTGGCTGGGTGCGACATGGTGGAGCTGCACGCGGCAAACGGGTACCTGCTGGACCTGTTCCTGCAGTCGTCGACAAACAAGCGGACGGATGCGTACGGCGGGTCGGTGGAGAAGCGGCTGCGCATGCTGTCGGAGGTGCTGGCGGCGGTCGAGGAGGTGTACCCTGTCAGCCGCATCGGGGTGCGTCTCTCCCCGAACGGGGCGTTTGGGTCGATGGGGAGCGCTGACAACACCGACACCTTCTCGGCTGCTGTGCGGATGCTGGGTGACCGGAAGGTGGGGTACGTGCACCTGATGGACGGGTTGGGCTTCGGGTTCCACGAGCTGACGGAGGCATTCACGCTGAAGCACGCACGCGAGCTGCTGGAGGAGACGAAGGGTGCCGGCGGGGTGACGAAGCTGATGGGGAACGTGGGGTACACACGCGAGACGGCGGAGGAGCGGGTGCAGGCGGGCCAGGCAGACATGATCGCCTTCGGGCGTCCCTACATCAGCAACCCGGACCTGCCGGAGCGGTTCGCGAAGGGGGCGGCGCTGAACCCTGACGCAGAGTACGCTGACTGGTGGGGCATCGGCAAGGGTGCCAGTGGGTACACTGACTTCCCGACAATGGAACAGGCTGACGCACGTGCTCAGGTTGAGAAGAAGACGAAGACTGAGACACGCGCCGCTGTGCCCGCACCGGCACCTACACCCACGCACACACCACGCAAGCCCCCGCAGCGCAAGGTGGCGGCTGTTGAGAAGAAGAAGGGCAAGGGCCTCTTCAGCTTCCTGCACTGCTGCTGATGTGTGTTCCCTAAATATCGGACGATGTGTTTTGTTGAGGGATCTTGTGCAACCGAATGTTGCGGATTTGCATCTTCATGCCACTTCACACGGCCTCAACACAGCCTTGAGACAGCAAGTGTGCGCCTTTGATAACGAAGTCTTGATGTGTTTCATGCACTTGATAGGGTGTCGACTGGCTACGTCGCAATTGGGCTTCCTTGCATCGTTCTAGCTCTTTGTTGTGCCATCTCATGTCGGCACACACCTCCATGTTTTTGTGCTGAGTGTGTTGTGTGGGTTTTTGGAGTTCTTGGGATCATTCCATGGTGTGTTACGACAAGACGAGCCTCGCCTCCATATGCACAAGCGGCTCTGCCTCTTCGTCTTCTGCACCATTCCAATGTTTCCTATTCTTTGATGTATCGTCTGCAATGAAGGAGCAAATCGAACACAAAGGAGCAGCAGCACCCGCAGCAGGCATTGTGTACATCGGTGCCTGCTGCAAGAAGAGCCACATCTCACCTCCGCACAGGTCGAGGCGTTCATCCGAACGTGCGCTGCAATGTGACTGATGTGTTTGATTTCGTCCCGGCTTACTCCCACCGTTCTAACTCTTGCTGTTGTGTCCACAAGGACTGTTTTGACGTTTTTGCTGTTCTTGCTGTCTTCCCTATCTTCTCTGGTGTCCCTGAAAACCGTGTCGGAACTACGGAGGAGGTACGTCAATAAGTACGTAACAGAGAGCTCAAAGAGTAGCTCCGCCGACAGGAGAACTACGGAAGAACTACGTGACACTCCGCTTTTCCGTCTTATCAGGGGCACCATTCTTGTTGTTCATTCTGCTTTCGGCGTCTTGCAGCTGCACGGCAACCCACAGGCAAGTGGCCTTGGGATGCAGCAGCTGCCCTTCTAACCCCACCTCTAACTCTCAACGGTATCGACGCCCGTTCCGGTGCAGGCCGCTGTGCGTGTGCACGCCTTGTCCTTGCTGTGTGCAGCTGTTGTTGTGGGCCGGCAGCCTCGTCTCCCGCTTCTGCACGCCGCGTGCACAGCGCGGAGCACAGCCCTGCTTGTGGTCGGCAGCACGCTGACTGCTGCTCTTTGCTCCTGATAGTTCTCGTATGCAGCAGACAGCACGCTCGCATTGTGTTGCCAAGCAAGCGAAGGTGACCCGTGCCCACCCCTTTCCTTGTCGCCATCCTCCGCATCAGTCTGCATGTGGGGGTGACCCTCCCTGCACACCGCACCGACACTGCACCACAGCCGCACCACAGCCCTCTCCATTACCCTGCACACGGCAGCCTGCATCTGTGCAAGGGCAAGTTTGGAGCGCGAGATACTTTGACGTGCCACACACGCGACCTACCTGGCCGGGCCATTTGCAATGGAAAACCCCCAGAAACACCACGGGAAAACTCCCGCCCAGTTATCACCTTGCCAGAATGGGAGGTCATGAGGGCGACACTTTTGAGGAGTTCGGCGGAAGGCGACTCGCCCGCCTCGTAGGCTTAGGTAGGACTAGTAGGCATGACTGCCCTGCCACACACCCGGCCACACACCCCACTGCGCACAACACCACTGCACGAATGTTTACCTACATCGCTGTGACGGCGTGCCTCGGCACAGCAGTGCTTGCCCAAGACAGGCAGACTGATGGGAACGTGTCGTTCGGGTGCCAGGATATGACGCTCCCTTCAGGCCATGTGTGGCACGACGCGCATGGGTCGCAGTTCAACTGCCTTCCCTGTGTGCCCATACTACGCCACACACCACCCATCCTCACACCACAGCCTCTTCCGTCTCCACCACCACCTCGCACACTCAAGATGATGAAGGCGGTGTGCCTGTTTGCCGTGGTTGCGGCTGCGTTCGGCCACGGGCTGGAGGTGACCCGCACGGTGAAGGAGATTATGGCTGGCGGGAACGCACACCTGGTTGCGTCCCCCGGGTGCAAGAAGACCGACCAGTACGGGTCGAACGACTGCGAGTTCGCGTGGGGCCAGAAGGTGAACCTCAACATCTCGGCGACGCTGCCGGAGGCGGTGGACACGGGGGCGAAGCTGGATGTGGACCTGAAGGTTGACGGCATCATCCCGTTCAAGTTCACGTGCCCCGCGTGCGGCGGGCAGTGCAGCTTCGAGGTCCCGATTGTGAAGAAGAAGGTGGAGTTCGCGCTGCCCGCCTGCCCGCTGCTGCCTGCCGGCCCGTACAGCAACGTGACGACGGTGGAGCTGCCGGCGAAGGACCCGTCCCCCGTGTCGGTGTCCTTCAAGGGGACGGTCACGGTGAAGGACGCTGCCGGCAAGACCATCGTCGAGGTGGAGGTGCAGGGGAAGCTGTAGGTGCAGCCCCTGCTTCACTCTGTGTACTGAAGTGTACACCATCTTCTTTTTGTGGTGTGTGTGCCTCTATTCGGCAGAGAAATGGGGAAGCGTTCAGTAATTGTTGCGACCCGCCCAGCCATGACACGACTGCGCTGGGCAAGGCCGTACCACCTACCCCGAGAAACAAAGCCAACCACGAAAAGAACACTGTCCTGCCGAATGGGTGTTGTGGTGGAGGCACTGCCTCTCATGCTGTGTTGTTTGTGTTGTTTTGTGTCGTGGCAGTGTCCCAACAAGCAGTGCACGGCTGTGTGCCAGCTGGCTTTCGAATGCTGCCAACTCACACGTTGGTCGCACGAAGCCAGCGCCGCCTGCCCTGCAAGGTGCTGACTGCCACGGCATGCACCCCGCGCCCCTGCTCCCCTCCCCTGTCCCGCGGCCCTGCGAGCGCCTCTTGGCGTGGTGCTCCGTGTGCCGCTTCCTGTGTCCCCGCTGGCGGCAGAACGCTGTGCTCATGACCTCTGCGTCTCTGCCGCCCTGCTGGTGAATTGCAGCTCCCATTACATAGCTTCGTTGCTGATGCTGCCATTTCCAGAACACACCGTGTGTTGCAGCGAAAAAGCGACCGTGCGCTTGATTGCCACACGCATCCCACACAACGGCATCTTTTGCACAGTTCTGAACAGTGCAGCCGAACACAGAAGGTTGTGCCGAATCATTGAGCAGGCCTCTTCCTGTCATGTGTTCGCCATGGTATTGGTTATGTCAAGCAAGCGAAGGTGACCCTGCCCACACCCCTGCCCGATTGCTCTGTATACATGTGTCAGTGTGCTTCGCAGATCATGTCCCGAGACAAACCCGCCCCCCACCCCCGTCTATCGCGGGCTGCACTTCACTTCTCATCCTCACAGGCGGCCTTGCCCCAAGCCTGTCTGCTCGCCCCCTCAGGTGCTGCCAAGACAGCACCACCATGGAGGTGTATGTGGCGGACCCCGCCACCGGCACACACCACGTGGTGGATGTGGAGAAGGAGGACACGCTGGACAGCCTGCATGCGCGTGCGGCAGAGGCGGTCGGGCTCTCGGCAGGCCGGGCTGTGTTCAGGGTGGGCGGGGAGGAGCTGTGCGCCGGAGGGGACGGCTGGGTCTCGGGGTGTGCTGCGCTGTGCGACGGGTGCGTGCTGGAGGTGGTGAACAGCGTGCAGCCGTACCTGCAGGAGCTGCAGAGGCACCGCACCCTCGACAGCATGCCCGACTGGGTGTGCGACGACAGCGAGTGCGTGCTCGCAGCGATCAGCATCGACGGCGACAACCTGAAGCACGCCAGCACGAGGCTGCGGGGCGACCCCTGCACCGTGCTGGCAGCAGTGCGGCAGTGCCCCGCCTCCCTCGCCTCGGCAAGCGACGCGCTGCGTGCGGACCGTGCGTTTGTGGCGGAGTGCATCGATGTGCACGCCACAGCGATCGGCGGTGCTGCCCCGCACCTGAAGGACGACCTGGAGCTGGGGATGCAGGCCGTGGGCCGCTGCCACACCGCCCTGAAGCACCTGAGCCCGACACTGCGCGACACAGAGGAGGTTGTGCTGCACTCAGTCAGAGGAGGTGGCAGACACACACGTCGTCACGACCTGTCGTGTGTCTCGCTGCGGTTGCGTGGCGACCACGACTTCATGCTGGATTGTGCAGCCTACCAATCTTCTGCGTTTGCCTACGCGACACAGGAGGTGCTTGACGACCGCGAGACAGTGCTGTGTGCTGTGTCGTATTATCCAGAAGCCTTCAAACCCATCAGCCAGCGTCTGAAGAGCGACCCCGATGTGGTGCTGGCTGCTCTCCGCTCGTACTCGTCCGACGCACTCAGTGCTGCATCGCCGAAGCTTCGCAACGACAAGGCCTTCATGCGGCAGTGCATGCAGATTGCGCCGCACGCCATCAAGTTTGCCTCGGATGCCCTGCGCTGCGACGAGGAGCTAGCGTGGGAGGCCGTTGCTATGTCCTCGTGGGTGGTCGAGCATGTACACGAGGACTTGCGCAGCAACATCGAGTTCATGACACGCTGTGTGGCGCGGGCCGGCCAGTGCCTTAAGCATGCCCACTATACGCTGCAGCAGAACCGGGACCTTGCGTTGCTTGCGGTGCGGACATACGGAGGTGCACTGGAGTACTGCGGGGCTGCACTGCAGAGTGACAGGGAGGTCGCTTTGGTTGCTATCCGTGAAGATCCCAGTGCACTTGAGTACTGTGCTGAGAGCCTGCGTGACGACAAGCAGTTTGTGATGTCCGCTGGAGGGTGGGGGCTGCTTGAGCACGTCTCGCCACGCCTGCAGAAGGACCGGACAGTGGTGTTGCATGCTGTTTGGCATTGTGATGACCTGCAACATGCAGGCATCTACAAAGGCGACGTGTGGTTGGTGGCGCTCGCTGTGCTCTGCGAAGGGGGTGGCGTACTGGACTACACAGATGACTCCACACACAGGTCCCCTGTGGTGCTGCTCGCCCGCCTTCTCTCCTGTTGTTCCTCTATGTACATGCGCGGGCTGTATGTCGCAGGGATCATCTGCTGCATGCTGGTCTACTGGTCGCTGCCCTATGTAGCCATGCTTGCTGGGGCGGGCATGGGTGCCGACCTGCTGTAGCAGGCGGCTGCCAGGACAGCCGGTGGGCAGGTCCTGCCGCGGGAGCGGCAACCCGTGTTGGGAAGTTCGCTTTTCGTATGTTTGGGGTCGCCTGGCCCAGCGGTCCCTGCCAATCCACAGGGCGTTTCGCTCATAAGCAAGGCGATTAGTGCCTCCGGAGGTACTAACAGCCTTGCCAGAAGTGCAGTGCTCTGCCCTCTCGAGGAAAGGTACCCAATGTGTACCTCCCTCGGAGCACCTCCCGACAGATTAAAAGATTCTCAAATTCCCAAAACCCTGTAGTTGTAAGTAAAACTTCACCCACCCCACACGGGATCGGTGGGCGATAGCGAACGCCCTGAGTGTATACTATAGGGATAAAAAAATATGCAGGCAACAAGTACTTCGTTGTCCCTTTGTGGTGGAGGGGCCACAGAGGGTTTCTGGCACGATTCGGCCTTATCTCTGCCTGGAGGCCGGCAGTGGGTGCCGCGTAGCGGTGCACCACACAAAACTGCTTTGTTGTTAACGCCTTGTAACGCCGTGTGTCACACGCGGCGAATTGCGATAACCCTTCTGCCCAAAGTGACTCGGGTCGCTGCGACACACCCGACACCGTGATGGCGGAGGCAGGAGGTGTCAGGGTTGAGGACCCACACCGCAGCACTGCGGAAGCTGGTTCTTGGTCCGACTGCGAGTACAGCATGACCCCTGCCCACCCCTCTCCTTTCCTTGTCGCCATCCTCCGCAGCCGTCTGCATGTGGGGGTGACCCTCCCTGCACACCGCACCGACACTGCACCACTGCCGCACCACAGCCCTCTCCATTACCCTGCACACGGCAGCATGCATCTGTGCAAGGGCAAGTTTGGAGCGCGAGATACTTTGCTGTGCAACACCGTCGCTTTGACAACTTCACACCTGGGTATACACACACAACGCACACAGATTGTAACGACTTGTACACACACAGCACGAAGATGTCGCTGAAGCTGCTGAGCACGGTGAAGGTGGGTGACGTGGAGCTGCAGAACCGGATGGCGCTGGCACCTCTGACGCGCGGGCGTGCGACGGAGGATCACCTGCCGACGGAGGTGATGGTGGAGTACTACAGGCAGCGCGGGTCGGCAGGGCTGGTCATCACAGAGGCGGCAGGGATCTCGCGCCAGGGGGCGGGGTGGTACTGCGCACCCGGGATCTGGAACCAGGAGCAGGTGACTGGCTGGAAGAAGGTCACAGATGCGGTGCACGCACGCAAGGGTGTGGTCGCAATGCAGCTGTGGCACATGGGGCGGCAGGCGCACTCAGACGTGACGGGGGAGGCAACGGTGGCCCCGTCTGCGATTGCAATCGAGGGGGAGGTGACGGCGTGGCGTGGGGAGAAGAAGCCGTACGAGACACCGAAGGAGTTGACGGTTGACGAGATCAAGAAGGTGCAACAGGACTACAAGAATGCAGCAGTCAACGCGAAGCTGGCTGGGTGCGACATGGTGGAGCTGCACGCGGCAAACGGGTACCTGCTGGACCTGTTCCTGCAGTCGTCGACAAACAAGCGGACGGATGCGTACGGCGGGTCGGTGGAGAAGCGGCTGCGCATGCTGTCGGAGGTGCTGGCGGCGGTCGAGGAGGTGTACCCTGCCAGCCGCATCGGGGTGCGTCTCTCCCCGAACGGGGCGTTCGGGTCGATGGGGAGTGCTGACAACATCGACACCTTCTCGGCTGCTGTGTGGATGCTGGGTGACCGGAAGGTGGGGTACGTGCACCTGATGGACGGGTTGGGCTTCGGGTTCCACGAGCTGACGGAGGCATTCACGCTGAAGCACGCACGCGAGCTGCTGGAGCAGACGAAGGGTGCCGGCGGGGTGACGAAGCTGATGGGGAACGTGGGGTACACACGCGAGACGGCGGAGGAGCGGGTGCAGGCGGGCGAGGCAGACATGATCGCCTTCGGGCGTCCCTACATCAGCAACCCGGATCTGCCGGAGCGGTTCGCGAAGGGGGCGGCGCTGAACCCTGACGCAGAGTACGCTGACTGGTGGGGCATCGGCAAGGGTGCCAGTGGGTACACTGACTTCCCGACAATGGAACAGGCTGACGCACCCACACCCACACGCTCGCACACCACGGATGCGTCGCTGAAGCTGCTGAGCACGGTGAAAGTTGGGGCTGTGGAGCTGCAGAACCGGATGGCGCTGGCACCTCTGACGCGCGGGCGTGCGACGGAGGATCACCTTCCGACGGAGGTGATGGTGGAGTACTACAGGCAGCGCGGGTCGGCAGGGCTGGTCATCACAGAGGCGGCAGGGATCTCGCGCCAGGGGGCGGGGTGGTACTGCGCACCCGGGATCTGGAACCAGGAGCAGGTGACTGGCTGGAAGAAGATCACAGACGCGGTGCACGCACGCAAGGGTGTGGTCGCAATGCAGCTGTGGCACATGGGGCGGCAGGCACACTCAGACGTGACGGGGGAGGCAACGGTGGCCCCGTCTGCGATTGCAATCGAGGGGGAGGTGACGGCGTGGCGTGGGGAGAAGAAGCCGTACGAGACACCGAAGGAGTTGACGGTTGACGAGATCAAGAAGGTGCAGCAGGACTACAAGACGGCAGCAGTCAACGCGAAGCTGGCTGGGTGCGACATGGTGGAGCTGCACGCGGCAAACGGGTACCTGCTGGACCTGTTCCTGCAGTCGTCGACAAACAAGCGGACGGATGCGTACGGCGGGTCGGTGGAGAAGCGGCTGCGCATGCTGTCGGAGGTGCTGGCGGCGGTCGAGGAGGTGTACCCTGTCAGCCGCATCGGGGTGCGTCTCTCCCCGAACGGGGCGTTTGGGTCGATGGGGAGCGCTGACAACACCGACACCTTCTCGGCTGCTGTGCGGATGCTGGGTGACCGGAAGGTGGGGTACGTGCACCTGATGGACGGGTTGGGCTTCGGGTTCCACGAGCTGACGGAGGCATTCACGCTGAAGCACGCACGCGAGCTGCTGGAGGAGACGAAGGGTGCCGGCGGGGTGACGAAGCTGATGGGGAACGTGGGGTACACACGCGAGACGGCGGAGGAGCGGGTGCAGGCGGGCCAGGCAGACATGATCGCCTTCGGGCGTCCCTACATCAGCAACCCGGACCTGCCGGAGCGGTTCGCGAAGGGGGCGGCGCTGAACCCTGACGCAGAGTACGCTGACTGGTGGGGCATCGGCAAGGGTGCCAGTGGGTACACTGACTTCCCGACAATGGAACAGGCTGACGCACGTGCTCAGGTTGAGAAGAAGACGAAGACTGAGACACGCGCCGCTGTGCCCGCACCGGCACCTACACCCACGCACACACCACGCAAGCCCCCGCAGCGCAAGGTGGCGGCTGTTGAGAAGAAGAAGGGCAAGGGCCTCTTCAGCTTCCTGCACTGCTGCTGATGTGTGTTCCCTAAATATCGGACGATGTGTTTTGTTGAGGGATCTTGTGCAACCGAATGTTGCGGATTTGCATCTTCATGCCACTTCACACGGCCTCAACACAGCCTTGAGACAGCAAGTGTGCGCCTTTGATAACGAAGTCTTGATGTGTTTCATGCACTTGATAGGGTGTCGACTGGCTACGTCGCAATTGGGCTTCCTTGCATCGTTCTAGCTCTTTGTTGTGCCATCTCATGTCGGCACACACCTCCATGTTTTTGTGCTGAGTGTGTTGTGTGGGTTTTTGGAGTTCTTGGGATCATTCCATGGTGTGTTACGACAAGACGAGCCTCGCCTCCATATGCACAAGCGGCTCTGCCTCTTCGTCTTCTGCACCATTCCAATGTTTCCTATTCTTTGATGTATCGTCTGCAATGAAGGAGCAAATCGAACACAAAGGAGCAGCAGCACCCGCAGCAGGCATTGTGTACATCGGTGCCTGCTGCAAGAAGAGCCACATCTCACCTCCGCACAGGTCGAGGCGTTCATCCGAACGTGCGCTGCAATGTGACTGATGTGTTTGATTTCGTCCCGGCTTACTCCCACCGTTCTAACTCTTGCTGTTGTGTCCACAAGGACTGTTTTGACGTTTTTGCTGTTCTTGCTGTCTTCCCTATCTTCTCTGGTGTCCCTGAAAACCGTGTCGGAACTACGGAGGAGGTACGTCAATAAGTACGTAACAGAGAGCTCAAAGAGTAGCTCCGCCGACAGGAGAACTACGGAAGAACTACGTGACACTCCGCTTTTCCGTCTTATCAGGGGCACCATTCTTGTTGTTCATTCTGCTTTCGGCGTCTTGCAGCTGCACGGCAACCCACAGGCAAGTGGCCTTGGGATGCAGCAGCTGCCCTTCTAACCCCACCTCTAACTCTCAACGGTATCGACGCCCGTTCCGGTGCAGGCCGCTGTGCGTGTGCACGCCTTGTCCTTGCTGTGTGCAGCTGTTGTTGTGGGCCGGCAGCCTCGTCTCCCGCTTCTGCACGCCGCGTGCACAGCGCGGAGCACAGCCCTGCTTGTGGTCGGCAGCACGCTGACTGCTGCTCTTTGCTCCTGATAGTTCTCGTATGCAGCAGACAGCACGCTCGCATTGTGTTGCCAAGCAAGCGAAGGTGACCCGTGCCCACCCCTTTCCTTGTCGCCATCCTCCGCATCAGTCTGCATGTGGGGGTGACCCTCCCTGCACACCGCACCGACACTGCACCACAGCCGCACCACAGCCCTCTCCATTACCCTGCACACGGCAGCCTGCATCTGTGCAAGGGCAAGTTTGGAGCGCGAGATACTTTGACGTGCCACACACGCGACCTACCTGGCCGGGCCATTTGCAATGGAAAACCCCCAGAAACACCACGGGAAAACTCCCGCCCAGTTATCACCTTGCCAGAATGGGAGGTCATGAGGGCGACACTTTTGAGGAGTTCGGCGGAAGGCGACTCGCCCGCCTCGTAGGCTTAGGTAGGACTAGTAGGCATGACTGCCCTGCCACACACCCGGCCACACACCCCACTGCGCACAACACCACTGCACGAATGTTTACCTACATCGCTGTGACGGCGTGCCTCGGCACAGCAGTGCTTGCCCAAGACAGGCAGACTGATGGGAACGTGTCGTTCGGGTGCCAGGATATGACGCTCCCTTCAGGCCATGTGTGGCACGACGCGCATGGGTCGCAGTTCAACTGCCTTCCCTGTGTGCCCATACTACGCCACACACCACCCATCCTCACACCACAGCCTCTTCCGTCTCCACCACCACCTCGCACACTCAAGATGATGAAGGCGGTGTGCCTGTTTGCCGTGGTTGCGGCTGCGTTCGGCCACGGGCTGGAGGTGACCCGCACGGTGAAGGAGATTATGGCTGGCGGGAACGCACACCTGGTTGCGTCCCCCGGGTGCAAGAAGACCGACCAGTACGGGTCGAACGACTGCGAGTTCGCGTGGGGCCAGAAGGTGAACCTCAACATCTCGGCGACGCTGCCGGAGGCGGTGGACACGGGGGCGAAGCTGGATGTGGACCTGAAGGTTGACGGCATCATCCCGTTCAAGTTCACGTGCCCCGCGTGCGGCGGGCAGTGCAGCTTCGAGGTCCCGATTGTGAAGAAGAAGGTGGAGTTCGCGCTGCCCGCCTGCCCGCTGCTGCCTGCCGGCCCGTACAGCAACGTGACGACGGTGGAGCTGCCGGCGAAGGACCCGTCCCCCGTGTCGGTGTCCTTCAAGGGGACGGTCACGGTGAAGGACGCTGCCGGCAAGACCATCGTCGAGGTGGAGGTGCAGGGGAAGCTGTAGGTGCAGCCCCTGCTTCACTCTGTGTACTGAAGTGTACACCATCTTCTTTTTGTGGTGTGTGTGCCTCTATTCGGCAGAGAAATGGGGAAGCGTTCAGTAATTGTTGCGACCCGCCCAGCCATGACACGACTGCGCTGGGCAAGGCCGTACCACCTACCCCGAGAAACAAAGCCAACCACGAAAAGAACACTGTCCTGCCGAATGGGTGTTGTGGTGGAGGCACTGCCTCTCATGCTGTGTTGTTTGTGTTGTTTTGTGTCGTGGCAGTGTCCCAACAAGCAGTGCACGGCTGTGTGCCAGCTGGCTTTCGAATGCTGCCAACTCACACGTTGGTCGCACGAAGCCAGCGCCGCCTGCCCTGCAAGGTGCTGACTGCCACGGCATGCACCCCGCGCCCCTGCTCCCCTCCCCTGTCCCGCGGCCCTGCGAGCGCCTCTTGGCGTGGTGCTCCGTGTGCCGCTTCCTGTGTCCCCGCTGGCGGCAGAACGCTGTGCTCATGACCTCTGCGTCTCTGCCGCCCTGCTGGTGAATTGCAGCTCCCATTACATAGCTTCGTTGCTGATGCTGCCATTTCCAGAACACACCGTGTGTTGCAGCGAAAAAGCGACCGTGCGCTTGATTGCCACACGCATCCCACACAACGGCATCTTTTGCACAGTTCTGAACAGTGCAGCCGAACACAGAAGGTTGTGCCGAATCATTGAGCAGGCCTCTTCCTGTCATGTGTTCGCCATGGTATTGGTTATGTCAAGCAAGCGAAGGTGACCCTGCCCACACCCCTGCCCGATTGCTCTGTATACATGTGTCAGTGTGCTTCGCAGATCATGTCCCGAGACAAACCCGCCCCCCACCCCCGTCTATCGCGGGCTGCACTTCACTTCTCATCCTCACAGGCGGCCTTGCCCCAAGCCTGTCTGCTCGCCCCCTCAGGTGCTGCCAAGACAGCACCACCATGGAGGTGTATGTGGCGGACCCCGCCACCGGCACACACCACGTGGTGGATGTGGAGAAGGAGGACACGCTGGACAGCCTGCATGCGCGTGCGGCAGAGGCGGTCGGGCTCTCGGCAGGCCGGGCTGTGTTCAGGGTGGGCGGGGAGGAGCTGTGCGCCGGAGGGGACGGCTGGGTCTCGGGGTGTGCTGCGCTGTGCGACGGGTGCGTGCTGGAGGTGGTGAACAGCGTGCAGCCGTACCTGCAGGAGCTGCAGAGGCACCGCACCCTCGACAGCATGCCCGACTGGGTGTGCGACGACAGCGAGTGCGTGCTCGCAGCGATCAGCATCGACGGCGACAACCTGAAGCACGCCAGCACGAGGCTGCGGGGCGACCCCTGCACCGTGCTGGCAGCAGTGCGGCAGTGCCCCGCCTCCCTCGCCTCGGCAAGCGACGCGCTGCGTGCGGACCGTGCGTTTGTGGCGGAGTGCATCGATGTGCACGCCACAGCGATCGGCGGTGCTGCCCCGCACCTGAAGGACGACCTGGAGCTGGGGATGCAGGCCGTGGGCCGCTGCCACACCGCCCTGAAGCACCTGAGCCCGACACTGCGCGACACAGAGGAGGTTGTGCTGCACTCAGTCAGAGGAGGTGGCAGACACACACGTCGTCACGACCTGTCGTGTGTCTCGCTGCGGTTGCGTGGCGACCACGACTTCATGCTGGATTGTGCAGCCTACCAATCTTCTGCGTTTGCCTACGCGACACAGGAGGTGCTTGACGACCGCGAGACAGTGCTGTGTGCTGTGTCGTATTATCCAGAAGCCTTCAAACCCATCAGCCAGCGTCTGAAGAGCGACCCCGATGTGGTGCTGGCTGCTCTCCGCTCGTACTCGTCCGACGCACTCAGTGCTGCATCGCCGAAGCTTCGCAACGACAAGGCCTTCATGCGGCAGTGCATGCAGATTGCGCCGCACGCCATCAAGTTTGCCTCGGATGCCCTGCGCTGCGACGAGGAGCTAGCGTGGGAGGCCGTTGCTATGTCCTCGTGGGTGGTCGAGCATGTACACGAGGACTTGCGCAGCAACATCGAGTTCATGACACGCTGTGTGGCGCGGGCCGGCCAGTGCCTTAAGCATGCCCACTATACGCTGCAGCAGAACCGGGACCTTGCGTTGCTTGCGGTGCGGACATACGGAGGTGCACTGGAGTACTGCGGGGCTGCACTGCAGAGTGACAGGGAGGTCGCTTTGGTTGCTATCCGTGAAGATCCCAGTGCACTTGAGTACTGTGCTGAGAGCCTGCGTGACGACAAGCAGTTTGTGATGTCCGCTGGAGGGTGGGGGCTGCTTGAGCACGTCTCGCCACGCCTGCAGAAGGACCGGACAGTGGTGTTGCATGCTGTTTGGCATTGTGATGACCTGCAACATGCAGGCATCTACAAAGGCGACGTGTGGTTGGTGGCGCTCGCTGTGCTCTGCGAAGGGGGTGGCGTACTGGACTACACAGATGACTCCACACACAGGTCCCCTGTGGTGCTGCTCGCCCGCCTTCTCTCCTGTTGTTCCTCTATGTACATGCGCGGGCTGTATGTCGCAGGGATCATCTGCTGCATGCTGGTCTACTGGTCGCTGCCCTATGTAGCCATGCTTGCTGGGGCGGGCATGGGTGCCGACCTGCTGTAGCAGGCGGCTGCCAGGACAGCCGGTGGGCAGGTCCTGCCGCGGGAGCGGCAACCCGTGTTGGGAAGTTCGCTTTTCGTATGTTTGGGGTCGCCTGGCCCAGCGGTCCCTGCCAATCCACAGGGCGTTTCGCTCATAAGCAAGGCGATTAGTGCCTCCGGAGGTACTAACAGCCTTGCCAGAAGTGCAGTGCTCTGCCCTCTCGAGGAAAGGTACCCAATGTGTACCTCCCTCGGAGCACCTCCCGACAGATTAAAAGATTCTCAAATTCCCAAAACCCTGTAGTTGTAAGTAAAACTTCACCCACCCCACACGGGATCGGTGGGCGATAGCGAACGCCCTGAGTGTATACTATAGGGATAAAAAAATATGCAGGCAACAAGTACTTCGTTGTCCCTTTGTGGTGGAGGGGCCACAGAGGGTTTCTGGCACGATTCGGCCTTATCTCTGCCTGGAGGCCGGCAGTGGGTGCCGCGTAGCGGTGCACCACACAAAACTGCTTTGTTGTTAACGCCTTGTAACGCCGTGTGTCACACGCGGCGAATTGCGATAACCCTTCTGCCCAAAGTGACTCGGGTCGCTGCGACACACCCGACACCGTGATGGCGGAGGCAGGAGGTGTCAGGGTTGAGGACCCACACCGCAGCACTGCGGAAGCTGGTTCTTGGTCCGACTGCGAGTACAGCATGACCCCTGCCCACCCCTCTCCTTTCCTTGTCGCCATCCTCCGCAGCCGTCTGCATGTGGGGGTGACCCTCCCTGCACACCGCACCGACACTGCACCACTGCCGCACCACAGCCCTCTCCATTACCCTGCACACGGCAGCATGCATCTGTGCAAGGGCAAGTTTGGAGCGCGAGATACTTTGCTGTGCAACACCGTCGCTTTGACAACTTCACACCTGGGTATACACACACAACGCACACAGATTGTAACGACTTGTACACACACAGCACGAAGATGTCGCTGAAGCTGCTGAGCACGGTGAAGGTGGGTGACGTGGAGCTGCAGAACCGGATGGCGCTGGCACCTCTGACGCGCGGGCGTGCGACGGAGGATCACCTGCCGACGGAGGTGATGGTGGAGTACTACAGGCAGCGCGGGTCGGCAGGGCTGGTCATCACAGAGGCGGCAGGGATCTCGCGCCAGGGGGCGGGGTGGTACTGCGCACCCGGGATCTGGAACCAGGAGCAGGTGACTGGCTGGAAGAAGGTCACAGATGCGGTGCACGCACGCAAGGGTGTGGTCGCAATGCAGCTGTGGCACATGGGGCGGCAGGCGCACTCAGACGTGACGGGGGAGGCAACGGTGGCCCCGTCTGCGATTGCAATCGAGGGGGAGGTGACGGCGTGGCGTGGGGAGAAGAAGCCGTACGAGACACCGAAGGAGTTGACGGTTGACGAGATCAAGAAGGTGCAACAGGACTACAAGAATGCAGCAGTCAACGCGAAGCTGGCTGGGTGCGACATGGTGGAGCTGCACGCGGCAAACGGGTACCTGCTGGACCTGTTCCTGCAGTCGTCGACAAACAAGCGGACGGATGCGTACGGCGGGTCGGTGGAGAAGCGGCTGCGCATGCTGTCGGAGGTGCTGGCGGCGGTCGAGGAGGTGTACCCTGCCAGCCGCATCGGGGTGCGTCTCTCCCCGAACGGGGCGTTCGGGTCGATGGGGAGTGCTGACAACATCGACACCTTCTCGGCTGCTGTGTGGATGCTGGGTGACCGGAAGGTGGGGTACGTGCACCTGATGGACGGGTTGGGCTTCGGGTTCCACGAGCTGACGGAGGCATTCACGCTGAAGCACGCACGCGAGCTGCTGGAGCAGACGAAGGGTGCCGGCGGGGTGACGAAGCTGATGGGGAACGTGGGGTACACACGCGAGACGGCGGAGGAGCGGGTGCAGGCGGGCGAGGCAGACATGATCGCCTTCGGGCGTCCCTACATCAGCAACCCGGATCTGCCGGAGCGGTTCGCGAAGGGGGCGGCGCTGAACCCTGACGCAGAGTACGCTGACTGGTGGGGCATCGGCAAGGGTGCCAGTGGGTACACTGACTTCCCGACAATGGAACAGGCTGACGCACCCACACCCACACGCTCGCACACCACGGATGCGTCGCTGAAGCTGCTGAGCACGGTGAAAGTTGGGGCTGTGGAGCTGCAGAACCGGATGGCGCTGGCACCTCTGACGCGCGGGCGTGCGACGGAGGATCACCTTCCGACGGAGGTGATGGTGGAGTACTACAGGCAGCGCGGGTCGGCAGGGCTGGTCATCACAGAGGCGGCAGGGATCTCGCGCCAGGGGGCGGGGTGGTACTGCGCACCCGGGATCTGGAACCAGGAGCAGGTGACTGGCTGGAAGAAGGTCACAGATGCGGTGCACGCACGCAAGGGTGTGGTCGCAATGCAGCTGTGGCACATGGGGCGGCAGGCGCACTCAGACGTGACGGGGGAGGCAACGGTGGCCCCGTCTGCGATTGCAATCGAGGGGGAGGTGACGGCGTGGCGTGGGGAGAAGAAGCCGTACGAGACACCGAAGGAGTTGACGGTTGACGAGATCAAGAAGGTGCAACAGGACTACAAGAATGCAGCAGTCAACGCGAAGCTGGCTGGGTGCGACATGGTGGAGCTGCACGCGGCAAACGGGTACCTGCTGGACCTGTTCCTGCAGTCATCGACGAACAAGCGGACGGATGCGTACGGCGGGTCGGTGGAGAAGCGGCTGCGCATGCTGTCGGAGGTGCTGGCGGCGGTCGAGGAGGTGTACCCTGCCAGCCGCATCGGGGTGCGTCTCTCCCCGAACGGGGCGTTCGGGTCGATGGGGAGTGCTGACAACATCGACACCTTCTCGGCTGCTGTGCGGATGCTGGGTGACCGCAAGGTGGGGTACGTGCACCTGATGGACGGGTTGGGCTTCGGGTTCCACGAGCTGACGGAGGCATTCACGCTGAAGCACGCACGCGAGCTGCTGGAGCAGACGAAGGGTGCCGGCGGGGTGACGAAGCTGATGGGGAACGTGGGGTACACACGCGAGACGGCGGAGGAGCGGGTGCAGGCGGGCGAGGCAGACATGATCGCCTTCGGGCGTCCCTACATCAGCAACCCGGATCTGCCGGAGCGGTTCGCGAAGGGGGCGGCGCTGAACCCTGACGCAGAGTACGCTGACTGGTGGGGCATCGGCAAGGGTGCCAGTGGGTACACTGACTTCCCGACAATGGAACAGGCTGGTGCAGGTGCTCAGGTTGAGAAGAAGGCCAAGACTGAGACACGCGCCGCTGTGCCCGCACCGGCACCTACACCCACGCACACACCACGCAAGCCCCCGCAGCGCAAGGTGGCGGCTGTTGAAAAGAAGAAGGGCAAGGGTCTCTTCAGCTTCCTGCACTGCTGCTGACGTGTGTCCCACCACAATGGGTGCAACACGAACACCCTGTGGTGCACTGTGTGCCTTTGTGTCTTCTGATGTGCTGCATGACTCCCGAGTTCTTTTTGGCTTTCTTCAAGGTGTGTTCTGAATGAGCACTGGTACTTCCTTGTGCACAAACTGTGCATATGTTTTTGTGTCTTCAGCTGTTTCTGTCTCCTTTGAAGGATGAATCTGTTTACATTTTGGCTTACACCCACCGTTCTAACTCTTGATGTTTTTGCTGTTCTTGCTGTCTTCTGTATCCTGGTGCTGTTGTCCGGCCTTGCCGCACGAACGGCAGCCCTTTGTTTAGGTGCCCCCGAAAACCCCTCTTCGCAATGTGCGGGTGTCAGGGGCACCATTCTTGTTGTTCATTCTGCTTTCGGCGTCTTGCAGCTGCACAGCAACCCACAGGCAAGTGGCCTTGGGATGCAGCAGCTGCCCTTCTAACCCCACCTCTAACTGTCAACGGTATCGACGCCCGTTCCGGTGCAGGCCGCTGTGCGTGTGCACGCCTTGTCCTTGCTGTGTGCAGCTGTTGTTGTGGGCCGGCAGCCTCATCTCCCGCTTCTGCACGCCGCGTGCACAGCAGCACAGCCCTGCTTGTGGTCGGCAGCACGCTGACTGCTGCTCTTTGATCCTGGTAGTTCTCGTATGCAGCAGACAGCACGCTTGCATTGTGTTGCCAAGCAAGCGAAGGTGAACCTGCCCACCCCACCCCTCTCCTTGTCGCCATCCTCCGCATCTGTCTGCATGTGGGGGTGACCCTCCCTGCACACCGCACCGACACTGCACCACTGCCGCACCACAGCCCTCTCCATTACCCTGCACACGGCATCATGCATCTGTGCAAGGGCAAGTTTGGAGCGCGAGATACTTTGCTGTGCCGCACACCCGACCTACCTGGCCGGGCCATTTGCAATGGAAAACCCCCAGAAAACACCGCGGGAGAACTCCCGCCCAGTTATCACCTTGCCAGAATGGGAGGTATTGAGGACGAAACTTTTGGGGAGTTCGGCGGAGGCGACTCGCCCACCTTGTAGGCCTAGGTAGGACGAGTAGGCATGACTGCCCTGCCACGCAGCTGCATGCCCTGTGTGCCCATACTGCACCACACCGCACACCACCCATCCTCACACGCTGTGGTTGCGGCTGCGTTAGACAGCTGTGCTGCGCTGCATGCCCTGTCTGCCCACACCACCCTTCCACATCCTCCACCCACAGGCCAGCGACACACGCACTCTCTCTCCCCTCCCCCCCTTTGGCCTTTCAACCCCAGCGGAGGTCTCAGCCGCACGAGATATCAATGAAGCAGCGTGGTGCATAGAGCTGTGTCATTCCTCTCTCTCTCTCTCTCATCCTCCCACCCACCACCACCCCACCCCCACCCCCCCGAGCCCACGCCGCGTTGGACAAGCCCTTCTCGGGTGCAGCTGCGAGGAGTGCGGCAGAGGTGAGAGGGGGAAGGGGGGGGGGGGGGAGATTTTTGTTCTGTTTTGAAAATTCCACAATGTTGAGCAATCGGTTCAAACTGCTGCTGGGTATTCCTGCGTGTATCATACTGTGGCAGGTGACGTCACATCTGCCTTCGGGATATCGATTTCCAGAGGACGGGCCTGCAGAAGAGGTCTATTCTTCGAGGGACGAGGTGTGCCGGCGGTGGGAGGACGTGCGCCACGGCTCGCTTGACCGCGAGGGTGACAGCCTGGTCTGGGCAGGGCACATCTGTGCATTTCCACGTCTCCGAAAGGAGGAGGTCCTCTCTTGCCTTGCTGAGAGAAAAATCGTCGTGATTGGCGACTCCCTCGCTGAGCAACGCGTCTCCGACTTCATCGCCCAATACCCCTCAGAGTTGAAGGAGCTGCATAAACCCGTCAACCCCCTTAACAGAAACGGGTTCTTCAACCCGCTGCAGCGCTTCGGCCTCCCTTTCGAGAGCAGGAGGAACGTCACAACGAGGCACCGCATTTTCTCCCAGGGCCCCCCCAATGCGGATGCCGCCACCTCCTCTTCCCCCGCCTCCCCCGGATCCTTCGACTTCTTCTACCGAGGGAGTGTGAACACCGGGGACATCGGCGCCTACCTCTACTGCGATGAGCTGAACATTCCCTCAGTGTACAGCGCAGCCCTGGACACCGCAGATGTTGTTGTGATCAGCTTCGGGATCTACGACTGGGGGATGTCGCACTGCCCGTTGGAGGGGTTTGCGAAGAGATTTGTCGCATTCCTCACAGAGACTGTGTCGCGCATGCGGAGGCCGGGGGCAAGGCTTGTGGTGTGGGAGCCCGATTTTGTCCACCACCACCTGGCAAACCGGAGCTCCCCGGTGTACCGCTGCTACAACCCTTATAAGGTGCAGGCGTTTCGGGTCGCGATGAAGCACGCCGTGGGGTGTTTTATCGCACGCAGAAAATTCACCGGAAAGGATGCGGTTCAAATCGGATATCTCGACACGTCATTCGTGTCTCAGAAAGCCTCGGGGGTCGTGCCAGAGACAGGCGCCTTACAACAGCCCGCCTCCCTCAACCGAGCTGCAACGCATCTGCTTCTGAGAGGCCTGTGCCTGAAGGGGGCTTTTCCACATGCTCGGGGCCTGCAGAGGTCCTGCTCAGACTCATCCCCCCGCAGCGAGGAGATGTTCTACCGAAACTTTGTGCAGCAGCACCCCGAGACAAAGACAGGCTGTGAGAGGGATGTTGACTCTGGTGTGCTCGAGAGGACCTGCCTTCTGGACCCCGAGACGCTGCGGGGCTTTGAGCCCGCAGCACTGCCTCCAGACGCAGCGGGGGGTGTTGCGAAGGGGAAGCCTGCCCCCACGGAAGTGCCTTCGGAGGAGAACCTCGGCGAAGCGGACCCGCTGTATGAATTCGGCAAGAGGAAGCGGAAGCAGAAGGTGCGCTACACCAAGTGTGAAACCATCGAGGACCTCTTCCCGGGGGATCTCGCCGAGGTGGACGCGGAGGGGCGGTACGCCTCTGCCGAGGCTGCGGAGCTGGGGCCTCTCCTTCCCCGCTACCCCCATGGCGTGGGGAAGGTCGAGCTGCTGAGGAACGACACCTTCCTGACCCGCCCCCGGGTGGCGTGGCGCCCGCGGAACTGCAACGCGTCGCTCGGGTGGGGAGGCGCGTCTGCGCTGTACCCCAACGCGTCTGCCCTGCTGAAGTGCTTCTCCCGGAGGAAGGTTGTGTTGATCGGCGGCGAGTCGCTGAACAGCGCGACGCAGGTCTTCTCCCACCGCGCCGGGCTCAACCGCACCGGGGTGTATAAGTTCACCCCCGATGGGGTCCGGACCAAGGTGCAGTTCAAACGCGCCAGATTCCGCAGGCATTACCGCAATGAAGCTGTTGGGACGGAGAGGTGGAAGCTGCAGAGGTTCGGGCTGGACTACTTCAGGCAGCCTGTCCTCCACGCCCCTTATCGGAGCGCAGAGGGGGCGACGGAGTTTTTCCCAAACCGGGATGGGTCGTACATGGCGAAGATGATGGAGCATGCGGAGGTTGTCATCCTCGACACGGACGCAACCTGGGATATCGGGCGGTCCTTCTGCGGGGTGGAGATGCTGTTCAACCGATTCATGTCCCTCTTCCATGATGTGCGTGCTGCGGCAACCGCTGGGACAAAGATATTCTACTGGTCGCGCTACATCCACCACACCAAATGCCTCCCCTCGAAGCAGTGCTTCCTCTGCGCAGACTCCTCCGAGAAGATGGCCGCCTTCGCGGAGATCGCAAGGGAGGCCGCGGCCTGCTCTGGCCAGCGCATCTCCTTTGTCGACACACAGCCCATCTCCCGCGGGCTTGCGGAGTTCACTGAGAACGGGAGGGTGTACACCCCTCAGGCGGATGAGGTCGAGGCGAGCATTCTCTTCAACGCAGCGTGCAGTGGGGGGTTCAAGCTTGCCAAGACAGTGCAGTGCCGCCAGGGGGTGAACCACACCATCGAGAGCCTGAAGGCGTTGTATGAGGAGAGGCTCTTCAAGCTGACGCCTGCCTGCATGAAGGTGGAGGAGGAGCGCACTGCGATGTACGCTGCGGTGGCGGCTGCCGTATCGACAGAGGTGACCTCAGCCCCCGCATCGCTGAGCGGTGTGCTGTCGTCTGCTGCATCCGTCGAGAGCATTGTGCAGCCTGAGAAGCTCCCCTTCTTCCGGTGCCGCGACTCTCACCGCGACTGCACGTCGCTCCGGGAGCTGTATCCCGGCCATCTCAACCGGAACCACCCCTCCAAGTTTGAGACAAAGTGGGAGCCACACCGCTGCGAGCTGCGGAAGTTCAGCGACCCCTTCAAAGAGCAGTGCTTTTCAAAGAACAAGGTGATGCTCATCGGGGACGACCTCCTCCGCCTCCTCGTCCTGGACACCGGGGGGCACAACAAGCTTCAGGATGTCACGAAGCGCTACAAAGATGAGGTGGGGGATGCGGTCATCATGCATGCCGAGGGGTATGAGGATGACGACACCGCCGGGCTCCATTTTTACTACTACCCCAGCGTGAACCACCCATACAAACACCCGAAGTATAAGTCGAATCTGAAGAAGTCGCTCTATAAGGAAGACCTCCGGACAGCCGAAACCATCATCGTCAACCCTGCCCTGTTCGATCTGGGTGTCCACTTCTGCGGTGCGGATATCTACTACCTCAAGCTGAAGGAGTTTATCGAGACCCTGAAGAAGGCTGCGAAGCCCGGCGCGCGCATCCTCATCTGGGGGATCAAAAGCCTGCACCGGAGGAAGTGCGGGAGGAACGAGTGGTGCTACCTCTGCACCAACGAGAGGAAGGTGGATGCGTGGCGCGAGATACAGATGCTCGCTGCGGCGTGCCTCGGTGTGGGGTTCGTCGATACCAGCGTGATGGCGAGGGACTCCCCCGACATGACAACCGATGGGGTCCACGGGAATGTGCACTACAACACCCTGGAGGCGAACCTCCTGACCCACCTCATCTGCGGGGAGACGCGGCTCAGCACCGAATCCCCCGCCCTCTGCACAGAGTCCGTCGCGCTGCAGCGCTTCGCACGCATCCCCGAGATCCGGATCGGATGCCATGTCGACATGCACAACCACTCCCTCGCAGCGTGCCCTTTAAACGAGGCTGAGCTGTCGCTGTATCGGGACCCCCGCTTCGAACCCTCCCTCAATGTCTACGGCAGTGTCACCGCTGGCGGCGGTGCGGCGGAGGCGAGTGAAGAAGGCGGGGGCGCGTCGGGGCGGTCCTCCAGCAGCAGTGGGAGTGAGGAGGAGGAGGAAGCGGGGAGCGGCAGCGGCGCTGCCAAGGCGGAGGCGGAGGAGGAGGACGCGGTGGGGGCTGTGGCGACGGTTCCCAAGCGCAGCCGCGGTGGCGGGGACGCCTCTTCCGCGAAGAAGAGCAGGGGTGGAGGGGGAGGAGGGAGTGGCGGCAGTAGCGGCGGCGGGGCCAAGCGTGTGAAGAAGAGCCGCAGCCGCCGGGACTCCCCGGCACCCCCGGAGAGCGGGTCTGCGGAGTCGTCGTCTGCTGCGGGGAAGGGGGTGGAGGGGGAGTAGGAGGTGGCAGTGGTGGTGGATGCGAGAGGGGACTGGTGGGGGGACTCCCCCGTATCCTCGCGCAACACACACGCACAGCTCCTCCTCGCCGGGCCCTCCCCGTGAAGGCAAAAGTTTCTCAAAGAGTTTCCCCTTTTATTTCTAACCGCCCCTCCCTCCACTCGCTCAAGTCAGTCAGCCAGTCGGCAAAGCCAGAGAGCCCGGCACCATGATGATTTTCCACTCGCCCCCCGTTTTGCTCCGCTGCCTGTCTCCCAAATCCGTGCCATATCCAGGGGGTGAATGAATCCCCTGTGGAAGTCTGCTGAAGAGGTGTAGGTGTCTGGGAGACCCTTTCTCTTCTCTCTCAAGTGCTGTGGCAGCGTGTTGATGTTTTCCCCTTGAAGCTCCACACGGTGCAATAAGCGTCCATCAGGAGGGGGAACAAAAGGACACATGAGAACGGGGGGGGGTGGGGGCGGTGTATTTTCGTTGTAGTTTCGAACATAGTGCACCTCTTCTTGTGTGCCTACGAGCGTGTTATTTTTTTTCTCTCTCGCACATCCTTTCCCCCACCCCAGATCCGCAGGGGGAAAGAGAGAGGGGGGGGGTCTTGTTGGGTGTGGTGATGGTGGGGTGCGGGGAGGCGGCACAGATTTTTTATTGCCTACGGATTGTTGTCACTGCCCTTCCCCCCCCCCCCCCCCCCGCTCTGCCTCCCATCTCTTTTGCTGTTGTCGCTCTCTCTCTCTCTCTCTCTCTCTCTCTCTCTCTCTCTCTCTCTCTCTCTCTCTCTCTCTCTCTCTCTCTCTCTCTCTCTCTCTCTCTCTCTCTCTCTCTCTCTCTCTCTCTCTCTCTCTCTCTCTCTCTCTCTCTCTCTCTCTCTCGTATGCTTATAGTGTGAATATCCCCGAAACGAAAATACTCGCACCCCAAGGGTGTCGTCTACTTAACTACGCGGGCCCGCGGCCCGGTAGACTCCCCTTGTTTGAGAGAGGAGCTGCTCTGGTGGGGTGAGGGAAGTGACACAGGAGGAGGAGGAGGCGCAGGCGCCACACGGTCTGTAGCGCCCGGTGACGCGCTACGTGAGGAAGGAGGATTAAGGTAGGCCCGGAAGCCTGTAGGCGCGTGCGGTGACTGCGCACGGGCGGAGGAGGAAGAGGCACCAGAACGGGGCCTTTGGGGAAGGGCTGCGTCAACGGACACGCCGTCGGGAGGGGAGGTAGTAGGAGAAGGTGGGTCCGGATCAGCGGCGCCCACGTCAGCGTCAGCGTCAGCGGTGGGGATCACGTGGTCGACCCTAGGCCTTTGGGCAGGCAGTGCCGGGGTGGAACCGGTATGCGCCTCTAAGGCGGTGCGCTTCAGCTGCGCCACGGCGGGGATGGATGGCCTGACGCCGTCGGGTGAGAGCCTCCTACGAGGCTGCATCAGGTGGCGGTGGGGTGAGCCCGGGGAGCACACGGTATGGGCCAGCCTCTTCAGGATAACTGGAGGGGTGGCGGGCTCGGGAGTAGCGGGACACGGGGTCGCTTCAGGGGAGGGCTGAGGCGCAGGCACACGGGGTGGCGTGGTGGAGGGAAGATCCCCCGCGGTAGGCGCAGTCGCCTCTGGGAAGGGCGGGGTTGGCGGCACATGGGGCGGCGGGGTGGGGGCGTCTGCCTCCACAGGCGTCGCAGGGGCGGGAGGGGCGTGGTGGCCCTTCTTGCAGCAAGCGGTGGGGCGTCTGTCATCCATCTCAGGCAGAGAGGCGCAGACCCCGCAGGGGGGCAGGTCATGGTCGCGGCAGCCGTGGTGGCCACGCTTGCAGCACATGTTGGAGGAGCTGCAGGTGCCGCAGCGGAGCAGCCGGTGCGTGCTGCAGAACTGCACGGGCAGTCCGTCATCCTGGCGGTGGTGGGCCCGGCAGCAGTCTTCCATTCGCAGGGTTCGGTTGTGCCCCGCCGCGTCGCAGTCATGGCACTTGGGCTTGGAGTGGGCCCTGCAGACGTTGCGAGCCAGCACCTCCGAACGGGGGGCATAGCGCTCAGCGCCGCACGGCGCCGACCTCGGGCTGACCGTGTCGAGGGGGTCACGGGTGGGGGCTACGGGAGTAGGGTCCCACTGTTCGCTTCGCGTGTCCCGGTCGGGCACCTCGGCATACGACGGGGTAAGGTCCAGGCCCCACGACTTGCTCGAGGCCCAGTGGATCGCGCGGGGAATCTGCTCGATCAGGATACGGGTGGTGAGCCCGTGGCAGGCAAAGCGGGGGCGCGGCTCAAGACCGCCCCAGACTTCCTTCACCCCCACCGCGCGGAGGCAGTAGACACGCGAGACAAACGCGCCAGGCAGGGGCGCGCGGAGGTTAACTGCTTCACACTGGGAGACAAGGTATTTCAACATCTGCCCCATCATGCGTCCACGCATGTTGAGTGGGGCGGGCTGGGTTCCTGCCGGGGCGCCAGTAGCGATCGGGCAGACGTCGAGCCCGGAGAAGACCTCGAAGTCGATGGCGAGCTCGCAGAAGGAGACGGACCCCTCCCTCGTCCAGGTGAGACGACCGAGCCAGGCCCGCAGGGCACGCATGATGCACTCTCCGTGAGTCCAGCGGGGTGGGTTGTCCGGCAGTGAGGCCAGGTCGGACTGATGGGGCGCAGCGGGTCGCGCTAGCGCTGCGTCCCACGCGCAAACAGTTGGGGATACCCCGAGGCGCTCACGTTCCAGCACATCTCTGCGGGCGACTATCGTGCTCATTAGGTGGTGCAGGTCCTTCGCCCGCACCTCTCTCTCTCTCTCTCTCTCTCTCTCTCTCTCTCTCTCTCTCTCTCTCTCTCTCTCTCTCTCTCTCTCTCTCTCTCTCTCTCTCTCTCTCTCTCTCTCTCTCTCTCTTCTTGCTCGGCAAAGTCTCCCCACCTCACCCCCCATACACACCCACTCCCCCTCTGATGCCGAAGCCAGACACTTTGGCGCCAGGCTGTCAGGATGGGGTGGATATGTGTGTGTGTGTGATTCCGCATTACTCCACGCTTGCCTCTGCCATAAACCCCCCCCCCCCCCTCGCCCCCCCCCAAAAAAAACAGCACGTTCGAAACTGCTCATGGCACAGCGCATATCACTGCACTGCACCCAACCCGAAAGGTTGTATGATGTAAACCGGGATTGTGTGAGCTCCATAGATTGGTCATAGCTGCCCCTTCTGGTGTTGATGTGGGACGGCGAAGAGGTGCTGGTGGAGGTTTGGGTGCGCCTTATTGTGCATTTCTCCTGGGGACTGAGTCAGTCACTCCGAATTTATGAGAAAGAAGTAAAAACGCCTTGAAGATAAAGGGGCCTTCGCCCAGAAGTGCAGAAAAGCGGGAGTAAAGTGTTTCGAAGGGCCGCCTCACAAAAGCTGGCTGCATAGTAGTAGTGACACGGTTTGACACACAGCGGCACAGAGCGGGGGCTCTCAAAGAGATATTGCCGAGACAGGCCTACCGAATAGAGGCGAACACCCGTGCGCGTCCCAACGGAGGAATAACGAACCTCACCCTGTGGGGCGGGGAAGGGCTTTTGCCAAAAAAAATACAAGGCAACAAAACAAAACAAGGAACCGCTGGAACAGCATTACAGCAAAAGGAAAAATGAGCACAGCGCGCAACACCCCCCCCCCCCCCCTCCCGAACGGAACGCAGAAAAAAATTAGCAGTTGTCCCCCACGCCCCCACCCCCCCCTCCAATCTCTTCACATTGGTATACAACACACCGCTACCACCACACCATGCCCACCACCACCACCTGCACCTAACCTAGGCCGCCCCCCCCCCCCTCCCATCCCCCCACCCTAACCACGGGAGGGCATCCCCCGCGGAGGCCGTGTCAGCGGGTGGCGGTGGCGGTGGCGAGCTGAGGCACAGCTCTCTACACAAAAAGACACCCAGCCCCTCCACCACCACCACCACCCCCCCGGGCGGGGTGGGGGCAGAGGTGTTGGAGAGGGGGGAGCGTCTCTCCTCCGATCTCCTCTTTTTCTGGAGTGTAGGCGATGGCGTCCGGTTCGCCGTCGCAGGTTGTCCCGCTGAGTAAGGCCTTGGAGTCGGAGGGGTTGCGGCAGTACCTCGCCTCCTCCAAACCGGCGGCTGCGCTCTGTCTGGTTGGGAATACCCAGGTCCATTCCGATGTGGCGGAGCTGGCGGGGCAGGCGGCGAAGCAATGCGGTGACATTAACATCGCGCTGAAATGCCTCCCAGGAGGGGAGCAGCTCCGGCGCCGGAAGGACCGCGCCACATCCGCACCTCAGAAGGGCATCCTCAAGACAGGGTGGTGCCTCCGCCACCGCAACGAGGTGTTCGGCTGCGTCATCTCCATCATCGACATCGACGCCTTCGGGTCTAAGGAATCCTTCGAATCCGCCGCAGAAGCTCAGGTCGACTCCCTCCGCCTGCACCTCCGCGGCAGGCAGACACGCCAGCTCCTCGCTGTTGTCACAAAGGCAGACCGCCTCCCCTGGTATGACAAGCTGGACAGCTGCCAGTCGACCCTCCGGAAGAAATGCGACCTCGATGGGGTGAAGAACGTCTCGATCCTCCACCTGATCCGCGACACATATGATGGATGTGTCCGCCTCCTCCGAGACGCGCAGGACCTGGCACAGATGTACTACAGAGATGAGTGCAGGAGGCTGAAGAAGGTGAAGGACAGCGCATCGAAAAGTGGAACACCACCTGTCGCCAGCAGCGCACCCACTGCAAAGCTGCTCCAGGCGAGACACCAGTTCAAACTGGGATACCTCTATGAGGCCCGCGGAAAGGTGAGCGACTCAATCCAACACTACAGCGACAGCTACGACTGCCTCAGAAAGGCCGCAGCTGCAGTCTCCGCAGGCCACGCCAACGCGCCCCCACACCACCAAACCGCCTCCTCCACCACCGGCCTCCCCGCCCTGACACCCTACGACCCCCAGGTCCGGCAGGCTCGTCAACCAGGGTCCCCCTTCTCCGCCCCGTCCGCCCCTGCGGGGCAGATGCTGCATGCCTCAGGGGGTACCCAGTCGCAGCAGCCTGCTGCTGGGCTCCTCTCGCTCTGCGAGATCAAGTCTGCGACAGAGGTTGTGATGTTCCGCCTGTCGTTTCTGGCGCTGCTCTACAACGCGCAGGGGGCGCATGTCTTGGATAAGCCCAACGGGGGGGATGGGCTCGCCGACCCTGACACAGGGGCCTTTGGGGAGCGTGTCGTGAAGGCGATGCGCGCCTTCCGCGACCACATGGAGTGGTACCGCGCTGTCGGGTGTGGGAGCACCGCACCCTCCTCCTCCACCGCCGCCAGCAGCAGCTCCCTCTCGGGCTACCCTGGCTCCGACATCCGCAGCGCAGGGGGCAGCAGCGGGGGGAACGACCGCGACTCCCGGAGGAGCGGCGCGTCCCGCCTGACCCTCCCCGGCAGGGATGCCGCCGAGGGCCCCCCGGCGTGCGCGGTGTCGGAGGCGGAGTCCCTCCGGGGCGCCTCCGCCTTTGTCTGCTTCAGCCACTACCAGGGCGTGGTGCGGCAGCACGAAAAATTCGCCTGGGTGCTCCACCGCCTGCAGGCCGGCAGAGCCGGCAGGGCGGGGCCCTCCGGGGGAGTGCCCCCGCCCTCCGGCTCCGCCGGATTCGGAATCCACTACATGTGCTCGCAATATGCGCACCCGGGATACCACCATCAGTCCGCCGCAGGCGCGGCACGGCTCGCCGCCCGGGCATGCCAATGTGTGGCGGCAGGGGGGGCTGCGGCGGGGGCTGGGGCAGTGCCGGGCACCCCGGAGGAGATGCTGCAGGCGGAGCCTGCCTTTATCGGGCAGCCGTGGATGGGGGGCGACCAGGCGTCGGAGGGGTACCTCGCCGCGCTGTGCGCGGCGCCGCAGGGGAGGGAGGGGGCCATCGAGGAGGTGCTGCGGCACACGCAGAATGCGCGCAGCGCATTCGGGTCGGATCCGGTGAAGATGCGGATGAGCATGACGCTCTCCATGGTTGCTGCGGACTGCCTCCTCTGCATGGGCAAGGTGCGGGAGGCCTGCAGCGAGGTGGGCCCCGCCGCCCGCTACCTCGCGGAGAAGCCCTGGCCTGGGGTTGCCGGGAAGGCCTTCAAACTGCAGATGCACTGCGCAGCCCTCCTCCGCGACGCCAGCCTTTTCATGCGCGCCTTTGTCGACTACTCCGCGCAGTGCACTGCGCTGCCAGAGTCGAGGGTGCCGGATGACTTCTTCGTCCTGGGTGTGGACACAGAGGGGGCCTTCCGGGCAACGGTGATTGCCGCCCTGAAGGGAGACCCCCTCCCTGTGGAGGATCCCCCCGGTGTCCCGCAGACCGAGCCGCAGTGCGTCGTGCCGTCGGATCTGGCTGAGCTGCTGCAGGGGTCGCACGCCGCGCTCCCCGTGGAGGCGAATTCGCCCTTCCTCTCCCTGTTGGCACACTTCTCCTCCCCGCTGGCCTATGTGACGGACAGCGGGTGCACGCTGAGGGTGAGGGTCGCAACGCATGTCGCGACACCCATCCCCGTGACGTCTGTCGCGGTGCGGCTGACGCAGGCCGGCGGTGATCTGCTGCGGGAGTTCCCGGAGGGCGAGGTGGTGTCCTGCGGGTCCCCTCTCGTGGTGGAGTTCAGCGTCAACCCGAAGGATGTGGGGCTGATCAAGGTGGCGTCCCTCACGGCATGCGTCGGCTCCCTCTCCGTCACCCGCAAGGTGGGGGAGTGCCCCGAGCTGGTCAACAAGCTGCTGCAGCTGAGCGAGAGGGCTGCCGCAGGTGGGTCGACGTCGCTCTGGGGCGAGCACAGCTCCTCCCCGCTGGTGCTGGGGAATCTGAGCACAACGGACAGCGGCAGCCTTGCCCCCTGTGGTGTGCTGAGCGGGGGGTACGGCCCAGTGCCTTCACCTCCTAGCAGAAGCCCCTTTGTCGACCGCCCCGCCCTCCGTGTCGTGAAGCCGCAGCCGACCCTGACACTCGCAGTGAAGCACCCGTATGTTGCAGGGGGGTGTGGGGGGTTGAGTCATGGGAGAGAGGGGTTTGGGCTGTTCCAGTGAGTGGGTTTGTGTGGGGTGTTCGGTAAGAATCAGTAGAAAAGGCAATGCAGTGTCATGCCGTGGTTGCTGGGGAGGGGTGGCTGCCATGGGAGGGGAGGGGAGGGCAAATGTTTCCACGCATGCATCCTGTATTCTTGTGTGTTTGGATCACTGCCCCGCCACAGGCCGCCTGCTCTGATGTGCGAATTCTACCCGCTGCACATCACTGTGAATGCAGGGGATGCAGGTGCACGTGCCGTGTCGCTGATGCTCCCGGTATGGCTCTGGCTGCACATGCGCTGGCTGTGGTGGTGCGATGCGACATACTGCCTGCTTGGCTTACTATGTAATGATATTGCATGATGTTCGGCTCCCCGTTCACAATAATGCCCAGCCTGCTTTTAGCGTAGACTCATTACCGGGGTTGTGAGCACGCATCGAAGCAACTCCCCTGATCCACAATACGCCATTGCGGTACAACTCGTCCGTTCTGCTCCGGTATCAGTATCGTCCAGTAGCCGCCGGATTGCATGTCCTGCTCCGATTGTGCGCAGGACACCACCCAGTGCAGTTTTGCTCGATATCAGCACCATTCTATCTCCCCGACTCGGATACACATAACGAGTGCGGGTGATACCCTACCGCACCTGCCCAACCCACCCTGCCACCCACCACAGGGCAGCCAATACTACGAGGTGCTCGCTGCCTACGAAGGCGCGCCTGTCGGAGAGGGCGAGTCCCAGGAGGAGCGGACGCCTGTTGAGTACCAGGCAAACCGGGACACTGCGACAGAGCTGTTTGAGGGGAAGGGCGGGGGCGTGGTCAGCACAGACTTCAAGGTGGGGCGCGACCTGGCTGCGGGCGAGGTGTGGGAGTGCACCGTGGTGGTGATGTACGAGACAGCTGGGGAGCACCCGCAGCAGCTCATCGGGCACTACGAGACAGACGCGAGCAGGGAGATGTCTGTGGTGCACCACTTCGACCTCCGGGTCGTGATGCCCTACGACGTGAGTGTCACTGCCTGCGACAGCCTGATCTGGTGTGCTGAGGATGACACCGACGACACCGAAGGCCTGACGGAGCACCTTGTGCAAAACCCCTACCGTGCCGCCACCTTCATCGTGCGGGGCAATATCCCGACAGGCTCGAAGCGCGACACGTCGCGGTCCCCAGCACAGGGGTCCCCTGGCATCAGCAGCAGCCCCTCGCCTGGCGCACACTTCACAGAGCTCACGCGCTTGGGTGTGTCTTCACACTCCCATGTCGTGCAGTACGGCACGAACACCGTGAGGGTATGCCAGCCAGTGGTGGGCGATGTCGTGTCAACCAGAGGCAGCCAATACTAGGGAGAGAGAGAGAGGGGCATCTCAGAGGTTGTATCGGGGCCCGATCGGCCTGCGGTTGTCCAAAAAAAAGCCAATTGCAGAACTTCAGCTGTCCTCCTGTTCCTCGCCTTCATACAGGCGAGGGTGTGTGTGTGTCGAGGCAGAAGCGTTGCCGCCATAAAGTCAAAACTCAAGTTGAGAGAGAAGGAGAGAGGGGGGGGGGGGGGCTTGTCAGCGATACCTTTTTTTCACGTTGTGTGCAAACCCACCCAACAACAGCTCTCCACCACACCACACCACGCCCCAGGTGACGGACGCCCCGATGCGCTACGGGCAGGACTTCTTCCTGACCCTGGCCCTCCGCAGCACTGTGGAGTCCTTCGACCTCGACGTCTTCGGCATCCAGGTGAACTACCCCAGCAAGGAGGTTGCTGTGGTGCGCAGCCCCTGCACCTTCGACGACGGCCCCATCACTCTGGGCTACGGGGAGGAGGTCAGCCTGACGTGGGTGCTGCGCCCTGTGGTCGGAGGGGGGGCTGTGCGCGGCGGGGCTCTGGTGTTCGCACAGCGGAGCGGGGCGCCGAACACGACGTGCTTCTCCTCCGAGCTGCCTCCTATCCAGGTTGTCAGGCCACGCCTGCTGCCAAAGATCGGCTTCCCGACGAGCGGGTCGCTGGGCGACGTGATGCCGCTGACGGTGTACCTCACCAACACCTCCTCCGACCAGATCCGCACCGTCACCTGTGAGGCACGCGATGCGGAAGGCCTGATGACAGAACGGAAGTTCCTCTGGTCAGGGCGTTCCTCCATGACTGCGGCCATCCTGCCCCACTCCACCATGAAGCTGATGTACCACCTCATCCCCGTCTATCCCGGGGTTGTGGCGCTGCCGGCATTCAGCATAACGGCGGATGGGGCTGACACCACCGTCCTCTCCTTGACAGAGGTTGCATCGACTTACATCCAACCTGCAAACAACGCCTTCAAATCATCCCGGTAGGCTGCCTTTGTTGCAGTAAAACCGCGTGATGCGAAAGGCGCCTGTTGGGTGGTTGTGGCAACCAGGTGGGTGGGGGGGGGGGGGGTGAGGGGGGACGGGGTTCTCCGATTCTGCCTTGGATCCCACCCCCCTCCCCCCTCCTCCCCCGCCCCCCCCCCCCCTCTCGAAACCGACATGTCCTATATATAGCAGGGGGATGGAGGAAGGGGTGCAGGGGGGGGGGGGAGAAGCAGGTTGGGGGGTGGGCCACTACCAGGCCCCTCCAAGCAGACCTTCGCGATTATATCCCCTCGGAGGAGGGGAGGGGGGGGGGGGGAGGCAGAGAGGGCGTGTTATCTATGTGACTGGCTGAATGAAACGCCCGTTGATGGAAAGATCTGGTGGGTTCTGGGTGGTGGTATTTTCTATAGCGACAACATTTTTCGCGTGTGCCTGTCAGTGATCCCCCCCCCCCCCCCTTTGTGGGATACACACTTGTGGTATTGGAGCGGACCTCTCCTCGTAGGAACTGTGCCACCTTTCAAACACATGCAGTACGAAGGGTGTTCTGTGTGCCCCCTCCACCGCTCGGTGTCTGGAGAGTCGGAAATGGGCAATACGTAACCTACCTAACCTGAGAGGCGGGGGGGGGGGAAGGGAAGGAGGGGGGGGGACACTGCACTGCTGCACTGAGAGGGGGTGAGTGGCGGCAGTGGTTAGATTTGTGCGGAATCCTCCTCCTCCTCCTCCCGTGCCCCCCTCCCCCCCTTTACCCCCCTATCCTCCACGGCAGGCTCCTGAATGCATTTCTGATGTTTTTTCGAGGGGGGTGGGGGAATGCAAAAAGGGAGCGCGTGTGTGCCTCGGCAGCACCCCACAGCTTGATTCCCTTGAGCCTCCTCCTCCTCCTCCCCCCTCCCCCCTTTTTCAGCTCCCGATTTTCCATTCCGGAGCCCCCTACCGCCGTGGCAAGCCTCTTCTGTCGAGAGGGGGGACAACGTTTTGGCAGTGTGGCGTGTGTGCTCAGTGATGGGGATGCACCAGAGTTCGCTTGGTGTGACCTGCACTAAACAGAAACAGATTAACGTGTGGGTGGGTGGGTGGGTGAGTGGGTGGATGTCGGGGTGGGCTCTGTGTGGTGCTGGCTAATGTGTGGCAGGAAGTGTGTGGGAAAGGCGTGAAGCTGGGGGGAGGAGGGGTGTGTTTATGTGTGTGTGATACAGCTCAGCGACAGGCGAGGGTGCCACGTGTGCTGGCATTGAGCGATTTCTCCTTCGGGCAACTCCCCGCCCTTCCCCTCCCCCTTCCCAGCCCAGCGCACCCCACTGCCAGATGTATCGCAGTTGTCTGTGGGGGCCTCGGAAGGGATGACGATACCATTCTGTCTGTGTGAAGCACGTGCTGGGGGCAGCTGGTGCAGGCCCCCGGTGCAGGAGTGGGGGCGGGGGCGGCGTCAGCGTGTCCTCCTCCCCCGCCGCCGCCGCCGCGTCCGCCCCCTGCGTCTGCGGCGTGGCCTCCTTATCCCCCGCCGCGTCCCCCGGCGTGGCCGCCCCCTGCGGCTCCGCCCCCGGCGTATCCCCGTAACGTAAGGGGTTCACTTTAGTGGCGGTAGTGCCGCTGCCGCTAGCCCTACGTGAGTGAGCTGTTGCTCACTTTGTCTTCTCACTCACTCACTCACAGGGGATGCAGGGCTCTGCTCCCCATCCTGCGAGGGAGGCGGGGGATGCTGGGGGTTGGCGGGGCGGGTTGGAAGACCAGGGCGGCCGTCTGTCGGCCCGGCGGTCTGCGGCGGCCGCAGAACCAAAATCCAATCACCACCTCCAAATCAGTCCTCTCCATGTCCTGCTGGTCGGCGACGAGGCGGTGAAACTCCTGGCCACCCAGACGTTTAGGACGACCGCCGTCCACAAGACCCACCGGCCCGTCATCCTGTCCCACGGGTTGGGGATGTTGTCCTCCGGTTCCTCCGTGTCGGTGGCACAGCGCCACATCGCCCCTCAGTGCGAGCCATTGTACGTCTGGAAGATGAAGTCGCTACGAACCATTGTATTAGGAAGAGAATGCCTGCATCCTTCTCCCTCCTCCCCCAACTTCTGACACCACCACACCCTCTCACAGGACGAGTTACACCGGGGAAAGGTGCAAGTGAGGGTTGGGGGGGGGAGGTAACCTTTTGTCTTTCGAACAGAAGGACAGGGGACCCCCCACCCGACCCCACGGGCGAAGCGAGGGGGCTGTTCGTTGGCTGTGGGAACAGGAGGGTGTTGAGGGGCCAGACCTCCCTCCCCAGCTCTTCTCTTTCACAAGGGGCGGCCTTTCTGCTTCCCTTTCTTCTTGCTCTGTGATATCCCACTATAATTGTATCTCTCACCCCCCTCCTCCTCCTCCTCCCCCACACCCAGATTCTTTCTCTTTTGCCGCAAAGCTGCTGCTGCCTTTGCTTCGACCTGCCGCACAATGATGTACAGCCATGGGTACGGAGGCTACGAGCCTGAAGAGAGCATTTACGCCCTGCTTCCCGAGCAGGTGATCCACGAGAAGAAGCCGCCCATGCACAGGAGTAATCATAACGGGAAGATCGCACCCAGCTACTCCACCCTGTGCACAGGGGGGACCAGCAAGCTGCAGTCAAACTGCCACGGCGAGGAGACGACTGATTCGTATGCGAAGAAGAACGCTGCAGGGACGATGGGGCGCCTGGGGGATCACCCGGATGCGAAAGCCTTCCTGAAGAAGAAGCAGGGTGGTGGGGGCGGGGCGACATCGACGAAGCTCGACTCGCTGCCCCCCGTGCACCGGCACACGAGTGGCGGAGAGCTGAAGCGGAGTGCTGTTCCGAAGCGGACGGACAAGCCTGTGATGGGCCTGATGACGCAGAAGGACTTTGTCATCAGCAACGCGGTTGACAACATCATGATGGAGCCGAAGAAGCCGCCGCCTCCGCCGGTGCGGTTCACCCAGACGAAGGGGTTTGGGAAAACACCCGACTATCTGAAGCGCATCAAGGCGTCGGTCGATCGAGAGTATTCAGACGCTGCCCACGAGCATCGGGGTGACGGCCCTTCAAACGGCATGCGGACCATGACGGAGGAGGAGCGGCAGTCGCTTATCGAGCAGCTGACAGACAAGTGGGATGAGGCGCACAGGCAGTATCTGCGCATGACCTTCTCGCTCGACACCCGCCACAAGGTGCTCCGCAAAGAGGCGATTGAGGCGGAGCTGGAGCAGCTTGAAAAGGCGATTGCAAAGCTCTCCAAAAAGCTGATTTATGTTTTCCCAGACCAGAGACAGTACTACTAGCGTGTTGAAGAAAGCCCAACCTCCTGTGCGTGAAGAATGGAGTTGGGGCGCGCGCCGCAGTGAATACCACACCAAGGGTAGCGAGGAGACGTGCGCCCGATCTTGCTGTGGGAGGGGGGCTGGAGGAGAAGAAGGGGTTCGTGTTGTGTTGAAGAGCGCCCACCCTCCTGGGGCACACAACCCCCGCGATACCTTGCAACGCTTATGTGTGCCGCACTGGCATGCATCTGGCACAGGGGGAGAATTGACCCTGTGGAAAGGTGGTTGGTTGGGGTGGGGTGGGGTACCCTCCGCAGGCGATCAGCCATTCATCGTGTTGTGTGCTGTGGGTGTGGGAGCATGTTTGGGAGGGGTGAGGTTCGCAGAAGAGGAACCATCTCCAGCGGTGTATCGATGGTTGGTTCCCATCCCAGCGGCATCTGTGGGGTGGTGGTGGTGGATGAAGAAGGGGCGGTTGTGTGTTCCCACAGCCCAAAAAGAAACAATGGGTGCGAAAAATATGATTTACACGAACACCCCCCCACCCTCCCCCACCCCGGTGACCGACAAACCTGTGAAACGAGTTGTCTGTCTGTCCTTCATGTTTGTCATCCGCTCAAGGGCATACTCAAACGGGGTGATATTCACAGTACACAGTGTCCAGTGTGGGTTGAGCTGACTGGCAATATGCCCAGCTCAACCCCAAAGAGCTGGATCTGTGTGCTGTGTTATCCCTTCGTGTGATCTTGGTATAGCAAAGATGGACTACCACCCGTCCCTCCCAGGTTGCTGTGTGTTGGCCTGGGCTTTGTTTGCCCCACCCCGCCCCCCTGCGATGTTGTTTGTGGCGAGAGGAATCTTTTCCAAGATCCTGCTCGGGGGGGGGGAAGGAGGGGCGGGGTGAAAGGGATACTCGTGGCAAAAAGGAGTATCGGCAAGACCCAACGGCGATGTACCCCCCCACCCCCCTCCCCACCCCGCCTCCGTCTCTCGTGATGCCTTCCCGCCCGACTGACATTCATTCTTGCATCTGGAAGCCCCGCGCCCGCAACCCCGCGCATTATATTCCGCCCCCAACACCTCCCACGCCAACCCACACACCCCCACCCCACCCACACAGGCACAACACCGCCACCCCCCCCCCCCCCCCACGCCGTACATCGTTTCCTGTTTGTGCCAACCCCCCGAACACCTCCCCCTTGTCCCTCCCCTCCTTCCCCCCTCCCCCACCCTGACACCAAATGCCCCCTCTGGTCCGTGAGCGAGATACAGACCGGGAGGCGATCCGAAAGTCGCGCAGCGATGGGCTGACATACCTGGGTGTGGACATCGGCCGCAGCACCTGCGCCATCAGCGTGTGGGAGGATGGCTCCGTCAGAACCCTCGCGGGGTTCCAACACACAGACCCGACGGTGCCGTGCTTCTCTATGAAACACGGGAGCCTTGTCGGGCACGCTGCATACAAGCAGTGGAAACACCACGCCTCCGACGACTCCATGCTGGGAAGCCCTCTCAACTACTTCGCCACCGGCAGCACCGACCTTGCCAGGCTCGACGCCTATGCAACTCCGCCCGCCCCCAACAAGCCCGGGAAGAAGGAGGCAAAAACAGCCCTCGAGAATCTCCTCAACATGCTCCTCTCCATTGCGACAGAGGAGCACCGCTGCGGCAGCCTGGAGACATGCCACATGTTTGTCACAACACCCTCCTGGATGTCCCCTGAGAATGAGGTGGTGTACGTCTCGATGCTGAATGAGGTGGCCGTAAAGGCGGGGATCGCAGCCCTCAGCACTGTCCCACAGCATGAGTCTGCGGTGCTCGCCTCGCACCTGAGGCAGGAGAGGCAGCTGACGAAGCTCTGGCTTTCGGAGAGGGTTCTCATTATCGATGTGGGGCTCGGGGCCTCCATCACGCTCTGCGAGCTGAACGGGGGCGATCACACCGTGCTGTATTCCGACACCGACAGCAGCATCGGAGGTGCCGAGTTGGATCGTCTCATCTACGGCTTCTTCGTGACACAGCTGCGGAAGCAGAAAGGGCTCCCGCCTGCCGCAGATGCGTCGTTTCTCACCTCCGCTGATCAGGTCATCCTGCTGCAGAACTGCCGGGAGCTGCGTGAGGGCCTCTCCGGCGGGCAGAAGCAGACCGTTGACATGACAGGTTTTGCAGGCATCCCCGACTTCTCCCTTACCATGTCCCGTGCGATGATGGAGATGACCTGCATCTCTGTGTGGAAGGCACTCAGAAAATTCGTAGAGCAGGTCCTCGTGGCAAAGCCTGGTGCAGCCGCTCCGGCAGCACCCCCGGCAGGAGGTGGTGGTGGTGCTCCGAGCGATGGAACCGCATCGCCCCAACACCTCGACAGCCCGACGAGTGATGTCAGCTCCGTCTTCGGCGGGGTCGCAAAGTCCTCCATCAACGAGGTTGTCCTCATCGGGGGATGCGCCAAGGCGCCGAAGATCCAGCAGGAGGTTCAGAGGATCTTCTCCAACCACACCCCTGTCCCGACCGTCGCCTCCTCCGCCGGGCCTGGGAAGAAGAGCGTCGGCGCGCTGCGCCTGAAAGCCAGGATTGCAGGGAAGACTTTCATCGGAGGGGAGCCCCCCCCAATGTCTCCGACTGGGTCTCTCAAACCCGCAGACCCGCCGAGCCCCAGTGGGGCGAGCTCTGGCAGCAACCCCTCTGGAGGAGGTGCAACTCCGGTGTACATTCCTGCCAAGCCTGACCAGCAGCTCTGCGAGGGTGCGGCGCTTGCCTGCCACCACGCTTATAGGAGGAGGCCTGAAACGGCGTCGCCAACACCTGCGTCTCCCACGTCGTTTGACAAAACTACGTCGACATGGGGGTCGCCTGTGTGCGACAGGACACCCTCGCAGAGCCCGACCAACCTCGGGTCGACGACAAAGTCCCTCACCTCCGCGCTGACCTTCCTCTCCGACGGGATCCCATCGACGATCGGCGTTGCCGTGACGGGGAACAAGATGTGCCCGATCCTCAAAAAATTCGCCGAGCTGGGCCCGGACGGCACGCTAACCAAAGGGGTCGTGCTGGGCCTACGCACTCCCCAAAGGGTCCAAATCGACGTCCTCCAAGGGGAGCGCCGGAAGGCGACGGACAACACGCTGCTCTCCTCCTTCTACGTCTACCTGATGGATGCCACCAAGATGGGGAGCAGGCATGCCCAGCAGGAGGAGGAGGTTTACAAGCGGATCTGCGTGCAGTTCACCTACTCCACTGCGTCGCTGCTGGTGGATGTCTGGGTGCAGGGTGCCTCCCACATCTCGGAGAAGAAGATCATCACGCGTGAGCTGTATACGGTGATCGGGGGGGACAAGCGGACCTGCATTGAGACGAAGTTTCTCCCCTCCCTCCCGACGTATCAAAGCACCCTCTCTGAAGGCTTTGTGAGGTACGACGCGCCTCAAGATCAGGAGGATGCGGAGCTGAACCACAGGCGGCAGAGGATGCGTGAGAAGATCAAGGCACAGCAGGCTCACTTCGAGAGGTACCGCACCAGGCTCGAGACAGAGCAGAGGCGGAACAGGGATGAGCTGATCGCCATGGAGGGGCGTATCCGGAATAAGATGATCGAGCACTTCGACGAGCGCTACCTCCTTGCGTGCATGCAGGTGCGTTGAGGGGGGGAGGGGTTGGAGCTGAGATGGAGGGGGGCCCTTCCCCCCCCCCCCCCCCCCCGCGAAGTCTCAGATGGTTCTCAAAGAAGGAGAGGGTGTGTGTGTGTGTGGTTATAAAGTTTTAAGGCGGTGTCGCCCTGCACGGGCAGTAGCACCTCCCCTTCAGTATCGCACTCCCGAAGGATTCCCCAACACGACGTGACACCGGTTTCGACGCGTACTCTTCGTACCCCTCCCCCCGGCCGCGTCTCTTCAGCGAAGAACCGGGGATAATCGGACCAGGGCTAGCTAAACCCTGGTGGTGTCACGGGTGGGGTTGGAGAGGGAGAAAAAGGAAGAAATGAAGTTGCGAAAAAGTCAAACACTGACACGTGAAATCAATAAAAAGGGTGGTATATATCGCCCCCTTGCTGCGACGAAGACACTAAATAGTCAGGCCGCTTCAAGAGTCTTGAGGGCTTGAAGGAAGAAACAGGTTGCTGATGAGTCTCAGGAGCAGGCACCTTTTGTCCGCCCACATGACCTTCGCCCGAAGGCGAACCTCGTCCAGCTTGGCTCGATCGCCACAGAGAAGGGGATCATTCTCCGCTGTGGTGAACATCTTAAAAACCGAGGGTGCAGAGGTGGGGCAGCCCACTGGTGCGACAGCAGGCCGCCCCCGGATAGCTATAACTAGTGCATAGGAAGAATACGACGGCACACGCAACAGATGCCGAAGGCACAACGGCGGGTCACTTTTAACCACCAGAGGAGTGGCACTCCCGAGGGGTGGGGAAGGGGGGGTAGTCACAACACTTTCGAAGGAAGAAAAGGGGCAAATGGGATGTTTTGTGCAAGGTAGAAAGGAAGTCACAACATGAGGCAGGGGGGATTGCTCATCAGGCCTGGGGGAATAGAGGGTTTGTGTGTGGTTATGAAGTTTTAAGGCGGTGTCGCCCTGCACGGGCAGTAGCACCTCCCCTTCAGTATCGCACTCCCAAAGGATTCCCCAACACGACGTGACACCGGTTTCGACGCGTACTCTTCGTACCCCTCCCCCCGGCCGCGTCTCTTCAGCGAAGAACCGGGGATAATCGGACCAGGGCTAGCTAAACCCTGGTGGTGTCACGGGTGGGGTTGGAGAGGGAGAAAAGGAAGAAATGAAGTTGCGAAAAAGTCAAACACTGACACGTGAAATCAATAAAAAAGCGGTATATATCGCCCCCTTGCTGCGACAAAGACACTAAATAGTCAGGCCGCTTCAAGAGTCTTGAGGGCTTGGGTGTGTGTGTGTGTGTGGTGACCACGTTTTATGTGGGACGATCCTGTGCGGGGGGGTACTGCCCACTCCCCGCCCATCCCTATGTTACAGCGGAAGCTCCAAAACTGCCGAACTGCCTCCTCCGTTTTGGCCGGTGTGTGCGTGCCTTTGTGCCTTTTGTTCCTGCAGAATCGGAGCCCCTCCCCTCAACTATACTAGTGACAAACCTTCTACGCAACTCTGCTCAAACAAAAAAAGATTCGGAAATCCGCACATTGTGCGCCTCGCGAGGTGTGGTTCTGTGGTTCCTCCTATTTATGCCTGGCACTTTCCTCTCCATCTCTAGACCCCTGATCCTGCGACACGCTACATGGTAACACGCTAAGCAAAGGCACCACCCAGCTGAAGACAACTGACACGCATCGAACGCGATTGGTGGGTAACGGGAGGCAGATCTCGTGATTTCGACACTCCAGGTCGAAATATATATTTTGTTCTCAACCGACGATCCAAGCAGCAGGCATTCTTTTTCTTTTCTTCTGATTTACAGACACGCTTTATTTCTCTCGTTTTCCTACTTCACCCGACCTGCCCTCCCCCCCCCTCCCTCTCTAGGAGTGATGGTGCTCACCCTCTGTGACCCTCCCAGGCTTTGTGCGGGAGGGTGGGTGGGTGGGTGAGGTGGGTTGGGGCTCCAGCGGTGCCGCATTGAGCTGGGGTGTGCTGTTGGTGAAAGGGGAACAAGATGCCCCCTCCCCGCCATCCCCTCTTTGACTGGATGGGATCACAGCAACAGGCCGCCCGGAAGAACGGTTCGTGTCTTGTGTGCTGCATTCGCATCATACACAGCCTTTTATTCTGTTTGGGTCCGGAGAAACCGAGAGCGTGCGCAGGTGTGCCGTTTTGCTTCGGTAATCACATTGCGTCGTCTGGGGCTTCGGGGGGGTGGGGGTGGGGGAGTGATTAGATCGGAGTATGCAGGTGGCGGGGGGGATGCAGGGAAGGTTCGGGAGAACAATCTCTTGTGTGTCCCGATTGTGCCCTTCCCGCCCCCGCCCCATTCCACCCTGAGTTTTCTGTCATGAGTTGTGTCCTCATCAGTTCTGTTACGATCCTTTTATTTTCCCTTCGTGTGCATTTCCGTATCGTTTTTTTTACCCCCCCATTTTCCCAGTTTCTCCCCCCTCCCCCTCACCACCAGGCATTATTGTGCAACCCCCACCTCTTAACCCACTCCCTCATTCCGCGAAAGTGGACCGATTCCCTCCCCACTCACCCTCTGGAGAAAGGGCGTCAAATGTGAGATGACCAGGTCGATACCAACGATATATCCCTGTTCTCAACGTGCGCTTGTCGAAGCCAAACGGCAACTTCACGCATTTCTGCGGATGATTTGGAACCGTGCACCATGTCTTTCGGACTCCTCCCTGAAGGTCTACGCGCAAGGGAGCCAGGCCACCTAGCCTTTGTAGATTGTGGGGTGTGGTGTCGAAGCGAAGAGAATACCCCAGGCCTGGCTGGAAAACATGCGGTTGTGCGGCTTGAAATGGGGTGTGGGGGGGGGGGGGGGGAAGGTGGTTTGATTGGAGTGGTGGGCCATTAACGCTCCCAACCGAAGTGGGGAGGGGTGGGTGGGGTGCTGCACTGAGATTGTGCTTCAAGAGTGTGGCTTGCTCACATGCTCCTGACTGTGACACGTTTCCGGTGTTTGATGTGTGGTTGCCCTGACACCATGCGAGGATGCCAGACGGTGCCTTGCATCCAGAGCTCTGTGCTCGGTGCAGTCGAGCTCAGACGAATGCACACCGCGGCAGCAGCACACCTGGCACGGGGGGGTTGTCCAGCTGACGGCTGCTGCGAGGGGTACGCAGCAGCTTCAGTCAAGTCTCTATTCTTTCGATCCTTCGGCAGAGCCAAATGTGGAAACTCTCCATGCCCTTCTGCTTGATCTTGCGACCCCCTCCGCTCGGGGGTGGTGTGGCACTGATAGTGTGGTGCCCTTGTTGTCGCCTTTGTTTGATCCAGCTGCATAGGGCACGGATAGATTTTTGTTGGGACCCGTGAGTGACACCCACCACCGTTTCAGCAGCCCGGCTCCGGTTGGCGTTATCGGTGACGTATCGACAGTGCTACTACCGACAAGTGCCCCTCCTCACCCCGCCCGTTGTTGCGTCAGATTCATACAGCCTCCTAAGGCGCCCTCTATCCCCTCTCCCTCCACCAAAGCACTATCTCACGAAGCGATTTGAACGATTTCCTCTGCCAAAGCCATTCTACTCCAATCCCTTTCACATTGCCTCACGAAGCCGCAGCGCACCCCCCCCTCCTCCCCCCATACACAATGGCGCGCCGCAACGACTTGAAGGTGATGGTGAGGAACGTGCCGGAGTACGTGACCGAGGAGGAGCTTCGCCCCATCCTCGAGGAGGCGGGAGCCCTGAAGCGGATCGACATGTGGAAGAACGCGCGTGGCACTCACAAAGGCTACGCCTATGTGGAGTACGTCGACCAGGAGAGCAAGGAGGCTGCTGTGCGGAACCTCAACGACCGCAGCATCAACGGGGTGATGCTGAAGGTGTCCCCGATGGGTGGGGACGACGAGCGCCGAAGGGCGAGGCAGTACGAGGCGGAGCAGCGTGAGGTCCCGCGGATGGAGCTTCCAGAGGACTGCACGTCCCCCGTGGCGGAAGCGTTGCGGCGCCTGCCCCTTTCGCAGGCCTTCGAAGCGATGCAGCAGATCAAGCAGCTGGCTATCGACAACGAGCGTGAGGCGACGGACATGCTGACACGCTTCCCGCAGATCAGCTTTGCCCTGATGTACATGCTGTTCTACATCGGTGCTTTGGACGACGACCCCGAGCGCCGCCAGGCGCTGGATGAGAAGCGCAAGCGGAAGCGGAAGCTCCTCGCTGAGGAGGAGCGCGAGAAGAAGCGGCAGGCGATGCTCGGGAATGCGGGCGCCCCTGTGCCAAGCGCAGCAGGTGGTGCCAGCAGGGCCCCAGAGAGGCCGCCCCAGCGGGGCGGTGCAGTGAACCTGCCCCCCTCGACGCTGACGAGTGTGAAGGCGCCAGCGCCGGCGGCAGCCCCTGCAGCGCCCTCCCCTGCCCCGGCAGCGGCAGCAGCCCCTGCGCCTGCAGCAGCAGCACCTGCCCCGGCACCGGCACCCACGGCTGCGGCCCCTACGGCAATGCTGGACCCTGACATCGTATGTTGCCATTCCACACCACGTTGCTGGGTGTGTGCTTCGCACCCAGTGGCAACGGTTCGCACTGTTCAGTTCTGTTATGTTTGGTTTTCCTCGGCAAGCGAGGCGTGTTTGGAGTGGGGGGGGCAGGGCTGTAAATAAGGTTTGGGGGTCAGGAGTCGGGAGTCGGTTATTTACAGTCACCTAAGGTACCTGGGGTGGGGGGCTGGGGGGGACGGGCGGTCTCAAACCCTACTCAATCCTGCACGCATCCTGTAGTACGGCCACCTCTGCCGTGGAGAGTCCCATGGACCCTCCAGCAGTCGCCCACCATTCGGTCAGGGCGGACTGACTCGGCGCTTGCGGGGTCTTCCCGCGTGCGAGGTGGTCCGCGAAGAAGCACGCGACGCACAGCGCCATGTTGGCTGTCCCAGCCAACCCCCCACTTCGCCCGCAGCGCCCCACACGCTGCGAGCACCTCACTCACGGCAGCAGTATTTGGCTGCATAGCTCTCAGTATTTCCCGTGCATGCAGCGCATGCATCCACAAATTTTGTGGATGCATCCACACACAGCCTGGAGCTCCGAAGCCCTGCATGCAGGCCTGCCTGCAGTGGATGAATGCCTGTATGCCAAATCAAAAATCCATTTTTTGACATTTTCGGGCATCCCTGGATGCCGTGGATGCATGCATGGATGCATCCACACCATCCACGGCCCCACTGAGAGCTATGTTGGCTGTGAGTCAAACACTACTGCCTCTACCTGAGGCATGTTTTGTGTCGCAACAGTTGCGTCACATGTGTGACGCATCTGTGTGGAGTGTGTGTGGTTGTGCACGTGTGCGCTGCGGTATGCTCAACCACCTGATGGGGGCGGAACACAACTCTTCTTGGGAGCTGCCAGGATCTGGCAAAAGGGGCGGGAAAGGGGCGCCGTATTCACAGCAGTGGTTTGGCAATGAACTCACCCCAGTTCAGAGACCGGTAATGAAGAAGATGACTGGGAGGCACACACCATGTCCCACCCAGCGGGACCCCCACACCCCCACCCACCCATCGGGACCCCCCCTCCTCGGGTGTTCCAAAAACCCTTTCTTTTGAATATTTGGAGTCTGTGCGGATCGCAGTGGGGTCATTTTGGCCATGGGGTGCCTAATACCGCACATTCCCTAAGGGAAGCAAGGCAACCCTCCCAATCCCAAAAAATCCGGCGCGAGTCGGGAGTCGGGAGTCGGCCTTATTTACACCCCTGGGGGGGGGGGGGGGGGCTTGTTGCGAGAGAGAAATGGAAGAACTTGCCTTCCAGCCTTTTCAGGATGGATGTCCCCTTCGTTCGGATCATTTGATTGTTTTGGAATCGGGGGCAGCCGACACCCCACCCCCACCCCCACCCCTCCCCCGTGACCAACCTATGTCTGCAGTAATATTTAGCACAATCCAAGCGGTGTTGTGGTTGCCACCTCATGGCACCACACCACCCCCTTTGCCCAAGTGTCGTGACCATGGGGTGTGGCGTGTTCCCCTGATCCTTACACGGCATCACCACCACCCTCTTCGCCCTGCTGCCTTCCCCATTCGCATTGCACCTGCAGATCAAGCAAGTTGGACAACTCGAGCGAGACCAGTTGCAGGTGCTCGTGAGACTGACACCCGCTGAGATGGCCCGTATGTGCTGCTGTGGTTTGCATCAAATGGGTGGGAATCTGGGAGGGACCATCAAGCAAATTGCATGCAGAACACCTCACGCACCTGTGAGGAAGCAACACTGCAAAGGTTGGCATGGACAACCTTCAAGCAAGGCGTTCAGGCTGAAAGGGCCGCCCATGAGTGACACCCAAGATACACCCTCCCCCCCGGAGAGAGGGAATTTTTGGTGACGCCACGCATGAACCAGAGATATTGCCAGCGAAACCCACGTTTCACCAAACCCGTCACACCCAATTGAAAAATGCCAACACCGCAACCCCGCTCTCCTCCCCCAGATTTCGACGCAGGGGACCGCGACTTTGCTCTTGCCGCACAGGCCGTGGTGCGGGCACACCCGGGGAAGTACCTCTGATGTGCTCTCCCACCCGCCGCCTTACCCGTGTGTGGAGTGTGTCGGGCGACCAACCCCAACCCTCCCTAACGCTCCCATCCCTTGTTGCCCGAGCCGCGGCGCTCTAGCTGTGCCGGGCAATGATGAGACACAGGCTGTTGTCCTAACAACACAGGAAACCACACCTCTATTTTTGTAGGAGATGCAATGTGCGGAGCATCACGCCCCCCCCCCCCCCCTCCCGTTTCTAGCCTTTCTTCCCCCCCCTCCCTCCCTCCCTCCCGCGGCTGCCAGCCAACTAGCCCCTCGCCCCCCCTTCGCCTCTCCCCCCGTTCACGTGATCTGGATATGGAGTCCCGCAGCTTCCGCCGCGATGCGTGAGGGGGTGGTCCAACAAGGGAAGGAGAGGCACAGGGGGGTGGGTCGACCTGCCTGTGTGCATGACGTTCGCATTGTTAGTTACTTTGGGGGGGGGGGGGGGGAGCGGGTGCACGCGCACGGCGCATCTCAGGTTCTTTCAGAACGAATATTTGCTTAGCGCCAAACTGGGGGTGGGGATGGTGGTGGGGTGCCCCATCTTCACAGTGGAGAGTATGGATGCTGGGGCTAACAGGGTCTGGGCAAAACAAGGGGGGACACAGGGCAGAGGGCTACAACTGGACTGGGTGGGCGGAGGGGATGGGAGTGTCATGCCACTCAGAGGGGGGGGGGGGGAGGCAAGGTGAATCCCCCACGCGAAACAGCAGAGACGGGGCGGCACGGGATGTTGTGTCTCAGGTGTATGAAAGTCTGAGAATCATGCTCTCTCCCACACCCCGCCCCATGCCCCCCCACTCCCCACCGCCCCACCCCCACGCGTGTGCTTTGCAACATGCTGCCTGCCAGGGGATCGCTGTGAGGAGGTAAAATCCCCTCCCCTCCCCGCTCTGGAGGGAGGAGGCATGGGGGGGAGCAACGCCTTTCGTTAAGAGTGTGCAGAGGGGGGCAGGGGGAGGGGGTGGTGGTGGTGGTGTTGGTGGTAGCCCCAAGAATGGAAGATGCGCTTGCGGGATCCCTTGCCGGGCTGATAGCGGTTGCTGTGACGCACCCGCTTGACACGCTGAAGGTGCGGCAAATAACCGGGTTGCAGCTGGGGTCTATGACAGGCCTTTATCGTGGCTTTGGCTGTGTCGCAACCATGAGCACCGTCGGGAACGGCATCTACTTTGGGTCCTACGAATGGGCGAAACAGCGACTCCAATCCCGGGGGTTTGGGGAAATCGCCGCCCCATTTCTCGGCGGGATTGCCGCCAACACCGCAACGCTGCTGGTGTGGGTGCCGCAGGACGTCATCAAGGAGAGGCAGCAGGTGTTCACCTCCAGTGAATACCGCAGCGCACTCTCCTCCGCACGCACCCTCATCAAGTCATACGGCCCGACTGGGCTCTACCGTGGCTTTGGGTGGTCCTTTCTGACCTACACCCCCCTCTGTGCCCTCTACTTTGTGTTCTACGAAGCGTATAAACAGCGTGTGGCTGAGTCACTCCAAGCTGACCCTGAGGATCTCGGCACACTGCTGTACGCACTGGGTGGTGCGGTGTGCGGCGGGGCTGCTGCTGCCCTCACCACCCCGCTCGACGTCCTGAAGGTGACGGTGCAGGTGGGGGAGGGCCGGGCCTGGGATGCGGCCCGCCGCCCCTTCCGCGGAATGGGGTACCGTGTGGCAACCATTGCCCCGACGTACGCCCTCACCATAGCCATGTGGGAGAACTGCAGGCAGCTGTTTGCAGGGCAGGTCTGAAGGGTGGGGGGGTGGGCTGGGAGGGCTGCGGTTCCCGCCTCTCCCGTTTGCCTCCTCGGTGTCCAATTTGAAAGCTTTTTTCATAGATGTCAGGGAGGGCTTTCCTGGGAATGGGGGGGGGGGGTGGGGGGGAAACAATCAGAGTCTCTGTGGCGGGGGGCGGGGGGGGGGGGCATACGCGTGTCGCGCTCCCCAGGCGCCTGTTGTGTGTGTGAGAATATTTTTTGCAAACCCGGCGGCACGTCTCTTCGCAAGCGCATCGATGTTGCGTTTTCAAGAGAATATCCCACCCCGAGGTGGGGGAGCCGGGGTGTGTTGTGACGCGCCGAACGAAACGACGAAATGTGAGGGTGGTACATCCCTCCCCTGACCCCCCTTCCTCCCCTGCCTCCCCCCCCCCCCCTCCATCCCCGGTGGATATTGTTTGCCAGGGAGAAAAACCATTGCGCCATCTATCGATTTTCCTTCTTTCGCATGGAAGGGTATCCCACCACCACCGCCAGGCAGGGATGCCCTCCCCTGCCCCACGGGGCGCTGGGGGTCGGGGGCACTGAGGGAAGGTGGTTCCTTCTGGCTGCCGCCTACGCCAAGGGCCCGGCACACCCTCCACCAACCTACAACCATGGGGCACACAATGCTGCGTGTCGCCACCCTCGTGGCAGGCGAGGGCCTGACGCTGGAGGCGAAGATGCTGCAGCGCCACCACGAAGGGGGTCCCAAGGTGCGGCCCTATGTCGCAAACAGCGCTCTGCGCGTCGTGTCGAACTCCGCGGGGCGGGGGGAGGACACGGCAGGCATGGCTCACGCCGTCCTCCTCGGAACGGACCTGAGGCCCGAGTCGCTGCGGAGCATATCCCAGCGTGACTTTGCGAACATCATGTCTCTGGCTGGCGGGCTGGCCACACAGGAGGAGCGCCGCCCGTTGATTGCCTCCTCCTTCGCCGCTCTAGCTGACATACCCACCGACACCCCACTCGGCGACATCGTCAAGCTCCTCGAGGCGTCGTCCCGCCTGCGGTGCGTGCCCAACCCCCTCACGGATGGTGTTGCCTCCAGGAAACTCTTCCTCTTCCCGCCGCAGCTGCTGATCCGGATCGCGGTTGTTCTCACCACCCACTCCCTGGATGCCTCAGCCATACACGCGATGCTCGCGCGGCAGCTGGCAGGCCGGGAGGTAACCATCACCTCCGCCAAGCTTCTCAGCGGCGCCATCTGGTCGTTCGCCCGGGCGCAGCACAGCGCGCTGGGTGCTGTCGCCAAGGCGATCGCACCGAGACTCCCAGGCGCCTTCACAGGGGTGAGCGACGTGCCCCACCTCTCCCGCCTCCTCTGGTCGCTGGGGCGTGCCGGGAAGCACACAAAGCTCCCTGAAGAGACGTGGCTGCAGCTCTACTGCCTGGCCCTCCCGCACTCACCCCCTCTGGGAGAGGTCGGGGTGTCGACCGTCGGGTCCGCCCTCTGGTGCATCGCGTCGACGCGGTGCTTCGTGTCAACAAACCCTCTGCTGGTGCAGAACAAGCCGGCCCTCTTAGGGCCCTACCGGCTGCTGCGGAGGTGGGTCGCAATGACACCGCTGCCGAAATCCGCCTTCCCATCCGTGCTGTGGGCTGCGTGCACCCTGGAGGAGCCGAGCATCAGCGACGCAATCTCCCGCCTGGTGCTGCTGAACCCTGCGATATATCGATTCTCGCACAAGGAGGCGCTTCAGGTGCTGAGGGTGATGATGACGCTGCGTTATTCACACCCGGAGCTGATCGGGCACTGCCTAGAGTGCACCGCCGCATCGGGCGGGAGCAGCTGGGAGGTGGTCGAGGCGTTTGCCGTGGCGAGGTGTCTCGGCTACGCAGACCCCGCCGCGGCAAGGCATGTGTCGTCCCTCATCAAACCCCCCGAGATGTACTCCGTTTCCCCGCCAGGGGTTTGGGCTGTGGTGGCCCTGCTGCCCGGCGCCGCGCCAGCTCAGGCGCTTGATACGTTCTTCAACTGGTGTGCTTCTTCCGGTGTGCTGGGCACCGCCACGCCAGCGGAGCTGCGCGATTTGGAGTCGTTGATACGGCAGAGGCCCTCCTCGCAGGGGACAGACGCGCTGCTGCAGAGCGTGAAGGATTGTGTGGCATCGCTGCTGCAGCAGAGGGTGCTGCGGCAGAGGGGCGACGGGTCGCGTCGCAGGGGGTGAAGGGGAGGCGTGAAGGTGGCCAGGCTTTGGGGGTGGGCTGGCCTGTGTGTGCCACACAGCCGAAGGCCAGTGCCACTTGGAAGAGGAGGGGCGTGAGGCAGCAGTAACCAGAGTCAGATGGAAACCAGCAATTCATTGGTGTAGTGAAACGTCCAAGTGTGGCGTGGACCCCTACGTCTCCCTCGTGTCATCACACTATAACCCACAGGGTGAATGCCCTTTGCGTTTTCCTCGGGGTTATGCGTCTTGGTTACGTGTGTCGCGCTGGAGAGCATTGTCGCGGCACACACATCAGCTCTTGGACGCATTAGCGTAGCGTTGCGAAGAGAACTTCACGCAACAAACACATTACAAAACAAGCCCCCTCTTTCTCTCTCTCTCTCTCTCGCTCTAAGCACCTTCTTCCCCCATCTCTTCTCTACACCGTCTTACCTGATCAGGCCTGCTGGTGTGATCTGTGAGGACGTCGCATCTCCCGTGGCGGCATCTCGTCTTTTGCGCCTTCCCCCTACCCTGCAACATGCCAGCCCATGAGCCCAGAGCCTGGGTCCGCAGGAGACATCGCCGCATCGGATGCGAAGCCACTCCCCACCCCCCACACCCTATACAGCCCCCTTGATTTCGTCCAGCCAGGCTGACCCCTCCACACGTCTCTCAACACCACCCCCTGCAGGCACGCCACCATGGAGGTTGTGGTGGAGGATGCGCAGACAGGGTCTCGCGCCGTGGTCGAGGTGGGGCAGTCGGACAGCGTTGAGGCGCTGCGTCTGAAGGCTGCGGTGGTTTTGCGCTACGACGCGCAGGACGTCGTGCTGCAGGTGGATGGGGCCACGCTTGCGGGGCAGTCCGTCGGAGGCATCGAAGGTGACACCATCCCCATCTCCGCCTGCGAAGCCCTGCAGTCGGGGGCGCACGTCGATGTCGTCGTATCCGGGGGGAGGTTCGTCCAGGGTCTCCGCGAGGGCCGTGTCGAATTCCACACCCTCCCAGACTACGCACAGCACGACCGGGACTGCGTCATCGCTGCTGTGCAGCACAAGCCCTGCTCCCTCTTCTTTGCAAGCGAGGCTTTCCGCGACGACACGGAGGTTGTTCTCGCCGCAGTCAGCGCGGGGAGCGCCCTGCAGTTCGCCAGCGACAGGCTGAAGCACGACCGGTCTGTAGTGCTCGCTGCGGTGAAGGCAGACCCATCCGCCTTCATCGCAGTGCCGGACAACGCCTTCCGCGACGACAAGGAGATAATGCTCCGCGTTGTCGAGACGCACGGCATCTACTTCAAGCAGGCCCCACCCGACCTCCGCGATGACAGGCAGGTTGCGATGGCCGCCGTGCTGCACAACGGCTATGCCCTCGAACACGCCTCCTCCCGCCTGCAGGCAGACCGCGAGGTGGTGGTGGCTGCTGTCAGCAGCCACGGCACTGCCCTGCAGCACGCCTCTGCGCCGCTCCGCGGCGACAGGGAGGTGGTTGCCCTGGCGCTGAAGCATGATGGCCTGGCGCTGCGCTACGCCGCAGATGCCCTCACGCACGACAAGGACCTGGTGCTGGAGGCGATACAGCAGAATGCCTATGCCGTGGAGCATGCAGGAGAGGCTCTGCTGAACGACACGGAGGTTGCGATCGCCGCGGTGAGGGGGTGCCCCGACACGCTGCACCACCTGCCTGCGATGCACAGCAACCGCGAGGTCCTCCTCGAGGCGGTGCAGCGTGACAAGGAGTCCTTGAGATACGCCCCCGAGGATCTGCAACAGGAACTCCAAGAAGTCGCCTCTCTCTGGCAGTCGGATGATGGGTTTGACGACTGATGACAGGAGGGGGGTTGGGGCGCGGTGTGGTGGGCGTGGGGTGGGGCCTTTACACCACACTCACGCATGCAGTGTCGAATCTCCGCCGTGGTGGGGGTGCAGTGTGAACCCCTTCCCCCAGTCCCCCCCCTGCCACAATCCGGATCCCGCATGGCATGTGGCAGACATGCGGCCTGCGCGCCCAGCCCCAGTGGGGATTTTCAATGATCCTGTATCCTCCCTTTTGGGGGGGGGTTGTTCAGGCAATGCCTGACTGGTGCTTCTGGGGCATTCGTTTCGCCTTATTGTTAGCTTTGCAGAACAGTGGCGTCCCCACCCCCCCAACGGGTTGCCACAATGGTGTTCTTTGGGTTATCGCTGATCACGACGTGGCACGTCTTGTCAATAAGTGAGAAGAAATCATCCACGGGCGGACTCTGCAGCGTGAAGGAGGGTCGTCTCAACACCTTTGCTATTTTTTTACCGACATCGCAAAACCCCCCCCCCCCTAGGGGGGGTCAAATGCCACCCTTTTACGTGGACAAACACGATTTTTCAAAAAACCGGCGCAGAGGCCCCAAAGCCCCCGTAAACCCTCCAAACCCCCCCAGATCGGTCCGGAAACCCATCGAACCCCACTTTTCCACCATTCCGGGCACCTCAGGTGCCCGAATTGGGGTACCTAAATTTTGTGCCACCGTTTGGTACCGGACAGTGCCACTGTGTGGGAGGTTGGAAAAGAAAATGCCCCAACACACCACATCTGAGGGTTGCAATGCATGTTGCTTGCCAACCACGTCATCCGGTGGGTGTCAGGCGCTATGTAGGTGGCATTAGCCAGGTCTTCGATGAGTTCTGGCTTGTATATGTACCTCCCTGCCACCATGCACCGGGAGGCTGCCTGTAGGTACGGAACAAGTCCAGATGGTCGTGTGATTCCTGTGCAGCAGTGCTCCACAACCGGGATGTGTTGACAACGACTGTTGCAACACGAGCTGTACATTCCGGGAACACACGAAGTGCGCTGTCGTGGTACCCATTGTGCCAGAATTGGTAGTTGCTGCGGTCTACTTTGCCTGGCCCAAGAGCACTGGTACTGAACGGTGCAATATGCGTGGCGAGGTGAATGCAACGGAAGGGCGCAAAGTCAATACAGCTCTCGGATGGCGGGTGGTGGTGCCACTAGTGTGTGACGTTCACTCGAGGATACAACGCATCACAATGAATCAGCAACCGTGGACCGAGTACAATACGCTCTCTGTGGCTGGTGTGGGGGACAAAGGCAGTGCCTGTGCCGCAGGCAGGGAGGTATATATACAAGCCAGAACACATCGAAGACCTGGCTCATGCCACCTACATAGCGCCTGACACCCACCGGATGACGTGGTTGGCAAGCAACATGCATTGCAACCCTCAGATGTGGTGTGTTGGGGCATTTTCTTTTCCAACCTCCCACACAGTGGCACTGTCCGGTACCAAACGGTGGCACAAAATTTAGGTACCCCAATTCGGGCACCTGAGGTGCCCGGAATGGTGGAAAAGTGGGGTTCGATGGGTTTCCGGACCGATCTGGGGGGGTTTGGAGGGTTTACGGGGACTTTGGGGCCTCTGCGCCGGTTTTTTGAAATATCGTGTTTGTCACCCCCATTTGACCCCCCCTACCCCCCCCCCCCCCTTCCTTCGGACTCTCCGCCGGACCCACCACCCCCACCCCCCTCCATTCTCAATTTTCGGTATACCTGCGGCTGTTGTGTGTTGCTGGCCAGGAGGGCCGGCATGCCTACATATGCTGGAAAATGCAAGAATGAAGAAAATGCAACGCCCGCGGTTATCTCTTTCATGACTCTCCATCTTCTAATTTTTTTTCATCTTGTCTCGGCCTTTCCAAGGGAACTCATAGCGGGATGGGGATCAGCGCCAGGGGTGAGGGTGAAGGTGAAAGGTGGCGAACCCGATGTATCGCCAGGAGCCACCGCGGCAGTCGTGTTGCCCAACCTCGCATTTGTCGAAGGGAGGAATGGGTCACGAAAAGGTGATATGAGGAGGTGTGGGTGTGTGTGTTTTTATGATTTGGGAATGCAATTTGAACTATCGAACAAAACAATGGAACTCACATTCACACTCACGCAGGCTGTCGGATTGCGATGGGGGGGTGGGACGGCAACGCAGGCCACGATCCGAACAGGATCGGCCCGCTGGAATAGTGAACACCCACACATCGATGTTTTGGTGTGACGCAGTGGCGAACGCGCCTCCCTGCTGTTGATGCGATCTCCACTGCGTGCACGTACAGCCTATGTCTCGTCCGTCCCGGCACAGCTAGAGAGCGCCGCGGCTCGGGCACCAAGGGATGGGAGCGGGTTGAGTTTGGTCGCCCGACACACACATACTATACAGCCCGACGGCAGCGCTATTTTTCCACGATTTTTTCTTTGCGGAGAATACCAACGGGCGATTCAAACAGACCGTTCTGTGGTATATTTTTATACGAGCGACAGGAAGCGTGGCGCAGTCGCGAAGTATCGAAGTATAAACAAAACAAAACGGAGGGCTGTGGCTTCTGGATTGGTATCTTAGATACTGCTGGGGGATCGACACAGCCTTTGGCATGATCGTATCTCTCGACGCCCACTCGTGATGCATACTCTGAACGCGTGAAACACATTTTCAGTTGAGTCAGTGCAGCAGGCAGGTTGGCCTGTTTAGAGCGCTCTGAGTGGTTTTGAGTGTCTGTCAAGCAGAATTCCTCACAACGCCGAACGGATCTGAATATTCTCTCCATCCTCTGAACACACCACCGATGAATAAGGCGCCACCGCCACCCCCTCATCCCCCCCCCCCCCATGCATTATTCTTGACGCTTTTTTTCTTTCATACCATCATCACGACCCATCCCCCACCCCACCTCACCATCTTCTCCTCTCAACCCCTCTTCCTTTCTCCGAAGATAATATTCTCGTATTTCTGGCCCTCCCCCCCCCACCCACCCATCTCATCCCCTATGCCCGTATTTCTCTCCCACCTGCTCTCTCACACCATGGAGGCGATGGCGGGACAGCGCTTGCGAAGGGAATCTGTTTTGTGCCTCGCACTATGCACACACGCATGCAGGCGGGGGGTGTCAAGGGGGGGGGTGTCTGTCACCCATTCCACCCGGCTTCGTGTTGTGTGTGTGAGGGAGTGGAAGGCCGCAGCAGAGTTAGCTCGGTGCGGTCTTCCGTCAAAACAAAAATGGCTACAACGCGGCGTGTGTTTTTGTGCGGGTTTTTGTGTGGATTGTTCCTGCTTCAAAAAAGGAGTAAAAGGGGCAAAACAAAAAGGTGGCAAAAAAACATCAACATCCAGATTATTCACACAAATGCGCATACACAACACACAAAGCGTCTGTAAAAATAAATTGGTATCGGTTCTCTCTTCTCGCAGCCTTCCTCCTTCGCCCCTTCCCCGTCCCCATCCCCTTTTGCATTCTCGTCCGCGAGTGAACCGTGGAGGGAAGCAATGGGCTTGTCGTGCTGAGGCATGTTTCGAATCTGAAGGTCGAATCGCCACACCGGGTGCTCTCTGTGTGTGATGTGCCAGGCGAGTGATGAGGGGTTAAAATCCCCGGTTCTCGCCCAAGTGACTTGTGTTGTATTCCCCTTTATTTTTTTTGACAGCTCGGCCGTATCCAGGGCATTTTATAGGGGCGAAATCTACGCTCATTTGGGCTTAAATGTGAGGCGTTCCCCTTTTTTTTGACGGACCCCCCGGCAAGCGAGTCTTGTGGTGAATGGGTCACCTCCGGGTTCCTCTCTCAGGGATCAGTACTCGGGTCCAGCCTCGGGTGCCGGAGGTTAGTCCAAAAAATGGATTTCGTCGGGAGCGATCTGCCGCAGACCGGGCGTGCAAGGACTTGTATACAGTACAGGTACACGCCACAGGGGGGTCTGGGGGGCGGAGCCCCCCAGCCGCCGGAGGCCACGGTAGTGAACATCTGTTCCTTCCGGGCGTACAGATTCCGGGCTGTTCCTTGCGTGGGTACAGATTCTGCATGAGCTGGCTGCGTCCTCCTGAGGCTACTGAGGGTGGTCTGCATTCCATTCCCTGATGTAACCTCAAAGGGTTTGGGTACAGGTATGCAACACAGGGGGGTCTGGGGGGCGGAGCCCCCCAGCCGCCGGAGGCCACGGTAGTGAGCATCTGTTCCTCTGGCATACGATCCTGCCTCCCGAGGGTGGTCTGTATTCCATTCCCTGATGTCACCCCAAAGGGTTTGGGGTGACTAAAGACAGGCATACGGCACAGGGGGGTCTGGGGGGCGGAGCCCCCCAGCCGCCGGAGGCCACGGTAGTGAACGTCCGCCCCTTCGCGGCCTGCGTTTTCTCGGGGTTTGACAAAGAAACTGGACAGAAAAACGGTCGGGTAAGTTGCTCGCAGTCTGTGGGCATGAGTCCACTCTCAGCTGCCGGGCTGCCCAGCCGCCACCAGTTTTTTCCCCCCCGGATTTTTCCCGGAAATCTTTTTTTTTTCCTTAAATGTGAGGGATCGCCTCAGTTTAGACCCCCTATAATATGCTCTGGCCGTATCCCAAACTCGGGAAACTTTTATTCTTCGCCCGGTGCGGATTCCTTGCGAAACACTACACATGCCCTGGCAGGCTGTGGGGTGTGATGTGTTCGAAGAACACCAATTTTTATTGCTGCCTTCGGATTTTTGAGACTCCTTCGGTTGAAACTAATGGTTTTTTCTTGAGTTTTGTGCGGGTGTGTGTGTGTGTGTGTATGGAGCGACACAACCCAAATTGGGCAAATGGGCCCCAGAAGCAGAGTGGCGTGCTGACTATGGGTCTGAAGGGCCGGTTGCTGATCTGCCCCTACCAAAGTTGGCACTACCACTTTCCAAGTGAACATCGCTTCAAGACCAGGGTGCCCGATGCGTTCTCCGTTGCTCCTTTACAATATTCACCTGTCGCCATTGCCTTTGCCGTCTGACCTGTGCCGGAGGGTCTGGTGTCACGGGTGGGTTTTGATTCTTGGTTCGTTTGCCGATTCAATTTACTCCTCCACAGCAGGGGGTGAGTGGGCACAACTGATACAGCCATCCGCACCACGAGCCATATGTCTTACCCACCCGAAGCCAAAGACCTGTCATTGCCCTGCAGCCCCTTCGGGCTGTGGCTGCACTGCCGCTATAGGGATCTGTCTGCTACACCCTCACTTCCTCTCGATCAACCGCCCCCGCCCCCACACACACATTGCACCGCTAGGCCATGCCTTAGCACGACAGTATTTTTTGCCCTCAACATACCCTTTACAGAACAAACTCCTTGCGGAGAGAGAGTGCGTGCAGCGGGGATCGCGTCCGATTAGGAGTCGGGGTGATCAGTACGTTCTGCAATATTTCCAAGAAATACGGGGGGTCTTCGCGAAAAACAGTGCGTTTTTGGGGGCATTTCCTCCGACTTCTTTTAGGTGGAAATCGCCGAGTTTTGCCGGAAGCTTGCCTCGTAGCGAAGCCCTCATGAATGACATTTGTATACGTCACTGTCTGGTCATCATGCACGTCGCCAGGCTTGGAGGCCTTTCAGGCTAACCATTAAATATAACGGTGAGACAGGCGCAAGTGTGCATCCTCAGGCTGGTGTCGCGTGTGGGAGGTGGCGCAAGTGTGCGTCCTCAGGCTGGTGTCGCGTGTGGGAGGTGGCGATACTGGGTGCATTGGTCAGGGCTATGTGTGGTCGGTCCCAGGCAGCTTCACATCACGGCTGAGAGTGGCGCTGCTGGCTCTGGGTCTGAAGGCGGGTCGCTGGCCTGCCCCTACCAAAGCTGGCACTGGCACTTTCCAAAAAAGGAGCCACGTGTGTGTGTGCAGTGCACCGGACATAACGCCAACTGATCTTTTCACTGTTCCGGGTTCCATCTGATGTGGAGCGGGGGTTGCTATTCGTCGTCATCCCTCTTCAAAGCTCTCCCACAGAATAAACGCAAGCACCACCTCTGACAGCATTGTGAAAATCACTGCCCTGGCCATCTCGCATGCTAGGCTGGCCGCCGTCGATCGAGGAAGACCACAGAAAACAGAGTCCAAAAAAACTGGTCAACCACTCCCACCGACGTCGTGCACAGAAGGGGATGGGGTCGGTAGTCCCACCGTAAAATTTGCGATGTTTTTTCTTTGTTAGTTCGGCGCGGCCAACTGGGGGGGGGGGGGTAGGGGGGGCTAAAACCGGGAGTAAACCCAAATTTTCAACTTCGCCGCAGAGAGGCCCCCAAGGGCACCAAAAGGCCAGAAACACCCCATATCACCCCGGAAATCCGGTATCTGCCCGAAATAGGCCCAAATTCGGCCCGGAAAGCTCATTTTTTGCGTCTCCAATTTTTTGGCACAGATGTGGTACCGGTGCTGTGCCAGTTTACAGCGGCTGCTTGCAACATACAGCGAAACCTGTGGTCGAAGCAACCGAATGGTTCATCGGTCAAGCTCTACTTGATGACGCGGATCGATGTAACAGCACCATGTACCGAGGGGCGACAAGCAGCACCGCGAGGTGGGGGCAGAGGCCAAAGTGCACTCGTATTTGCACTGAGAAGGTTGGTATCCCTTGTAGATTGAGGTTCCGGAGATGGGGCACGCACTATGGGCGGAAGCAGGACGCTGCTCAGAGGGTTTGTCCGTTCCGACGCCATTCAGAGGTGGCAATAACTCAGCGACCTCGATATCCCTCAAAGTGAGCACTTGATGCCCTGCTCTCATTGAGAGTAATCAACGAGCGGCCCTTGCCATTCTAATGGGGCGGCTACGCCCTCAAATAATTGAAGGCAAATGACAAGGAACCTGCTGGCGAGCCGAGCGCCACTCGGATCGAGAACGTTTTCCTTCTCGAGGATAAGCTCGTCTCCCTCCTCCGGGAGATGCACCGGAGTGGCTGGCGCAGTTCATGTCGTGCCAGCCAGCATTGGGGTACGTGAAAAAGGTACGGTGGCACGCCAACGACGATAAACACACCTTGCCGATCTTAAAAACTGTGAAGGGGGCGGAACACTATCGAAGTGGCTCAATCATGACTACATTGATGCAATGGTGACATATGACGTCAAGCCGCAGTGCCTGCAGAAAGGAGTGCCCGCCGGCTGTTTTTCTCAGGCCATTCAGGTACCGCATCTGGTACCACATCTGTGCCAACTGAAAAAAATCGCGTTTCTGGGCCTCTCTGGGCCACACAGGTCACCAAAACCCCCCAGAAACACGTTTCTGGACTGGTTTGGGTCGGTTTGTAGCATTGATTTCATGTTTAGGGGTGCTCCCTGAAAAAGTGGGGTTTACTCCCGTTTTTTGGGTTGAATTAGCCCCCCCTAGGGGGGGGGGGAACCTTTCTTTATCTACTTCTATCTGAGCTGGGGGTCATGTGCACCACGGGCAGGACCATATTGGATACATCCTGCAGTGGGCAGATCCCTTGTGTTTTGTTTTCTCTCTCTCTCTCTCTCCATTATGACTCTCTTGTATTCATTCCATCCACCGCACCACGCGCCTCACTGATTTCTCTCTCCATCTCAAATGATTTGCACCGTGCCGCTGGCGTGCTGCTCCTCCGAAGCGCCAGCCAAAGCAAACGGCACGTGTGCTCTCCGTCCCTATGCCTCCCTTCCCACATCTTCTTCCCCCCCTTTTTTTTACCGGGTTTGGCGCACAGAGCAACATCATTATTCTTTTTTTTGGGAGACGTTTCCCATTATTTTCTCTCTCTTGTTTACTGCCTCTAAACAGTGCAACGCGGAGTGGCAGGGCTTTCTGTTCACACCCTCTGCTGTTGCGTGCGTGTGTTGGTGCGTGTGCTTTTCGCATGGAGTGCTGTGTGGCCGCCCTCCCCTTCGTGGGTTGCGGCTCCATATTTTGCCGAGCAGGGGATCATTTCCGCGGATGTTCTCTGCAACCCGCAGAGCCTCCCGCAACGACAAAAGGAAGTAGTACCCGCAAAACTCCAGACGGATGATTTCTGCCGTGCGTCGGTGCGCAGTGGAGACAGCACCATCCAAATTATGTTCACTCCGGGTCACTCTCAGAGGGTTTCTGTGTCAGGAATGGATAGTCCAGACGTGCGTCAGAACAACAAGATCCTAGACCACCTCCCGCTCACCTGAGAGGGTGCAGGGTTGGGGTGGGTTGACAGGGCGACACGTTGGAAAAGTCGCTGATCAAGCGTTGTGTGTTGGATTCGTCCAACACGCTGACCTCTGCCCCCCGTATCCCCCCGTCCCCCCACCCCCCCCCCCCCCCCCCCCACCCCCCTTGTTATAGAGCACCCATGTAACGCGCAAAAAACAAAAGCGTGCGGCCAAAGAAGAACCTGAGGCAGCGGCCTCCCTCTCTCACCAAGGGGATGCTGTGAAGATCATGGGTAAAACAAATCGTTCAAAATTGACCCAACCGTCAACGGTGTGTCAAGGGGGGAGGGGAGGGGGGGTCTCTGCTGCGAGACACGGCTCCTCAGTCAGAGAGGGGGCTTGAAGAAGGGGGAGAAGGGTGGGCCCCCCCTCCCTCACCTTTTGGTCATCGGGGGTAGTGAAGGCTCCTGCTGCCCGCTCTTTTATGTGGGTGTGATATGATCCCGGCTGGTTTTTCCCTTCCCCCCCTTCCCCCGCTTTACTTTACTCGTGCATAGCAACACAGCGCAGGGCCGAGCATATCGCTAGATCTCGGACACAGCCTGCGTAACGAGTGAACGGGGGGGAGTGAGGTCAAACTCTGCGCTCTTATGTTACCTTTTCTTCTTCTTCTCGCTCCCCCCACCCCGCTTTACTACTGCCAATAAATGCTGCTACCATATTCTGCCCCCTCCCCGCCCCCCCCCCCCCCCTTCCCGGTGTACACGGTGGGATCTTGTAAATTTTACATGTATAACTACAAGTATAATACATGTACCGTAAACGGAAATATTGTGGACCGTAATAAAGGTGAACCGTACTATAGTTGGAACGTAAAAAAGATGGAACAAATGGGATTTTTCCGGAACTTGGAACATTTTTACGGTCCACCTATTTTACGGTTGGGATAGTGGACTTGGCGTTTTTTTTTTACGAGTTCCTTCGCGACGAAGTCGCGAAGGAACCAAGGAAATCGTACGACTGAAGCTTCAGGATTAACACCACAGGGCCTCAACAGTCCGGAACTGTTCTCCCACAGTTTCTGCAGGGTGTACTACACTAAAGCGAAAGGAGTACGATTTCCCTGAATTTTCCGGGCACTGATTCACGAATTTACATCTGGAGGGAGCCCGGTGGTCTCAGCTTCTGTCTGCGCGCCTTGCCGTACTGAGGCTGCTTATGTGGGCTAGCGCAGCAGGTTCTACCTTTACTTCTACCGGAACGCTCCTTGCATGGTACTACACGGAACAATGTTCGGGGCCCGTGAATTCCAAATCTCCGTTGGAATTCGTAAGTGAGGGGGTTGGGGCGGACTTACAGACGACAACGTCGTCAGTCTCCCGACAACCGTGGCGTGTGAGTTTGGGGTGGTATCTCGAAATATGTCTCGTTCGGCCTTGAGAGACTCCAGATGCTAGTCACGCGCTCGCCCCCGCCCCCCCCCTCTCCATGTCCCTCTCCGTTGCCGCCTCGCCTTGTTGTTTTCGTTGATCTTCCCGCTGTCCTCACGCACTTTCCCCCAGTTTGCAGGGACACGCACACACATGCCTCCAAAGCGTGAACCGAAGCAGAAGAGCATGTTGCTCTTCACGGTGCCCCGTGCAGCGTACACCCCCGGCAGCAACGGCGCTTGTCCGATTTCGCGGGCTGAGGCTGAAAGTGTGACGCGTGCAGTGCGCGACCAGCAGGCATCCTCACAGGGGCCTACCGGCGGTGGTGACTGGAGCCCGGCCGAAAAGCTGGAGATCGGCCGGAAGGTGGTGGAGGGGAAGCTCTCGGCAGTCGTTGCCGATTGGAACGCCCCTCTCGCAGGACGGAGGAAGCTCTCGAAGAGCTCCGCCTCCCGTTTTGCGACCCTCTACCGGGAAGAGCTGGGCAAGCGGAAGCGTGCCGCAGCTCTTCTCGGTGAGGTGACAGAGGAGGTGGTGCTTCCCCCCCGCAGAAGCGCGGCCGGCCCGCAATCCTCACCGACAGCGAGGAGACCAGGCTGATGCAGTTGTTGCGCGCCCTGAGGCGGTGCGGGACGCAGGTTTCAGCTGAGACTGTGTCCGCCTCCGCGCGAGGCCTGGTGAGTGCCAGCAGTGATCCAAGCAGGATTGATTCTGAGACAGCTCTCGGCACGGAATGGGCTCGGAAGTACCTCGCTGCGCAGGGATGGACCTTGCGAATGCGGACAACGGCGGTGTGCCACAGTCCGGGTTTGCTGGAACGGGCCAAGGCTGAGTTCGAGGGGGAGGTGCAACGTCTGAGGGCACAGCACAACATCCCAGATGATTTGGTGGTGAATGTCGACCACACTGCCCTTCCCCTCCTGCCAGGTACCACAAAGACCTTCGACAAGAAGGGCGCGTCATACGTGCCGCTCTCGAAGTCCGACGAAAAGAAGGCGATTACGGGTGTATTCGGCGCCAGTGCGACCGGCGATCTCCTCCCTGTCCAGCTGATATACGGTGGCCTAACTTCCCGCTCACACGGACGCTTCGAGGAGGAGTACCTGGAGACGTACGGGGAAACCTGGCACTTGACTGCCAATCCGAAACACTGGGCGTCCGAAGCAACCACCCTCGAATACATCGAGAAGGTGTTGGTGCCATACCTCACGGGTGTCAAAGAGACCAAGGGGCTCGGGGAGGAGCAGAAATCCTTGTTGATCATCGACAAGTTCACGGGCCAACAGACCGAGAAGGTTGCTGCAGCACTCGCAGAGAGCGGCATCGTGACTGTCGATATTCCTCCGGGGTTTACTGCTTTCTTGCAGCCGCTGGACCTGGGCTTCAATGCCTACATCAAGAAATACCTCCGCGAAAAGTTCTCGAAGTGGTACACCGGTGTCTGCACCAAGCTGTTCCGGCGTGACGAGAAGAGGAAAACCCGTGCCCTTGCGAAAACTGGCACCCCTTTCCTCTTCGCAGGGATGGGGTCGCATGAAGTGATGGTGTACGATTCGTCCGTGAAGACAGCCGCCTTCCGCAACGCAGTCCTTGCCGGCACAAGGGCAAGCATCGTGGTGTCTCCGGGTTGTGCGGACTGGGTTCACCCTGGGGACAACGCGAGTGGGTGGTACGCCCTGCGTGCTGTGGAGCTGTGTCTCAACAGCTACGGCGTGCGGAAGGCCTACCTCCCGAAGGTCAAGGATGCTCTCAACCTGCTCGAGAAGGTGATCCCCACTGACACGGAAGGCATTCCCGGCGCACAGGATGCTGTTCAGCAGGTGCTGGAGGAACTGCGTTCTGCGAATGGTGACGCTGCGCAGTTCACCGAGGCACAGCGCCTCCCATACCCCGCCGCCCAGGCTGCTGTGGGCGCACTCAACCGGGAGTACTACACCAGTGTGAGGCTGATCACCCTGTCCGAGGTGCAGTGGGCCGCGACCCTCACGGAGATCCGTTCCGGGCCGCTGATCGTGTTCGACGCGGAGAACCTGCATTTCGTGTCGTTCGTCGCCCAGAACCCTGAGCTCGACGACCAGGAGTTGATGGCTGACCTGGCCAGGACGACGAAGGTGACCGCCGCGGACATGCGCGACCGCCATCTCGCCTGGCTGTGCCGTGGGTTCAGCAAGGTGAAGCCGAGCTCCGTCGTGAAAACGTTCGTCCGCGCTGGCATCATCGCCGACCCCGGAACGCTCGCAGCAAGTACCGATGATGCTGTTGCTGACTACGACCCTCCAACCGAGGTGCACCCGGACGCAGCGCTGACGACCCCCGCAGAATTGGCAGAGATGGAGAGGATCCTGTCGTCACTCGACTTCAGTGCTGAGTGCTGAGCACTGTGCCACATCCCCTCTCTCTGTTTATGCCCCTGTAAATGTCCCGCAAACCCGTCACCCTCCCTCTCTTGATGTCCCTTTAGATACTCTGTCTGTATAACTTGTATGTAATGTCTTCTCGAGGTGTGGTGGTGGGTGAGTCTCGAGGTGAGTGGTGGTGATCGTGCCCTTTCCACATGCAGGGATGCCTTGCTTCTCTTGCTGGCGTTGGTTGCGGTGGTGGAGGGAGGGTCCAAAGCTGGGAGGTCGGGAGGCCTACGTGTGGGAGTCTACGGCGTGGCCGCAGTCCGCGCCCCGCAACCCACCAGCCCGCGGGCGAAAATCGCATTGTCTTTTCCATATTCAGTCCCAATAAATAGTGGACCGTAAAAAAGATGGAACGTTTGGCCTTTTTTTGGGAACTTGGAACATTTTTACGTTCCACCCTTTTTCCGTTTACGGTATTATACATGTATAATACTTGCATGTTAACTATTATACATGTATAATACCGTAAACGGAAAAAGGGTGGACCGTAAAAATGTTCCAAGTTCCCAAAAAAAGGCCAAACGTTCCATCTTTTTTACGGTCCACCATTTATTGGGACTGAATATGGAAAAGACAATGCGTTTTTCCAGGGTAAAAGATAGGGTTCCGGGCTGCGCGCCGAAAACCGGGGGTAATCGGGGGTAAAATTTCAGCCATTTCCCCAACTGGAAGGGCTTCCCTTCCCACAACCCCACCCCACCCCACGCCACTCAACTGGGATGGGCAGGGTGGCTCCTCTGCGGGGGCCGCTGCCAGGTCCGAGAGGAGCGCGCTCCTTCTTGGCGCCAACGCGAAGGAGCCAGTCGATGAGAAAGGCGTTCGGGAGAGCGCGGTGGTGTTGAAAGCACCGCAGGTTGCCCTTGCAGACTTGGTTCTGGACAGGCACAGGCCACATGGGGGGTCTGGGGGGCGGAGCCCCCCAGCCGCCGGAGGCCACGGTAGTGAGCATCTGTTCCTTGTAACCGTACGATTCTGTGAGCTGCCTGCATCCTCCCGGGTGGTCTGTATTCCATCCCCAATTGACCTCAAAGGGTGTTGGATATAAGACAGGCAGACGGCACAGGGGGGTCTGGGGGGCGGAGCCCCCCAGCCGCCGGAGGCCACGGTAGCGAACAGCTGATTCTGCTCCATAGTCGCACGCCGCATGTAGTCAACGTGCACCTTGTGCTCAACAGGTTCATCGGGCTAACCCTGGGGCAGGGCACTGCTCTTGCCCCCGGCCTCCTCTGGCCAAAAAGTACCCTGGAATAGTACCCGGACAGAATCTCAGAAAAATCCCGGTGGAAAAAAAAAAGAGGCACCCCCGGTTTTTCGGGGCAAAATCTCAAAAACCGGGGCTAAGCCCCGTTTTTCGTAACAGTATCTTAAACACTGGTTTTTCGCCCGCGGGCTGGTGGGTTGCGGGGCGCGGACTGCGGCCTCCACGCCGCAGACACCCACACGTAGGCCTCCCGACCTCCCAGCTTTGGACCCTCCCTCCACCACCGCAACCAACACCAGCAAGAGAAGCAAGTCCTCCCTGCGTGTGGAAAAGGCACGATCACCACCACTCACCTCGAGACTCACCCACCACCACACCTCGAGAAGTGTAGTACCATGCAAGGAGCATTCCGGTAGAAGTAAAAGTAGAACCTGCTGCACGAGCCCACAAAAGCAGCCACAGTACGGCAGGGCGCGCAGACAGAAGCTGAGACCACCGGGCTCCCTCCAGATGTAAATTCGTGAATCAGTGCCCGGAAAATTAAGGGAAATCGTACTCCTTTAGTGTAGTACACCCTGCAGTAACTGTGGGAGAACAGTTCCCGGACGATGGTGAGCGCACACTCTGTGCTGAGGCCCTGTGGTGTTAATCCTGCAGCTTCAGTCGTACGATTTCCTTGGTTCCTTCGCGACTTCGTCGCGAAGGAACTCGTAAAAAAAACCGCCAAGTCCACGATCCCAACCGTAAAATAGGTGGACCGTAAAAATGTTCCAAGTTCCGGAAAAATCCCATTTGTTCCATCTTTTTTACGGTCCACCTATAGTACGGTTCACCTTTATTACGGTCCACAATATTTCCGTTTACGGTACATGTATATGCCTGAAATATACATGTAAAATACATGTATATCAAGTAAAAATACATGTATAATACTTGCATGTCAACTATTATACATGCATTTTTACTTGATATACATGTATTTTACATGTATATTTCAGGCATTTACATGTATTTTACATGTATAATACTTGTCATGCAAGTATTATACATGTAAAATACTTGCATGACAAGTAAAATGCTTGCATGCAAGTAAAATACATGTATTTTACTTGCATGCAAGTATTTTACTTGTCATGCAAGTATTATACATGTATTTTACTTGTCATGCAAGTATTTTACATGTATAATACTTGCATGACAAGTATTATACATGTAAAATACATGTAAATGCCTGAAATATACATGTAAAATACATGTATATCAAGTAAAAATGCATGTATAATAGTTGACATGCAAGTATTATACATGTATTTTTACTTGATATACATGTATTTTACATGTATATTTCAGGCATATCCATGTATTATACATGTATAATAGTTGACATGCAAGTATTATACATGTATAATACATGTATATACTTGTAGGTATACATGTAAAATTTACAAGATCCCACCGTGTATTGTCTTTGTTTTTCCACGCCACATTTTTTTTGCCAAACAATCTGATCTAGGCGGGCACATACAGCTTCGTATCTTATTTTCTTCGGTTTGTTCTTTGAAAGGGGAGGGAGGGACGCTGGCGGAACACGCCCCCCCCAAAAAAATCGTTCAACTTTGATGCCACACACCCCCCCCCCCCCCCGCTTCACCTCACACCATGAAGTCAAACATACAGATGCACGCAGTGTTGTTTGCTTCGCTTCTTACATCTAATCCCCCTCACCCCCCCCCCCCCCCCTCACGCACACCCACGCGCAAAGAGACGCCGCTTTGCGGAAGAGGACTAGGCAGTGTCTCACCGCTGTCTTTTTTCGACTGACGCAAACAAGGAAAAAAATCCCCCCCCTTTTCGTTCTCGGGGAGGCGCGTCCTTTGCGTGTGTGGTGGTGGACAGGGATGGTCTCATCAGGAGCGCGCTCAGCGCAGCTTTCGTTGAGCAAAGAGGGGTGCCGTATGTGGGGGGTGCCCCCACAGGGATAGGGGGGGAGGGGGTGTTCTTCGCCACCAGAAAGTTCGGTTTATTCCGGGAAAAGTTCGGCGGGGCTTTTTCTCCTATAAATAGGAGGAGCTGCGCCAGAAATGCACCGCTTATTCTGCAACCAAGTAGTGACGACCCCCACCCCCCACCCCCCCTTGCGTACAGTGGGAAGATCTGATCCCATTCTCCACATAATCACCTCACCCTCTTCGTGCAAAGCCGACAGGGCAAGAGTTTCTCTACTGTGGCTCGCCGGATGAGGGTTCTGTTGAGTGGCGAAGGCAGGTTTAGAGTCCGGCGTGGGTGTGAAGTGCGTTCTCTGTGATGAACGGTCGAGATACGTCAGGTGTCTCTGCGTGAAGAAAGGGGAATGTATGTGGAAGTGGCAGTGCTGCCCAATGGGGAAGGGGTGACGTGTGTGTGGCAAGGAAGGTCGCAGGAAAAAACATAGCGCCATAGCCAAATCAAAAAAAGCAAGAAGCCCATCCATGCATGCATGGGATCCCAACGATGCGAAGCCAAGTTTTGGATGAAATGACAATGCCATTTTTCCTTTGACAATTCTTTCTTGAGTATACCCCCCCGCAGGTGTCCGGTGGTGGTGGTAGTCGTGGCGGTGGTGATGTGTGAGTCGTAACTGTGAGTGTTGTCGACTTAGGTGTGGATCATGGCCCTGGGCTTGCCGTCCCACCCCGCGGCACAGCAGAAGCCCCCCTCGGGTTAGCAGAGTGTGGGGTGGCTGTCGGGGGAGGAGGTGTGCAATAAAGCCTGCGTTGTGTGATGCGCGTTTGCCCCGCCACAGCCATCCCCCCCTCTTGACAAAACGAGAAATTTGTTCAATTTTTCCCGGGAGGTAGCCCCCCCCCATGACCCTACCCCACATACCCTCCCGTTTGCTGCACAGCATGTGTGTCCATCTGTCGTGTGCCGTATTCCTGCTGTGCTGATCCTTGTTCTTCTTCTTGTCACTCTCATTCTTCTGTGGTCATACCCACCACCACTGTTCGACACTGTTAGCCGCCAAGTTCAGGTGTTCAGACGGGGAGGGGGGGACAAAATGCCTTCCTTTTCGGAAGCCGCCATCCCACCGCCCCACCCCACCACCCCCACATTCATCTCTTCTTCTGTTCTCATCAGGTCTGCACATCTGTTTCTTTGCTACAGTTTTTTTTGACGCTGCATATGCCATGTCTCGTCCCTTATGGTATTGGATCCATTGGATGCGCTGGGATCAAACCTTCGGGGTGGGAGGGGGAACGGAATCAATTGAGATATCAAGGGGCCGTCGCTACCAGTCACAGCTTTTGTCACAGCTCGTCAGTCAGTGAGAGTGAGGGGAAGTGGGATTTTGCTGCTCACATTTTCTCACTCAGTCGCATTGCAGTTTGGGTTACGTGCTGGCATCACAGAGAGCACCCTAGAGTCCACCCCGTGAGTCAGTCGCATCTGGCAGCACAAGGGGCCCCAAGAGGGCATTGCAATAAGTGAGGGGTTCTTCGCTCCGGTATGCCGAAAAAACCGATGTGTTATTTTTGGCGCATTTTTCCCTTATTTGCTATAAATTTAGGTGAAACATGCGCTGAACTCTACCGGGAAAAAAATTTGCCGAGAGCGACGGCCCCACCCATGTGACAGCACCGTTTCTGGTTCTGATCTTGGCCCTGCCCCCCCCCCCCCCCCCCCCCCGCCAACACATGCCCTTTGTAGGGAAAGGGGGGTGGCAAGGGCTTCAGGGGTCAGCACACCAAAGGGCACGCTGTCAGTCACTTCAGAGAGAGAAGGCGGGAATACCCTTTCGCGGGGTATCCTTTATGCTTTATGCAAACAAGAGAGGGGGGGGGGGTAGGGGGGGTCAAATGGGGGTGACAAACACGATTTTTCAAAAAACCGGCGCAGAGGCCCCAAAGCCCCCGTAAACCCTCCAAACCCCCCCAGATCGGTCCGGAAACCCATCGAACCCCACTTTTCCACCATTCCGGGCACCTCAGGTGCCCGAATTGGGGTACCTAAATTTTGTGCCACCGTTTGGTACCGGACAGTGCCACTGTGTGGGAGGTTGGAAAAGAAAATGCCCCAACACACCACATCTGAGGGTTGCAATGCATGTTGCTTGCCAACCACGTCATCCGGTGGGTGTCAGGCGCTATGTAGGTGGCATGAGCCAGGTCTTCGATGTGTTCTGGCTTGTATATGTACCTCCCTGCCTGCGGCACAGGCACTGCCTTTGTCCCCCACACCAGCCACAGAGAGCGTATTGTACTCGGTCCACGGTTGCTGATTCATTGTGATGCGTTGTATCCTCGAGTGAACGTCACACACTAGTGGCACCACCACCCGCCATCCGAGAGCTGTATTGACTTTGCGCCCTTCCGTTGCATTCACCTCGCCACGCATATTGCACCGTTCAGTACCAGTGCTCTTGGGCCAGGCAAAGTAGACCGCAGCAACTACCAATTCTGGCACAATGGGTACCACGACAGCGCACTTCGTGTGTTCCCGGAATGTACAGCTCGTGTTGCAACAGTCGTTGTCAACACATCCCGGTTGTGGAGCACTGCTGCACAGGAATCACACGACCATCTGGACTTGTTCCGTACCTACAGGCAGCCTCCCGGTGCATGGTGGCAGGGAGGTACATATACAAGCCAGAACTCATCGAAGACCTGGCTAATGCCACCTACATAGCGCCTGACACCCACCGGATGACGTGGTTGGCAAGCAACATGCATTGCAACCCTCAGATGTGGTGTGTTGGGGCATTTTCTTTTCCAACCTCCCACACAGTGGCACTGTCCGGTACCAAACGGTGGCACAAAATTTAGGTACCCCAATTCGGGCACCTGAGGTGCCCGGAATGGTGGAAAAGTGGGGTTCGATGGGTTTCCGGACCGATCTGGGGGGGTTTGGAGGGTTTACGGGGGCTTTGGGGCCTCTGCGCCGGTTTTTTGAAAAATCGTGTTTGTCCACGTAAAAGGGTGGCATTTGACCCCCCCTAGGGGGGGGGGGAGGAACGGGGGAGAGAGAGGGAGAGAAGAAAATCCCCGGAGTAAGGAAAATGCCCTCCAGAAGCTGGCAAGGTCACTTCGGGCGTCCCCTCTCCTCGACAGAGTGTGTCGAGAGGGTGTGCGTGTGTGGTATGTTACGGGTGGGAGGGTCCACGAGATGCATCCTGAATCCACTTGTGTATGTGTGGGGTGGGGTGGGGTGGGGGGGTGGGCAAGAAGAACGAAGAGAGAAAAAAGTGGCGGATGGTCGCCCCGCCGGCGCCATTCACCCCTTCCCCCTCACCTCCTCCAAAAAAAACCCGTTGAGGTGTGATGTTTTGTTCTCCGGGATGCAGACCTTGTTGGGACAAAGGCAGCTGTGGCGTACCTCATGCCACCCGCTGCGCCTTTTGTTTTGTTCAGGGTGCAGACCAGGAGGGTGGGAAAGGAGGAAAAGGCAAGGGGGAGAGGGGGGGGGGGATGAACCTTGCAGGCCCGAGAGGAGAGAGGCTACAGGCTATATGGACATACGAGGGGCAAATGATGCGCTTGTTTCGTTCAAACTGCTCAAAAGCCATTGTGTGTACCCGGTATTTCCTTGCATGTGCTCTGCAGCCCCTTTCGTCGTCGAAACGAAGCACTTGGCATTACCTCATGATATGGTCCTTTTTTAGTGACACATCGAGTGAGAATGTCCAGCGCCTGTGCTGGCACAGCACGTTCAACTTTTGCTTCTATGTGCTCTTCGCACAACAGAACCCAAAAAAAATTCGCTAACCGAAATGCCACAGCAGCGATTTGCTGGCAGAAACAAAAAAAATGTGTTTCATTCTGTGGAAAAAAACATGTGTCTCACGGGACTCCCCCCCCCACACACACACACCTCCACACCCCACCCCATCCCTTGGAAGAAGAAAAAAATCAGGAGAGCGCAGAGGGCATGCAAGCCCTTCTGCCGCCCCAACACACAAAACCCTCCACACGCCTTCACATTGCTGGGGGGGAGGGAGGGAGGGAGCGAGGTGGAGGAGGGGGGGGGGGGGTGGGGGGTGGGGGTGAAACGAGAGCCACACGCAGCAAAATAGCGATGCTGCTCGCCCATCACCCCTCGCCCCCCCCTCCCCCCAGGTTGTACGCTCCCTGAAGTGATGATCTTCCTGAGCAGTTTCTAGCCGTCGTCCTCCATCTCTCTCTCTCTCTCTCTCCCCACTCCACCCCCGTCATCGCACCATGTTGCGTTTCAAATCAGAAAAATGACTGTGGGTCTTCGCTACGGGATGATCGTCAGTGCATTTTGGTGCATTTCCAGTTAGTTAGCAATTGGCTTCAAACTGACGAAGATTGACGAAGGATAACGGCCAGTGAAGACCCCCTGTGGCTTCATAGAGGGGGGAGAAATACCGCCAAGCGGTCCACCCCCCCCTCGAAGAGAAGTAAGCAAAATTGGTGCCCACCCACCCACCCCCCATCCCACCCTCCCCTCACCAGTGGGGGGAGGCAGGGTGAAGGAGAGCGTAATGGAGTGGTGGAGTGGAGGAGGAGAGGGTGTGTGTGTGTGTGTGTGTGTGTTCCCCCCCCCCCCCCCCCCCCGCCCCCCGAGCTGCCGAGGATAGGCCGCTGCAATGCCACACCTGGGGCAGTTCGTTGCTTGGCATTCCCCACCGCCCCCCCCCCCCCCACCCTCCACCACATCTCTGATAGTTTGTGATCACACAAAAAAATGCGGATCCAAAAGAAGTGACGTTATGCCCCCCCACCCCCCCCCTCCCCTCCTGCTCGAGCTGCTGGTGTTGGGATGCTTGCTTTGCTCTCAGTCCGCTCTTTCTTTGTTGCTGGAGCCGCCTGATCACCCCACCCTCCCCAACAGGCTGGGCATACCACACTGCCACATTACACCACCTCCCGACCACCCACATGGTATGGACGACGCCACGACGCAGCGGCACTTCGGGGTATCAAGGGGCTTCCAAAGGCACCGAGGGTGACAGCAGGCAGGCACCTGTGGGTGCGGGGCGTGGGGGTGCCCTGCGTCGGGGGGATGGTGCGCCGCGGGGAGGGCAGCGGAATGCGACGTGGAGGAAGGCGGAGTGCGCGCTGAGGCAGCATGCATCGGAGGGTGATCTGGAGGCTCTGATCGACGTCGCCCAGGCTGCGTCGAATGACTACAGCCCGGAGGAGGTGAAGATCATGCTGGCGGTGCCGGGCACCGTGCGGCGGGTGTGCCACAGCCTCGACGGGTCCAAAAAATCCACCAGCGAATGCGGGGTAACCGGGGTGTTCGTCACAAGCGAGTCATCCTACGATGCCTCACTCAACCGGTTCAAAGTTGTCCGTCTCGACTCCGGCATCGGCGGAAAATACGCCGCATCACGCAGAGAAGCCGCTGCAATCCACTTCGCAGTTGTGGAGCACCACTGGGATGTCGTCGCATACCTCTATTCCGAGTTTGGGTGTGGGCTAAGCACGCCTGCCGCCTGTGGGGATTCTGCCCTATACATGGCCGTGGTGAACCGCTGCGTCCCACAGATGCTCCAAAGTATACCCTCCCTGCGGGGCTGCCCCGACGTGTCGGCGGCACTGGCTGCGCCAGCCCCGCCGGAGCGCCACCACACACAGCGTTCCGACTCCCCGCCGACATCACCCGCCGCAGGGATGCCCCCCGCCTCAGCCACCAGCAACCCTCTGCAGGACAGGGCCTTTCTGGACAGCGCGACGCCCGCGGGTCCCGGCGACAGGGTGTCGCCGCCTCACAGCTCCCGTGGTGTCGCCGGGCAGCGGCAGCGCCCCACCACCGCTGCCAGCTTCGTGATCCGGCACAACGTCAACAGGGCGGGGTTGGAGAAGCTGCCGCCGGGGGGGCGGCGCATGTCTGCGAGGCGGAGGGGGGGGCGGACCCCGCAGGAGGCGGCTGCGGAGCATAAGGCTGCCATCCTCAGGCACACGCAGTTTGGGGATCTTGTGGACAGCGAGGGGGAGGAGGAGGAGGGGGACGACGGGTATGCGGACCGCTACCGGCACCACCGGCACCGCCGCGGGGGGCAGTCGCCGCATAGTAGCAGCGGGCGGAGCAGCAGCGGGAGCAGCAGCAGCAGCAGCAGCGCTGCCGAGGAGGGTTACCGGCACCGCCAGTCTGGCAAGAAGGGGAGCTCGATGGAGTGGGCGCCGACCGCAGCGCACTACACAGCGAACATCTCCCTCAGCAGGCACGGGTCTGGCAGGGCGGGGCGCGGGGGTGCAGCACCGGAGGGAGGAGGCATCGGCGAAACCCACTCCGACGTGTCGAGCGACGTGGGTGGCTACAACCCCCTCGGGAAGACCCTCTACGACCCCGAGATGGAGGTGCAGCTGCGCGAGGAGAAGCTGCGGCAGCGCGACGGGCCACGGCTGACCAAGGCGCGCCTCCTGTCGGTGCAGCCCGGCAGCACCGCTGCCGCTCCCGCGGGCGGGGAGCGCCGGCAGAGGGGGCGGAAGCCTGTCCCTCGGCACAGCTGCGTGCAGCACCACCACAGCCACCACGCGGGTGGTGGGGAGAGCGGTGGGGAGGGCCAGCTGGCGGGGCCTGCCGCCGCTTCCGCGGCGGCGGTGCCCGTGAGGCGGCCCGTCGCGTTTCGTCCGCAGGACTACTCCGGGACGTCGCAGGACCTGCGGAGTGCGTCTCTTGCGAAGTCGGCGTCGATGCTGCGGCGGAGGCTGGACGCGTTTATGAATGCGAAGCCTGGTGTCCCGCAGTCCTACCCCGTCCCGCCGCATCCCAGCGGCAGGGCGAGGAAGGGAGGCCACGATGCCCAACAGGGTGGGGTGAGGCGCCCGCAGTCACACCGCGTGCAGGGGTCGCATACGGAGAGGTCTTATGAAAGGCGTCGTGCGTCAAGCGGCGTGCATCGCCCGGAAGAGTGGGCGGCGTGGATGGCAGAGAATGGCCCTGCTGCGCGGAGGCAGCACAGCATGTCCGGTGGCAGCGCTTTGCCCGGAGGGGACGATGGTGGTGGTGGTGGTGAGGCAGTGTAGCCTCTGGCTCAGTGAGTCGGGGGGGGGGGGTGGGGGGGAGATAGGCGCTTCGTGTATTTTTCTGTGTTTTTTTGTCTTCAATAGGTTTTCTGCCCTGGGGGAGGGGGAGGGGGGGTCTTGCATTATTCGCCCTGGGTGGCGCTGGTGCCGCAGGGGAGAAGGGGAGGGGGGGGGGTTCTGTGCGAACCGGGTTTCCACCCGAGTTTTCTGCCCCCCAGGGCACAGTTTCTTTGCCCTGCCCCTCCCATGTTGCTGCCATGCCTGTTTGGTCTTTGCTGTTTGCTAAGTGGGTGGTGGCGGTGGTGGTTCGAATGAACATCAAGATATTCTCTTTCATCTGCAGCAGCTCGACAGCCCCCACCCACCCCCCGCCATGTTCATCACCAGTCAAGCCCCACCACGCACACACACACACACGTGAATCATTTTGTAGCAGTGCAGAGTAGAGAGCACACTGAGCGCCTGGATACATCTTCATGGTGTGGCCTACACTGTAACACGGTCGCACACATGAAAAATGTTCTTGGAGTTGTGCTAACGACGCAGGAAACTTTGCTATGCAGATCATGCAGGGCACACCACACCCGCAGCAGGCGTGTGTGGGGGTGTTCTCGCGATCGACGAATACCCGCTGGTTCTTCTCTCCCCCTTACTGATATGCAGACGCATAGTTTCTTATAGAGTAGTGTCGATCACACTGATCACCCAACACATACACACACACACCCCAACACCTTTTGTAGGAGACACGCATACACAACAACCCCATCCCACCTTCCTCTCCCCTGACCCCGAAGCGCGGTTCCCCGCCCCCCACCCCACCCTCCGCACACAGCTCACCATGGAGGCAACTGTGCGCGAGAGGGGCGAGCAGCTGGCTCGCAATGGGGTCTACGCGGGTGGGGCGCTCGCCCTGCTGGCGGTGGTGGTTGGCGTGTGGCACACACCTGCCCCGTTCTGCTGGCACCCGATCCTGATGACGCTGGGGTTTGCGGTGCTGATGACGCACGGCGTGCTGATCGGGGTGCAGGCGAGGCAGTGCCCTGCGGGCGACATCCGCGTCGCGTTGCTGAAGCGCCACATGCTGGTGCAGATCGCAGCCAACCTCGCTGTCATCGGGGGGCTTGCTGCTATCTACCGCAACAAGGAGCTCCACGGAAAGACGCACTTCCACACCACCCACGCACAGCTCGGCATTCTGACGATGGGTGCCGCCTTTGCCTCCCCGCTCCTCGGTGTGCTTGGCTTCCGCACCCTGGGCGTCGGCCGCTTTCTCAGCGAGCCAGTCATCACAACCATCAAGGTTGTGCACCGCACCCTCGGCAGGGCTGCCTACCTGCTGGGCATCGTCACCTCTGCCTATGGTGCCTACGTCTTCCTGCAGGGGGCGTCCTTCTTCTTTGCGGAGGTCGGCTTCGTTGCCTGCTTCGCCTCCCAAGTGCTTTCTCTCCTGATAGCTCGGAAGGGGCCCAGCAAGATGCTGCCATAGACTATCCCGCACAATGCTCTGTGCGTTGTGGGGATGCCGCATGGTGCGATGCGGTGGTGCAAATAAGATAAACGCAGAAGGGGGGTGGGGTGGGGTGGGGTGGGGTGGTTTTGTTTCTTTGCGCCAGAGCATGGCGGAGGAAGGGGTGTGGTGGTGGTGGTAGGGCAGGTGTCGTTGGGGTGTTGGTATTGAGCTCGATGCCCAACTCGGAAGTTGGATTGGGGGGGATCTCTTATGCCAGATAAGGGATCGAAAGATTGGGGGTGGGTGGTGGTGGTGGTGGTGGTGGTGGACACCCCGCGGCTGTTGGCTTTCGATGGCGAGACATGGTGGTTACATCCGATTCTTTCGTCAGGAGGTGGTCACGTACCACCCACCGTGTTTCGGATTTTTGGGCAACGCGCAGAGTGCGCACAGATCCCTTCGTTGTGAGGGGTGGATTCATCACACCCACCTGTCTTCGAAACACCCGCGCATCTCTCTTTCGTTTTAACCCTCCCCCCTCCCCACGCCAAGCCTGAAGTGTAGCAGAAGAGAAGATAGCGGTGCCATGCGCAGGCGTGCGGCAGTGAGCTAGATCGGATAAAACACAACAGCAAAGGGATCATGTGCATTATCCCTGAGCCGCTCGAAAACATAGAAGCGGATGAGTTTGGCCGTGTCCGCACACCCCCCTCGCCACAGCAACGATGTTATGTTCTGACTCTCGCCTTTTGTTTCATAGCTTTTGGACACAACGTGTGTGCAACAAAAAGTATTCCGGTGATGTTTTACTGGACATGGTGAACACATCATAAATCACAAGGGTGCATGTTTTTTTGGTTCGTGTCGGCACACCATCGAGCTGTGCTGCTGCGTCTGCATCCACTGCACCCACACACACAGGGTGCCCTCTGGGCGCTGCGCATGGAGGTCAGATGTTCGACATGCTCCGAGCGTGTCGCTGCGACCGACAAGTTCTGCCGCAACTGCGGCGACGGGATCCTCCTGAGTGGGGTCAAGCCACCGCAGGGCGGCAGCGCTGAAGAGCTGTGCTGCTATGCTCGGAAGCTGGCGGAGTACAGCCGTGCGCTGCGGACGTCTGAGCCGCTGGTGCCGAGGCACGCCGCAGGGCGTGACGAGGCGCCTACGAAGGCTGCACTGCCTGCGCCAATTTCGGGAGCAGCGGCAGCCACGCTGGCGTCCCCACGGGGATGCGTTGCGATGCGGTCGCCGCCTCCCCCGTCCTCATGTGTGGCGGCACCGCAGCAGGCGTCGCGGCTGGTGTCGTCATCCGACATCAAGGAGCTCGCCCACTTTGTGCAGAAGCCGTCTTCAGATGCAGCCTCGCGCCTCCTGGACCCTGCTGCGCTCAGTTCGCTGCGGTCCTTCTCCAAGTCCCGAAGAGCTGTGGCCCCTGTGCAGTTCCCGTGATCCCGTTATTTCCTGCGCTTTCAAAGCACCGCCTATTTGGAGGCGAAGAAGTAACTCGGGCAGAGAATAGTGACAGCAGGGATCGCACCAAGAGCAGCGTGTGCTCGGTGTGATCTGCACTGCTATAAAAGGATTCGCCTCTGTGTGGGCGTGTGAAGTTTTTACTAGCTTGCCTGTGATGTGACCCCTGGGACCCCTCCGACCCGCCCCTTCCCCCCTTCGGTTGAGGGTTAACCAAGTGGGCTTGTCATGTTTGCCGGAACGGCGTTGCGATTGGATTTGTTTGGCCTGGTGCCGCAGCCTCGGTGTGGGCTCACCCACAGCAGGCGTACCGAACTCATACAGGGAAGTGCCTTCGCCTGCACACATGCTTCGCCATGGGTAACCCCGTGTCAGTGACCTGCTGCAGTCAGCACCTTCTAACATATGCTCCTTGCAGGAGTTAATGCTACAGATGGAGGCAAGGGTCGCTTCCACACACCCAAGTCACAGTGGAGCACGGTCAGCAGCACCGTCTGTGCGAAGGTCGTGCGGTGGAATGCATTCACGTGTGTATGTTAACACTGTGGTGCATCCACCCGAGTCGCGACAGGTGCCCCGCATCGCAAGCAGGCGGGTATATATTGTTGCGTTTCTGAACAGAATAGGGCTGAGTCAAACCGGAATAGATCGCCGTTGTGTGAAGGGCGTGTGTGCGGGAGGGTGGGGGGGGGGGGGCTGGGTGTTGTAGAACGCGGGTAGACGGCCGTTAGATTGCAAGGATAGAGCCGTGTGCGGCAGGAGTGGATGGGTGGTCGATACGCCCGCCCCAGTGCATATTGCGCATTGCTGGTTCGCCACAAGCCCCATTCCCACACAGCCCTCGACCCCAAAGCCAAGCACACAGTTCCTGCCATGCATGTCTGATGATTTTAGCAACAGTGTGGTGCACACTGCGGTGCGGAAAATTGCACGCACGTGTGATTTTACAGGCAATTTGCATGTGCTGAGAGAACTGATTCTGCCCTCCGCCACACGCCACACATCCGCACCCCCCCTCTCCCCAGGTCATCATTGTTGTCATCATCCCGTGAGGGCAGTTCCCTCCCCACCCCCTCCTTCCTCTGCCTGTATTTCTCACATTGCGCTTATACATATTTCTGCCCCCCAGCACACTACCCTCACCCGCCTCCGCCGTGCGTTCGGCACACACACGAAGCTCTCTCACATCAGCCACACGGTCCGCCGTGATACGCAGCTAAAATGGTGGACATGGTGAACCCGAAGATCACTATCGCACCGCTGGTGCCGATGAGCGTGCTGGACCACCACACGCGTAGGGACTACATCAAGCCGAAGGGCACGGAGACCAAGGGTCAGGACGCACCGCACGTGTCCGGTGCGCTGCTGGGTGCGGTGGTGGACGGTGTGATCGAGATCCGCAGCTGCTTCCCCGTGAAGTCCAGCTCGCAGGGCGAGAACATGCAGGGCATCAACATCCACCTTCTGTTCCAGAAGGAGATGCTTATGCTCAGCCAAAAAATCTACGGCAACGAGCGCATCGTCGGCTGGTACTGCACCTCCTACAACCCCGCGCCCTTCCGTCCCATCCAGGAGCACTACCGGAAGAACGTGCGGAACTGCCCTGCGGTGTGCTTCGTGATGGACCCCAACCTGAAGAACGGCTCTCTCAACCCCAAGTGCTTCGTCATGACCAGCTGCAAGATTGGCGGTGAGGAGGTGAACGACCTGTTCAAGGAGATCCCCTTCGAGTGGAAGGTATGCCGTGCAAAGCTATCAGGGGAAGGGGTGCGGGGTGTGGGGTGGGAGGGGGTGCCCCCTGCCTGGCATGCAGTGGGGTGGGGGTTGTTGGGGGGAGGGGTGTGAATCCGTGCAAGGTGAAGGGTGTGTGTGTGCACCTGAGTGTTGTGTGCCACCATCGCCCCCCATGCAGTGCCGCAACCCGACTGAGAAGAGCGCTGTGGACATGATGATCAGCAACCGCCACCGCTGCCTTGCGCCGCTCCTGGAGGGTCTGCCCACGGCACTCCAAACCGAGGACCTTCAAAGCTGCGCGAAGCGCCCGGTGGCAAGAGGGTACACCACAGGGCGGGAAGGCGAGCGTGTGAGCTTCGAGCAGACACACAAGCAGCTTCTCCAGATCCAGGCGGTTCTGAAGAAGTCGCTGGACTACACCAACGCCGTGATCGAGGGCAAGGAGTCTGAGGACCCGGTGATCGGGCGCGAGCTGCTCAACCTTGTGCAGTCCATGCCCCCGGTGGCGACGGACGCGTTCGACAAGGTCTACCACAGCACCACCCAGGACATGCTGATGGTGGTGTACCTGTCAAAGCTGACCCAGGTGCAGGTGCACCTGATGGAGCGCCTGCACGTGTACGTGCCGGACCAGAAGCCGAACACCCGTGGCGAGGGGTATGTCCTTGGCAGCTGAGCCTCGTGCCAGGGAGTTTTGTAGATTGCTGAATCGTCATGTTGTGTGTGTGTGGGGTGTGGCTCTGGCTGCCACATCCACAGGGCCTCATCACAGCCTTGGGGCTCAACGAAAAAGACTTTGGAGCTGTTTGCTGGGCAGGGGACCTGTCTGCCCTACGGCGAAAGGAATCTGATTTTTTTTCTGCCGTGCCATGTCACACCGCACCACACCACACCTCACCACACTCAGGGGTGACCAGCGCCAGCAGCGTGGCGAGGGTGGCGGCAACTACCACAAGAACCAGAACCAGAACCAGTAAGCGGGGGGTCGGGGTTGTGCGTCTGTTGAGTGCCCAGGCCACCCCCTCCCCTTCCCTGCCCTGCCAACCCTGCCACTGCGCCTCCTCTCTTAGGACGGGCTGGGGTTCTGGATCTTACCGACAGCAGGGCAGGTCAGGTGGCACCGGGAAGCCCAGCCAAGTGAGGGGGCGGAGCTGCTGAGAGGCGTGCTCGATAGCCGCGCTTGCGATTGTTTTTTGTGGTAGCCCATCAGTTAGTTCTACCAGATGAGAACAGGAGGTTGTGAGTTGTGCGTCCGTTGTGTTGTGCTGTTGTGTGTGCGCGCGATGTGTGTTTTCTGTGCAAAAAAAACACGGAGTGATGCTGCAGTGAGCTGTGTTGACACTCTCGAAAACGTCAGGAACGCTGCTTGAGGGGGGAGGGGGGTGGAGGAGGGGGGGTAATGTTGTGTCAACGCGTATATCAGCGACACCCGAAGATAGGGGAGGGGTACGTGCCGCAAACTTTTTCATCGAAACCGCCCCCATCCCCCACCCCCACACCCACACCCACCCCGCCTGGGTGGAGCAGGTCTGCAGGTATTTTTTTTGTTAGAGAATTCAAAATAGGGTACTTCATTGGTTACAGCCCTCCCCGACGAGAGCTGTACCGCTAATGCCTTGCGTATTATAACCAACACCCAGCGGTGTTTTATTGTCCCTGCTGGCAGTTTCAAGTCTATTTTTTTACCTGGGTTGGATTGCCCGGTGGATGCTGTTCGAATTATCACCCCCTTTTTCATTCAAAAGGTTTAGTTCATGGGCCGCCCAAACCCCCTGGAGCCACCCTCTCCCACGCAACATTTTTTTTCTTATTTTTAGACAACACGGGATCAGCATTCCCTCGAATCCCCCCCCCCTCTTCATTCCCTCCCACCCCCACTTCCTCAAGAGATTGCATTATATCAGTAAGGATGGTTCAGTGATTTTACCGAGGAGAAGATGGGGGTTGCGGTGCCTTTTGTCAGCCCATACACACACACACACAAGTCACACAGACCGACACCCCTTGCCCCCATCCCCAGCGCGGGTCTCTACTTCACTGCTTCTCGGCTTTTCTTCTCCTCCCTTCCCACAGCCACCCCCCAGCCTCGTTGGCTTTGGAGATGGTGCAAAATCGGTTGCCGGCCCATATGCTGCCTGATCCCCAAGGCCAAAGAAACGATTTGTTTTGGTTGAAAAAAATCGCTCTCTCTGGCCTCTGTTGTCTGGATTGGCGCGGGGGTGTTCTTCGTTTATTCATTTTTTTTTGCCAAAAACTTCTCTGGGAGAGACGGCGACACTCTTTTGTTTGGGAAGCAGAATCGGAATCGAAAAAAAGCAGCGAGTGAGGGAGAAGGTGCGAGGAGAGTGAGCGGGGGCAGATGCACGCACGGATCATGGAGCGTCTCTCAAAATATCGGCCATCGTCAGTCCGGTGTTCGGTCGTCTGGAGGAAGGATATAGGTGCAAAGAAGAGTAGAGCCGGGCCGGGTTTGGTGGTGGTTGGTCGGGGGGTTCTTTGCGGATTGGGGTGTGTGGTGTGTAAGAAAGATGGAAGGCAAAAAACAAAACCAAAGCAAAAAAAACCGAGGCAAAAAAAACACCAAAAAAAATACGCAAGTTGCAACACAGAACTAACCTATTGAAAATTCTGAAGCTGTCAGAAAGCTGCGGCAGAAGAATCATACAAAACAAAAAATAGCAGAGCGTGCCCGACACAAGCTTGCCAAGCCCAGCCTTCGGTTTCCGTCAAGACAAAAAAATGGTCGTCATCGTGGTGAAATCTACAGCCCTTCTGGGGGCTTGGGGGGGAGGGATGGTGTGGGGAGGGTATATATTGGCACCACCACCCCCACAGGAAAGCAGACAAAAAAGACACAAAGCGTCGGCGATATTTTCACCAGAGCCTATTGTGGGCGGGCGCACCAAACCCCCTCCCCCCCTCACCCATCACCCCTCAACCAACACCCGTTGTTGTGTCCTGTTGGGTATGCCCTCGACTGCCACCCTACCCCCTCGCAGCCTTCTATGTATGATGGCTCATACGGCATATATTTTGGGCAACTTTGTCGGAGACTTTGTGCTGTAGCCCGGGCGCACGCCCATCTTGTCAGGAGTGTTCTTGATATTTTTTTTTGTAGTAGCGGATAGACCGTTTCGCTCACTGTCTTACCGTCCCTCTCGCTGTGAGGGTGATGCTCCTTTCTTCTGCTTCTATTTCAATATCCCCCCAGCCACCACCACCGCCACCACACCCAGGTTGTACACAAGGCGCATATCTCCCACCAGGCCCGTCGGTGCCGCCTCCATTCTCTGGGTGTCTTTTTTGCGGCAGTCCTTTGCCCACCCCTACCCCTGCACTTTTGTGGGCAGCCGCTGGAGGCAGGAAGGGTGGGCCCTGGGCAGGAACCTGTCAGGAGGATTCTTTTGGGGAGCGTCCCGTCCCCCCCCCCCCCCCCTCTGTTCTGAGGCACCATGCCGCGTGAACTATGCAACCTGATGGTGGGGCAGTGCGGGAACCAGGTGGGGAGTTCGTTCTGGCAGCAGCTGTGCCTGGAGCACGGCATCGGAGATGACGGGGCGCTCCAGCCCTTTGCAACGGAGGATGCGGGGGACTGCAAGGATGTGTTCTTCTATCAGGCAGACGACCACAAATATGTCCCGCGTGCTCTGCTGATTGACTTGGAGCCGCGTGTGGTGCGCAGCATCCAGCGTGGTGCCCAGAGGGATCTCTTCAACCCAGAGAACATGTTCGTCCAGCAGGACGGTGCGGGGAACAACTGGGCGAACGGGTATGTATATAAAAGGGTGGCTGTTCTATCAGGCCCGGCAAAGGAATGCCATGTATTAGTCGGGCCGGCCCTGTGCTGTGTGTTGTATATTGTGTCTCTTGCAGAGAGAGAGATAGCGGGCCCGGTTTCCCTCGGTACGGACCCTCGGGGCCACATGCGATGCCAGCACGCTAACCCAAATTGCAATACGAGAGAGAGGGAGAGGTGGTGGCGGTGTCAGGATTTGCTCGGTGCAGCCTGTACTGCAGAGAGGTTGATGTGTGTGTTGGTGTTGGTGTTGCTCCTCATGTGCTCACCTCCCGCCCCGCCCCGCAGGTTCAGCGTGGGTCAGAACATCTCGGAGACAATCAACGAGATGATATCCCGCGAGGTTGAAGGCAGCGACTCATTCGAAGGGTATGTTCATTCGCGCAGCCCAGTGGGCTGCATGGGGTGCCGTGCTGCATATTGCATGTTGTTTAACGAAGAACAAGGGAACGGCAGCCAGCCAGCAGTAGAGGCATAGGCCTAACGACTCTTCCAGACGACTTGTCTGGTTTCTGTTCTGTTGTGCCCACCAATGCACACACCCATGCACAGATTTATCATGACCCACTCGATTGCGGGCGGTACTGGGTCTGGTCTGGGTTCCTACATCCTTGAAGACCTGAGCGATCACTGGCCGAAGAAGCTGGTGCAGACCTACTCTGTGTTCCCTGCCAACTCGAAGCGCGGTGGTGACAACGTCGTGGTGCAGTCTTACAACAGCTTGCTGACGCTGAAGAGGCTGACTCTGTGTGCAGACAGCGTGGTGGTGCTCGACAACAACGCGCTGGACAGGATCGCGGAGGACACGGTGAAGGTTTCGGAGCCCAACCAGGAGCAGGTCAACAAGCTTGTCGCCACTGTGATGGCCGCATCTACCGCCACGCTGCGCTACCCGGGGTACATGAACAACGGGTTGGAGGACCTGATCGCCTCGCTGATCCCGCTGCCCCGCACCCACTTCCTGATGACGGGCTACACACCTCTGTCCATGCAGGACCGGGCGCTGAACCCTGTCGCATCTGTGCGGAAGACAAGCGTACTGGATGTTATCACACGGTTGCTCAACCCCAAGAACAACATGGTGTCCGTGACGACAGGCAACGGTGCGTACATGGCAATCCAGTGCATCCTGCAGGGCGACGTGGACCCCAGCGAGGTGCACCAGAGCCTTGTCCGCCTGCAGTCGCGCGACCTGCGCTTCATTCCGTGGGGTCCTGCCGGCTGCCAGATTGCGCTGTCCCGCAAGTCGCCCTACATCCAGACCTCGCACCGTGTGTCGGGTCTCATGCTCTGCAACCACACATCTGTCAGCAACCTGTTCAAGCGTATCCTGTCACAGTACAAGCAGATCATGAACAGGGGCGCTTTCCTCGAGAACTATAAGAAGTTTGACCCCTTCAAGGAGGACCTCAGCGAGTTCAAAGACAGCGAGGATGTTGTCGAGAGCCTTGTCCGCGACTACGAGAGTGCAGCGACAGAGAATTTCCTGCAGGATGCAGGGTTTTAGAAGAGGGATGTGTGCATGCCTTTTCGACCGTCCGCTCATATGCCAGTCCTTGCCTATGCCAAAAGGCCTGGGGGGGCAGCATGCTTGCAAGGCGCTTCGGAGAGGGCTCGTGTCGCGTCATACCGGGCCTCTAGCGGCAAGAGCAAATGCGCCACACCTATTCCGAGCTGCCCGTGCTATCCCAGCGGGCAAGTGGTGAGCCCAGGCTTGTTTGCCACGAGCCCTGCTTCCGTTGGTTCGGTGCTGTGTCGTGTACACACAACAAACCCGTTTCAACTAGATCACCGTTCCTCCACATCTGTCTTTTGGTCGTTGAAACCAATAGATCTGTGCGAAGGCTGTGAACCTGTGTCCATGGACACATGCTAGATAAAAGGTGGGGCGGGGGGCAGGGGAGGGGGGCGGGGGGGGGGAAATGAACTGAAGAAGGCATGGGGCGGAAAAAGCAGGGTGCCGTGACCTGCCCTTTTTTTCTGAGATGCCCCTCTGTTGGTCAAAGAGACCCAATTCCTCCCCCGACATTCAACCCCCTCGGTCCCTTCACCACCCCCCCCCCCCCCATCCCCGTCCCCGTCTCCCCAACGTAGTTGGATCTCAAATACGATAGGTGAGGGGGCCGGCGGATTCTGCACACGGCGTCTTTTTGTCAAAGCGCCCCGTGTCTCTAGATATTTTATTCTTTTATGTTTTCCAGCTCTCTCGTGTCCCCCCCACGCACCCCACCCCCACCCCTCCCCAAACAGAGCCCCCCTCGGGAGGGGGGTAAACGTGAGAAAAAATAGGGTGAGGCGCGCGCCTCAAAAATTCGGTTGCGAAGTGACACAGGTTGACACACAATTCGACATTCTCCTGTGGCCGGGTCCAGATGGTTGTTTTGCGCATCATCATTCACGGAGAAAAACCGGAAGGGCAAATGAGAAACTAGTTAGTCTTCGTTGATCGCACACAATCCCCAAAATGAACCGGGCCGCATCGCCAAGTGTGCAGGTGGCGCTCGCATGAAAGATAAGAGATAGAGAGGGCATGTGACAGGGGCCGCCCCCTCTGGGGCGATTAGATTCTGGGCGTATTCTTCTCTCTCTGCTCTGCGCGGCGGTGTCTCCGCACACGGGAAAACGGGGCCAGGGCAGGAAAACACAACCACACCACCCCCCACCCCCCCACACATTCCCATCCGGCATATGCTGTCCATCGCAAAACCCCCCATGACCCCACCTCCACCACCACCACCACCACCAGGCTCACACCCCACCCTCTTCCTCCCCCACCACCCCCCTCCACCATCCGTCCCACTGGTGGGGGAGAGGAAGACCAGGGCCACGCCACACACACACACACACTAGACACTAGACTCGACTAGACCGTCTCTACACCACATCACACCCCTTCTGCAAACCCCGGGCTGAGGTGGCGGCAGCGGCGTGAGCTCAGGGAGGGGGAGCGCGCGCAAGGTTGATGTCATCCGATTCCTACGGGGAGGATAGCTTCGACCGCTACAGCGATGGGGACGGGGATGGGGTGGTGGCGGGGGAGGCGGCGGCACCCATCCCCGCTGCGCCGGCAGGGGGTGTGAAGAGGCCGCAGAGCGCGAAGAAGGATAAGAAGCAGAAGCGCAAGGCGGAGAGGAGGGAGTCGCAGCGGAGGGAGGAGCTGGAGAGGGCGCAGCGACTCAGAGAAAATGTCGATTCCCGCATGGAGGATCTGTACGACGAGGATGATTTTGACGACGACAGCCTCGGAGGTGCAGGTGTGGATGCCCTGCGTTATGCCGACGGGGATGGGCTCGACGACGAGGTTGCCAATGTGATGCGCGGCACGCCGTCCTCTCTCGACACCTCCACCCGCCCTCCGACGCATGCGCAGCAGAGCGGCTCCTCGCAGAGGCGGACATCCTCTGCGAAGAAGGACAAAACCGGGAAGAAGAAGAAGAAGAAAAACAAATCGCAGGCAAGCCTGGGGGATGGAGACGACACCCACCGCCAGCCGGATGGGGCTGACGCGACGTATGACGACGACTACAGCGAGGATGCGGAGTTTGAACCCACCTCCGGGCAGCTGGGTGGGGAGTGCGGCGGGAGGACAACACCCAGCGTCCACCTTAATGGCGGGGCCTCTCCGGATGACTTCGGCATGGATGCTGAGGCTGGGTCGGCAGGCCCTGGGATGCAGGACACCGGGTCAACGGATTTCTCATATCCCTCCGAGACGAACGCTGCTCCCACCGGGGCTGCGGACTCCGTGGAGGATCGCCCCTGCGTGGAGGGCTACGGCGTGGCGGCGGAGGGCGGTGCAGAGGAGCCGAGCGGTGGCGGCCCGGAGACCCCCTCGAAGAAGGCTGGGAAGAAGAAGAAGAAGTCTGTTGGGGGCGATGAGGAGGCAGCCTCTTCGTATGCCGCGTCGTCGAAAGGAGAGGATGGGAAGAAGGGGAAGGGCGGGAAGGAGAAGGACAAAGATAAGGACAAGGAGAAGAAGAAGAAGAAAAAGAAGAAGAAGTCGGTGTATCTCGGGGATGGGGAGGACCCCGGGTTGGATGACGGGGCGAGCAGCGTGGCGTCATCTGCGGGGAAGGCGAAGGGGAAGAAGAAGAAGAAGAAGTCGGTGGATATGACTGGAGATGACTCTGGGTTGGATGATGGGGCGAGCAGCGTGGCGTCATCCGCTGGGAAGGCGAAGGGGAAGAAGAAGAAGAAGAAGTCGGTGGATCTCGACGCCGCGGAGGGGCCACCACCCACCTCGAAGAAGAGCAAAAAGAAGGCGGAGAAGCAGAGCGATGGGGAGTCGGGGAGCGACGACGGGGATGGGAACTCCCTCCTCCGCAAGCTCATCGCACAGGCGAACGACACCGACGACAGCGACAGCGGGAGCGGGAGCGACGCCGGGGGCAACCCACCCCCACACCGGGACAGCCCCACCGCCTCCGCCACCTCTGCGCGGCGGGGGTCCTCCCAGGCATCCATCAACCGGAAGGCCAGCGCGCGTGTCGTGAAGGCGTCATCCTCCCCCACCGCAAGCACCTCTCCCTCGACCCCCGCCTCGTCACACCGCGACTCTGCTCAGAAGGACACACCCCTTCCCGCAAACGACGTGTCACGCCGCACCTCCGCCGCATCCTCAGCAGCGCAGAGCGGCACAACCCCGCGTGGCCCTCCCATGGAGCCGAAACCTCCTGCAGAGGACCCTGCCGCTGCTGCCGCACGCTCCTCACGCCAGTCCACGCCACGCCTCCCCACGCCACGGCAGGGGCAGGCGGGGGAGACGACGGAGGGAAGCACGCCAGGGCCTACACCGCGGAGTGACACGTCACACGCATCCAAAGGTTCGAAGGGGTCTAAAATATCGAGGGACTCCCCAAGAGGCCCGGCAGCCGCCTCCGCGGAAGCTTCAGCGCCTGCAGAGGGGGGGGACGAGGTGTTGGAGGAGATTGCCGACCCCGACGCGCCTCCGGCGCCCGCCGAGGCTGAGGGGGGTGTTGAGGCTGAGGCTGAGGCTGGCCCCTCCTCGACCCGCAGCGTGAAGGTGGTGGCGCCACAGGAGGAGGACAGCGCAACCCCGACGCCGACGGCGGGGGGGCGGGAGGAGGCGATGGCGGAGCGCATCCGCGAGCTGGAGCGGCAGCTGGATGCGGAGAGGCGGAGCAGGCTGGGGGCTGAGGGGGCGGCAGAGGGTGGGGGCGCTGCTGCACCGAAGGTGCAGAAGCCGCAGCGCCCGCACAGCGCCCCGTCGGGGAGGCTGGCGTCACAGAGCGCTGCGCTGATACGGAGGAGCGAGGCTGCGGAGGCGCCTCCAAACTTCGTGCATGCGTTCAGGCCGAGGCATGCCCTGGCGTCGCACCACAGCTACGTCCCCTCCCGCAGGGAGAGGCATGCGTCGGTCCACCTGGGTGACAACATCTACATCTTCGGGGGGAGGAATGGGAGCGGCGCGGCTGCGTCGCGCGGCGATCTCGACCCCAACCTCTACGCCTTCAACGTGCACACCGCGGCGTGGAAGAAGCTCAGCACATCCGGCCCACGCCCCACACACGGGAGGTATGGGCACAGCGCCTGCATTTGGCACGGCTCCCTCCCCTGGTCTGACCCGTCGGAGCCGCAGACAGAGTCGATGATTATCTTCGGGGGGTACGGCCCGGCCCTGCCCAGCGCATACAACACTGATGGGCGTGGCCTCGACTATGGTGGGCACGGCTCTGATGTGTCGCCCAGGGGAGGGCGGGTGGCTAGTGGCTCGCATGTGGGCGGCATGGGTTACTGCCGTGACATCCTGTCTCTCGACCTGGAGACGAAGAAGTGGACCCGGGTCAGCGGGGACTGCGTCACCGATGCGCTGCTGTGGGGGCGGGAGGCGGGGATGCAGGGCGGTGGTGGCAGCGTCTCCCCAGAGGCAGGTGGGGAACCTGTCCTGGAGAGGCACGCCCAGCTCCCCGAGAGGGACCTCACTGCGGTGAGGGGGCACTCTGCAGTGATCTACGCCCGGCGCCTCTGGGTGTTCGGGGGGATCCGCGAGGGAGGCCACGTGTCGTCACACCTCGACACTCTGCACCTCAAGAAGATGAAGTGGGTCCCGCTGCGGCACACCCCTGACACAAAACCCCACGGCGTGTTCGGGCACACCGCGGTCGTCTGGGGGGGCTCCATGTGGGTCTACGGCGGGCAGAACTCCGACAACGACAGGGTAGCAAGCGTGTGCGCCTTCAACTTCTCCGTTGGGATGTGGAGCCACAAGGAGTGCGGCGGGGATGTCCCTCCTGCGAGGAGCGGGCATGCCTCTCAGGTCTACCGGCAGAGCATGATCGTCTTCGGTGGGGCGACGGGGCACATGGAGTATGCGCAGGACTGCCACGTGCTGAACCTCGGGTCGCTTATCTGGGAGCGTGTGGACCTCACCTTCCCCCCTGGGTCCTTCGGGAGGCGGAATCTCTCCTTCGATGCGATGGTGTGTGCCGAGGAGGCGGAGGAGGCAGCGGATGGCACCGCGTCTGCCTGCAACAGCCCTGCGGCGGAGGCGGGGCGTGTGGCTGATGCGGCGAACGGCCACCCCGCGTCTGGGGATTCGGAGCACGGCAGCGCGCTGTGTGCCCCGCAGGTGCTGAACGTGCGGTGCTTTGCCTTTGGCGGTGGGGGCGATGCGGAGCACACCTCGAATTACAACGTCAATCAATACCACTGCACAAACGACATGCTGGTGTTGGACTTCCCAGGGGGGTGGCCGCATGCAGGCAGGTGTGATGCGAAATCCACGGCCGATCACGAACCTGTTGACACAGGAGCGGTATGCCGGTTGGGTTCTGCCGTTGGGTTTTGTGGAGGAGGCAGGGGGGGCGAGTGGGGTGGGGGCAGAGGGAGAGGGGTTCAGGGTAGGGTGATTTGCACAGGTGGTTGTGCCCGGTTTGTCTCATGCACACCCCCGCCCTGCAGGCTGCCCGCCCTGTGTCGGTGCAGCTCCCGATGCGGTATTCGCGGTTTGAGCCGTGGCGGATACAGAGTGCATTCGAGCCCGTTGCACCGATGCTCGTCCAGAAGGGGGACAAGCGCCTGTCAGAGGATGAGGTATGCCTTAGCTCCGGTTGGGTGTGTGGTGACACTCAAGACACAAGAGGGGGCTGGATTGCGTGTCAAACATTCGCTTCTGTATCTCGCTGCACTAGGGTGCAGCAGGGCTGCTTTTGTGTGTTAGGCTCGGGTCGGGGAGAGGAAGGTGGGGGTGTGTGTTTGCGAGCGCACCATGTGCTGTGAACGTGCGTGTGGGTTGTGGTAGCTGCGTGTTTCTACACACGACCCTTCATCCCAACGACACATTGCAGATTGCCAAGATGTCAGAGCGACTCTACGTGCAGACTGTCGCACAGCGGGAGAAGAAACTGCAGGAGCTGCGCAACAAGCTGGTTCAGGTATGGTAGGACGAGCAGCCCACTTGGTGTGACATTGGCTAGGCTGCACCACATTGTCAATACTTCAGATTATCGGGGGTCCTCGCTCCCAGTCACCTCGTCATGTCTCGTCAGCCAGCGGAAGAATGTCATCGCATTTGTTTGATTTGTTTTTGCACAAGCTGGACACGGCATCCATCCACACATTTACTTCTTGCAGAAAAACCAAACAAAGCGCCTTACGAAGGACGAGGAGGAGCGTGCTGTGAACCGGATGTACCACCAGCAGCTGGACCGTGCGAAGCAGAAGCAGAGCCAGCTCTCGGCGCGGTTCATGCAGTCGCAGCCGAAGGTGGCGAAGATGGACTCCAAGAAGATCGAGGCATCTGTGCACCGCCTGCACGAGCAGGCGGTGCAGCACAGGCAGGAGACCATGCGCCGCCTCCACGGCCAGATGGTGCAGCCAAAGACAGAGGGCAAGAAGCTGGACCGTTCCGAGAGGGAGCGTGTCAACAAGGGCCTCTACTACGAGCGTGTCGAAACTGAGAAGGTGCGGAAGGCAAAGCTTATGGACAAATACCTCCACAGTGCACCGGTATGCAGCGGAACATCCAGGAGTGGCCCTTCCTAAGTGCCTGGGGTGGTGGTGGCGTTCATACGTGTTGGTCTTTGCTCTGTGTCCTATCATGTGGCCACGCCACCAGTGTGGCACTTTTCTATACTTCTGTGTGAAGCCCCCCACATCACTGGATGTTGTTATGATCCGGCAAGCGCGTTGCTTATCCTTCTGAGCCACTTCCTAGCTTGTCAAACCGGCAGCGTCGTTTGCGTGGAGACAAGCCACCCACACTCATCTCCACCGACCCTCCACAGCAATCAGCTTCGAGACACCGCACACGGGCAGAAGAGGTTGCCGTTACTGACCGTCTGTTCAAGGGAGAGGCGTTTGTATCACCCACGTGATTGAGTGTCTGTGTGACTCCCCGGCCTTCTCAGCTTGCACGACAGACGGGTCAATTGGCCACTGTCCCAGATCCCCTTCCCTCCCCACCCCAAATGTGCAACGTATTCATCTGAAAAACAAACAGAACGTGCTCTTCTTTTTGTGAGTTCCGGCTGCCTGAAAAGGGCACACAGAAACAAAACAATTGCCAAGAAAAAAATACCCACACACACACACACACACACACACACACTGTTCTGTTCTGAATCGTTCGAAAAAAACAAACTATGTGACATCATCCCCTCCCCTGCCCCTCCCACCCACACCCCAGTCTGACGGTCTCAACTGAAAGAACGACGGATTGTCTGCACACCCCTGCTGCACCCTCAACCCCTGCACTTCGGGGTGGAAGTGGTGTGGGGACGGAGGGTGGTCTGCACCAAAGTGCACCAGACCTAGCTTCGAGTCGCTAAGGCACAGCTGCACCTGGAGGTGATTCTCAACGCCCTAACGCCCTGCAAAAAAGAGAAAATGGTTTGTTCGTCTCCACGGCCGGTAGTTGTCGATGATAAAGAGATCAGATCACAGCCAAGATGCGTGGTGCTCACCCCCTCTCTCTCGAACGAAACTTATGATTCCTCAGACTGTGGCCCGGCGTGTTTTCAGTGCATCTGCTGGATTGTCCATCCTTTTCTTGTGGGCTCAACGCAAATCAGCCCGGGTCTGCCTTTTTGCAGTTTCTGTGCAGGGTGTTTTCTCTTAGGATAGCGAAAGGAGTACGATTTCGCAGACGTATGCTGACACACCACGGCGAGGTTCACCCAAATCCAGCCTGGCCCTTTTTCTTTGGGTGGGATATCAGACTAGAGACGTCCCCTCTACACAAATACACAACCCGCCCTTCCCTCCCTCCCAACGCAACAAGTTTCAGTGCCAAGCGGTGGTTTTTTTTGTTGGTGTTTTTTCTTAGAGAGAATCAAAGTAGAACCTGCTGCGCGAGCCCCCATCCCCACCCACCAAACGCCCTTGAGACGCTCGGTGTGGGAGGGGAGGATTTTCGGATGAGTGAGGATGCCAGCATTCTTTTATTTGACTGCCAGGGCGCTTCGCTTCAACTTCCTCCCTCTGCTCCGCAGCGGGTGGGGTTGGGTGGGAGCCCTCACACAGGACTGTGCCCCTCCCTGATACCCTTGGACTGCCACTTCTCGCGGTCTTCCAGACGGGGGAAAAATTTGGGTTAGTGGTTCCGAAGTTTTTACGGTGCCGTTTCGATTCAGCATCACCTTTCTCATCCCCCCCGTGGGGGGGATTGCGCGAGAAACTCTACCATACCCTCTGGGTGCGTGTCTACGAATATGCGTGCTGTTCGCTGCAGAACACAAAAAAACAAGTAAGTTCATGGAATATGGGGAGTTCGGTTGCCTTTGCCGGCTAGCATGCTGACCGCTCTCCTCGACCTGCTGCGCGTGGCCATCAGATAAACCACATTATGGCGGCGACGGATTTGCCATCGAAATAAAGGCCTGCTGCAAGCAACTGTGTTTATCTCCCCGACGCCTCCGCTCACTGCCCTGAACGTTAGCGTTGGCTGACGCTGCGTTGCGGTGCAGACAAAACCACCTTCCACCTGTGTGCTGACGGCGGCAAGGCACGGGTTGTGGGGTGGTGGGGGGGGTCACATCCCGCCCTGTTCTGTTGAGGCATGGCCTTTTCCCCAGCACAACTCCCCCCCCCCCCCCCTTCCCCCCTCCGCTGCTTCCTTTTCTGCTGTGCTTTCGCCGCGCCCCGAAATGGGGCAGGGCAAAGCGTAACGAGGGAAGTATGGCGGGGGGGCTTGGGTTCCCCGCGCTGCGGGCTCTCTTGGGTGGCTACCCCAAAGCAACAAAAGAAAACGGCGATGCAAAAAGAAGAAAAGTGAACTGCGCCACCACAGCTGCCTGCGGCAGTGGGCTTATGCACACACAACTCCCGGTGTGCTTCTCTGTCTTCCACCCTTTGTGAGACCCATATATGGACTGCATATTTCTTCCAACTGTGCGTACGGGAATGTGCCCGAAAAAAAATGCCAAGTCCATGCCGTGAGTGACCCCCATATATCTCTCCGACCCTATTATTTCATTTCGGTTCCCTGCGTCTTCTTTATATATTGCAAATCCCTTCTATGCGCTCAGTCCATCACCGCCCTGCCTCGCTGTCGACTGCTGTCTGCTGTTCACAGCCAGGCCCACCCCTGGTCCCCGAGTGCCCCCCCTCTCCGCCGCTACCTGGGGAGGGGGGAGGGTGGGTGGGTTCGCCCTTCAGTGCTGCGGATTGTTTTTTTTCTTGCCATGTTTTTATGTTTGAGAGCTGCAAACCTTCCAGAGAGATTAACAACGCTGCCGCATCCCCTGCCCCAGACACACGCACCCTCCTCCCCCGCTGTGTTCCGCGAATGCTTTTGCAGAATCCTGTGCCGGGGATTCGCACCACCACCCCCCACCCCCCAAGTTGCATAACGAGTGAAAGGAGGTTTACTCTGCGCTTCCTTTTCTTCTTCTTCTACTTCTATTTCACCCGCTCCCCCCAAGTTGCATGACAGTCTAAAGACATCAGTAAGAGTGGCCTGCGTGGTGCGTCTAGTCAATGCTGCAATACGTTGTCAAGTGAAAATTAATCATCTTTTCGCCAGTAGTACCGACTGCCCCCACGCCTGTGGGCATTCTTCTGTTGCATGTAGTCCAGTAGGATGGAAGGGTGGAACACACAGAGCACCAGGTCTTGATATGACCTCCATAGCCGTACACGAGTCTCTTTTGGGGTAGTGTTGGGGCTGTCGGGCCAGTCGAAATTTTCTGGGGTCAAAAAAAATCGCAAAAAATCACAAACGGACCACAAAAAATCGCAAAAAATCTTTTGGTTGGGCGGATGGGCGAAACGGAAAAATCGACGAGGTCGCAGCGTCAGGGCGTTCTGGGCTGGCTGGTGGTGGTTGGGACAAGACCGACGAGATTAGAAGCGGCACTGGTAGACGGGTTTTGAGGCCCCCCGCCCCCAGGTTCCCCCTGCCCACCTGGACGGACCCAAGTGCCTCACACCGGATCTCTCCCCACCCGGTGGTCCACCTGACGGATACGCGAAAGGAAAAAAAAAAAATCACAAAAGGCGGTCGCGATTTTTTGCGATTTTTTGCGGTTTTTTGCGGTTTTTTGCGATTTTTTGTGCTTTTTTGTGATTTTTTGCGTTTTTTGTGTTTTTTTTGTGTTTTTTTGTGTTTTTTGTGTTTTTTCATGGTTTAACAACGGCCGTTTTAAAAAATCTCTTGTATTTTGTGGACTTGCAAAAACGGCCGCTGATTTTCAGCATTTTAAAAAACGGCCGTTTTTTTACCTGGGAATTTTGTATGGGGCGTGGGTCATCAGGGCGAGATTGGTGGACTGGGTGGACTACTAGCAGCCGCACACTGCTCAGCCCTCCAACACGAGTGACGTCCCGGTATTTGCCCTGTGCGTCTTTGCCCGTGCATGAGGCGTGAAAGTAGGTGGGCTTCCAATGACTGTGTCGTTCGGGAAATGTTATGAGGAATGCGAGGGGTCTTCGTGTTCCACATCAAGTCGGCAGGCTGTAGGCCCAGTATAGGGTGGTGGAAGCGTTAATGCAATGTGCGGAGAATCATGCAAGTTGCAAGTCCCGTGCATTTGTAGGAGGGTGATCTAGCTTACTGGGATGGTCTCGCTCACTCTCTGTAAGGTATCGCTGGAATGGCTGAGGCAAGTGCGGAACCTGTCCCCACAGCACCCCAGCACCCTCCAACAAATGCACAGACTTGCAACTTGCATGTTTACCTGCCACCACACACGCTCACGCCAGATACACCCGCATTCGCCATGAGCGGTGCGGGTAACACCCGCACGACCCTTAGCACGGGCTGCTGAAACAAAAATTCTGCGAATTTCGTATTGTGATATTTTGACCCACCAACCCCAAAAGTGGTCCCAAAATGGTGATCTGCAACTGGCAGCGACTGTAACACCCCTAGTACATGCCATTTTTTTCAGTGTACGATTTTTCGTCATTTTGGGTCCTTTTCCCTTGGGGTTTTGGTGGAGAGAAGGCCAAAAAGTGAAAAAAATCGTTTACACTTCACCAGAAGTGGTTACCGGGCCAGTGACACCCCCAAAACATGTTTTTATGGGCTTTGTGCTATGTAACAAATCGTTTACACCCAAAAAAACGTCGCCCGGAGGGTATTTCTGACCTTCCTTCGGGTGTAAACGATTTGTTATGCGGTTCTGTGACTGTTCAGCGCCATTTTCGTGGACCCTTCCACAGGACCCCCTCAAGATTGTTTGTTTTTCCCGCACTCCAAAACACGATTTCATGAATTTTGTGCAACGTAACAAATCGTTTACACCCGAAGAAGCGTCTCCCGGAGGGTATTCCTGGCCTTCCTTCGGGTGTAAACGATTTGTTACGCGGTTCTGTGATAATTCAACTCCATTCTCACGATCGACCCCAAATGCCCCGCAGGCCGAGTGTTTGCCGAGGTGTTCGGCCGGATGAAGGCTAGTACATGCCCGTTCGCACCGCTGTCCGTTTGTCGCAGAATGAACTCGGGATGCTGCCCGTTTGCAGCCGTTGTGATGCAGCACGAAGTCTGGTACATGCCCGTTTGAAGCCCAGATGATGCCGCTTTGTTGCTGTTGTGATGCAGAATGAGGTCTAGTACATGCCCGTTTAAACTCTGAATGCTGTCCGTTTGTGGCATAATGAAGTCCAGTACATGCGCGTTTGCGGGAGGTACAGGGTTAGTACATGCCCGTTTCGACCGTACGTCGTGCCGGATGAAGTCTAGTACATGCCCGTTTGTACTCTGAATGCTGCCCGTTTGCTCGAGGCAAAGGGCGAGGACATGCAATTGTGAAGATGTGATTCAGAATGAAGGCTAGTACATGCGCGTTTGAGGGCGAAATGCTGCCCGTTTGGTTCAGAATGAAGTCTTGTACATACGCGGTTGGAGGTTCCGACGTGGGCTGGGCTGGGTGTGGGTCGGCACCTCGTTTTCTGACAAGGCCACGCAGGGTAATTAAAGCTTCATTTTTTTTCTGCTGAAAATAGCTGAAGTGTCCCTCTGCTAGTAACACTGATGAGCCGATGGAGGACGGTGTGGAACCTGAGCTGACCCCAAGCGAGCTGCAGGTCTTTGCCGAACGGGAGAGCGCCCTGTCGCAGTTCACTGTGCCTCAGCTGCGTAACCTGGCGACGGGTGATGTGACCGGCAAAAGGAAGGCCGATCTCGTGGACCTCGTCGCTCGCCAAGAGATCTACAAGCGTCGTCGCGAAGGCTTCGGCCCGCCAACCCCACCACCTTCAAAGGCAGCCTCCAAGCCCGCCCCGAAGAGAGGGAGGAAGCCATCCACCAAGACGGTGGAGCGTCGGCAACTGATGGAGGGGTTGGAGGCGGCGAGCAGCGCACCGGCCCCGCCCAAGGCGCCCATGTGGCCAACATCACTGTGTCGTCGGCTTCCGCCCTGCCTGATCTTGACAAGCAGCAGACACCCCAACATCAGAGAGGTGGAGTGTAGCAGTCCCCCGGTTCGCCCCCGGGTACCAAACAACCCTCCCAAACACCCCTCCCTCTAAATTTTCTGCAAATCAAGCTATTTTTTCCGAATGCCATCTACACCTGCCGCACACAGCTGCGGATACACTATACACCGAGTCTACTCACTGCGGGCTCGCCACGATGCATGGTGCACACAGAGCACGCAACGCGCAACAAGGGGTTGCCAAGTGTGTTCCCTCAGCTCGGTACGGCAAGCGGGGAATCTCCAAAGGAAAATAGGAGGGGAAAAAAACGGCCGTTTTTTCGCCAGCATAAAATGAAAACGGCCGTTTTTATATTATGGTAGCGGGAACTGAGGTAGTGAATTCTCTGAAAATCCACTCCCTCCATGACGGCCGTTATGCAACTATGTTTTTTGTGTTTTTTTGTGTTTTTTTGTGTTTTTTTGTGTTCAAGCCTGCCTGACTTTGAGCCTGACGTCCCAGCGCTTGAGGGACAACTGTGTGCTACCGAGGACCTCGCTTCCTCCGAGCCCCCTTCCCCCTCCCCACCCTCCGTGTGTGACGATGAAACAAACAGCTGGCTCGACGGGTCTCCGACAGGTCCGTCAGATCCCGGCCTTGATTATCTGACGCTCAAACGGCGCCTGGTTGACCATGTAGATCTCGACTACCCTGCCCTAAAAGCAAAAACATATACGTCTCTTCCCTTTCTTTCTTTCTGAAGGCCGCCGTCGTATCCCGGCTCACAACCGGGCTACAGGCGCAGAGTGCCTCGTTCAGACCTCCTTTTCCTTTACCGAGGAGGCGATCACGCCCTAGCGGCGTGACATAGGTTAATATACAGGACAGCGGGTACGGTTCCCTCGCCGAGGCGCGGTGCCGGCACGCTAATCCAACTTTAATAATAATGTTTTTTTGTGTTTTTTTGTGTTTTTTGTGTTTTTTTGTGTTTTTTTGTGTTTTTTTGTGTTTTTTTGTGTTTTTTTGTGTTTTTTTGTGTTTTTTTGTGTTTTTTTGTGTTTTTTTGTGTTTTTTTGTGTTTTTTTGTGTTTTTTTGTGTTTTTTTGTGTTTTTTTGTGTTTTTTTGTGTTTTTTTGTGTTTTTTTGTGTTTTTTTGTGTTTTTTTGTGTTTTTTTGTGTTTTTTTGTGTTTTTTTGTGTTTTTTTGTGTTTTTTTGTGTTTTTTTGTGTTTTTTTGTGTTTTTTTGTGTTTTTTTGTGTTTTTTTGTGTGTCCCCCCTCCTTTACAGCGCAACGAGGAGGAGAGCGAAACCGTGTGGTGTCACGTAGAGCAAGAGTAGGATAGCGGGCCCGGTTCCTCACGGTATGGTCCTTCGGGGCCAGGCTGCGATGCCAGCACGCTAACCCAAATTGCAATACGTTTTTTTGTGATTTTTTGTGATTTTTTTTTGCGCCGGAAATTTTTTTTGGGTGGGGGTACCTGTAGGAAAGTACCCCCCTGGACAGGGGTACTTCACCCAATTGGAGTTTCCCAGTAAGGGGTATCAATAGGCACCCCATGGCCAAAATGACCCCACCACGATCCGCACGGGTCCCAAATATCCAAAAGAACGGGTTTTTGAAAAATCCGAGGGGGGGGTCCCGCTGGGTGGGGAGGTGGGATGTGGTGTGCTGGCTGCCGCTGGGTGGGCTGGAATGGCCAGCCCTCTTTTACGCCGCGGCCTCACTACAGCAGCTCAACCCCGGTCACGCGGCTTGTTTGCCTTCGAGCATTGTTGTTCGTGTTGTGCATGTTTCTGCGCTAAGAGCCCGACGGAGCAAAAGTAGAACCTGCTGCGCTAGCCCCACCATGCCAGCCTCAGTCCGACAGGACGCGCGCAGGTACCGGGCCCCCTCTGCACTGGAAACTCACAAAAAATCGCAAAAAAATCGCAAAAAATCACAAACGGGACACCAAAAATCACAAAAGGCTGTCGCGGTTTTTGCGATTTTTTGTGTTTTTTTGTCACGTAGAGCAAGAGTAGGATAGCGGGCCCGGTTCCTCACGGTATGGTCCTTCGGGGCCAGGCTGCGATGCCAGCACGCTAACCCAAATTGCAATACGCGTTTTTTTGTGATTTTTTTTGTGGGTTTTTGCGTTTTTTTGTGTTGGTTGTTATGTATAGCGTATCAGTTCTCGTGCGTCGTCTTTCGTAGACGTTCTGTACGATGCGGATCCGCTAATCCAACATAGCAAACGTTTTTTTTGTGATTTTTTGTGATTTTTTTTGACCAGAACAAAATTCGACTGGCCCGACAGCCCCAAGTGTGGCTTGGGGGTGTGGCTCGAGTGTGGAATGCAACGGGTGGTGCAATCTACTGGTGTGACACCCCACGCACACATACGGGGCTGAGTGGGGCCGGTATGGAGTGGGTGAGGTACTCTAGCATGGAGCACATCGGCTACGCAAAAAAAAGACCCTGGTTCCAACACACAGGGTGTGTGTGTGCGTGTGTGTGTGCTTCGCTTGAAAGTACGCACACGACGCCGCCAAATGCCCTTCGATCGCGTGGCGACTGTTCCCAGTTGCTTTGCCTGCCCCCACTCCACACCCTCCCTCATGCATCCGCACGGCACCTTGCTGATTCTTTGAAGGGGGGGTGGGCCTGACCCCACATGTGTGCATCCCCCCCCCCCCCCCCCCCCTCTCTCTCTCTCTCTCTCTCGGCCAAATTGGCGGGCGAAGCTCCCATGCGTGGCAAAGTCAGATGGCATCTCCACCACACAGACACGCCAGGCGAGACACGATTGACCCTGCGTGGAACATGGCCCCACTTTGTACCTACCTTTGTGCCCGTGTCTGTGTGCTGGATTACCGAGGCTCCGAAGCCCTCCTGAAGCCCTGACAGACGCATGATCTGGCTGAGACTACGAACGGGGAACAGGGGCAACTGCGGCAGCACCCCCCATTTTTGCCTTGCTCGCAGGAGAGGGCGGTGGTGCCCTGTCGATGGGGGGCAGACCCAGTTTGTGGAGGGTCGACACCAAAACAAGCGGATGTGTATGTGGGAGACAGGTGGCTCCTGAAAGAAATGGAATATTTAGTAGAGCAGCAGTGGTGTGGCTATGACGTGTCTGAAATGCGGGTTGCTGAGCTGCACCCTACCCAAGTGTCCTGACACACGTGCGTGTGTGTGCCGGATGAGGATATCCGGCGAGCCGGAGTGTTTGATGATTGATGCGTACGGTGGCACGCCCAACACCCCCCCGCCCCCCCTGTAGCCCTCCTCGGCATTGCGCCTCCAAGAGTTCCGTGTCAAATGTTGAGTGCCGCTCTCGCAAGCCTTGCCCTCGCCTCATGCCGCGCCACCCGCCGCCACCCCCTGCTTCCCAATGGGATTCCATTCACCCACTCCACGCCACACCGCCCACCCCCAGGGAAGGCAATCACTTCGCGCAGGCACAGAGGTGACAGCACACACACACCCCCCACCCCACCCCACCCCACCCCCCTACATCCCGCCTCCTAACTCGCTTTTTTTGTCGATGTGCCAATAGCCCCCCACACCCCCCCGTTCCCCTCCTTGGGCAAGAGGGGGGGGGGTGCCTGAGCGGCAGCGGGGCAGATCGTCTCACTGATCTGCACGCCTGAACGCATCAGCTCGCGCCCCCTCCCACTCCCCTCTGAGCCTGCCGTGGCTTTGCCGTGAGATGGGGAAGATACTGCTCAGTGGGCATGTCCTGAAGCCCCGGAGCACAGACGTCAGCCAGAAGAGCTCTCCGATTGACCATGTGCAGAGGCATTTGGACCTCTTCCAGAGGCACGTGATACAGCAGGATGAATGGCCTCGCCGGTGGCTGTGGCTTGAGGAGCGCGATGCCGACGTGTGGCTCAGCTACTCAGAGAAGCCCGGCGGTGATATTCTGAAGAAACTCCGCGTCTCTGACATCGTTGCGGTCCACTCCCTCGACTCGAGAAACGCCCTGAAGGAGGGTGTCCCACAGGTCGGCCTCATCAACGAATGCTTCGTCGTCCTCACCAACGAGAAGCGGCTCGTGTTTGCTTCCCTCGACGGGAAGAAGGCTGAATGGCTCAGCACCCTCCGTGGCCTCAACATCAGCGGTGTGTCAGATGAGGACAAGTCGGAGAGTGAGGACGACAGCACCTCTGAGGAGGATGTGACGGAGGACTCCTACGACGACGACTGCAACGAGAGCATCGATGTGGACCTCGAGGAGGATGAGGAGGAGGAAGAGTTCGAGGAGGACGAGGGGGACGATTCGTTCGACGAGGATGGGACCAACACAGAGCCTACATCGCCCAGTTCGCCCGGGTCTCCGTATAATGCGCAGCTCGCAGCGGTTCCGCATATCTTCCTCGATGCTGAGGTGTTTTCCAGCGTGCAGCGGAGCATCGGGCGAGATAAGCAGGTTCTCTTCGCTGCGAAGGTCACGAAGTGCAGCTCGAAGGATAAAGACCAGGATCGTATCGTGGCGATTGTCGACTCCACTCTGTACATCATAGAGAGGGGCACCCTGAAGATGCATAAGACGCGGATTCCGACCCAGCAGATCACGGGTGTGATCCGGAACATCCACGACGACATGCAGCTTGCCGTGCTGTGGTGCTCGGGGCATGACTATCTCATCACGTTTCAGGAGGGGGGTGTTGAGGTTGTGGATGCCTTCATTGCGCACCTCGCGAAGCAGCACGCCAGCACTCCGGAGCATGGGGCGTTTATCGTGCGGGAGTCGCTCAACATCCTCACCGCTATCCGGAGGTCGGAGACTGATTCCTACGAGGTTTTGGACTCGGAAAAACATGACAAAATCCATGCTGCGAGAGAGGCGGAGGTGTTCCCAACACTAAGGATGAACGGGGATGCGAAGGTTGTCCTCTCCGACATTGTCATCAAGGAGAGCAGCTCCGGGGAGTCGGAGAAGCTTTTGGTTGTGACGGACCTGGCGATCTACTTCTTCCAGAGGAAGGACTTTTCAAACCTCACGCGCCGCATCGGGCTGAAGGAGATCCGCTCCCTGATGTGCTACGAAGCGGAGGGGTACATCCTGGTGCAGACGGGGTTCACGGAGAGGGGGAAACGCTCCGGCGACATCCTCTTCCGCCCCGCGACGTATTCACGCGACTCGCCCGACAGCACCTATCGGGTCTTCCTGGATCTCGTCGGGTCGAACGACCGGAGGAAGATTGCCATTGCGCAGTCCAGATCCAAGGCAAAGCTTTTCTCCGAAGGGAAGCTCGACAAACGCGATGCCATCACGAAGCTGCACACCGGAGGGGCCCGCCGCATGAAGAAGGTGAAGGAGCTGAAGGACCTCAGGAAGGTTGGGAAGAAGATGGCCAACATCACCCAGAAGGTTGGGGGTGGGCTTTTCCACATGAGCGAGGACGTCGTAAAAGGCATGACAGGCGGCATGGTCAAGATGGTCGAAGGGAGCATGGGGATGGTATATGACATGGTTGGCCTCTCTGCGGGCCTCGGCCTCCACCCTGCAACAGTGCAGGCTGCCGAGTCGGTCCGCATCGGGACTGACAAGCTCACGGGGCCCAGAGGTAACGCCGTTTTCATGCCCCTCGCTGCCTCCGCCTTGGCTGACCTCGAAAGGGGATTCGACTCCAGGGATGTCGACAAAGGCCCCATGACCCAGTCCCTCCTCCGCAACGTCCGGTTCGCCGACGAGGCTGATCTCCCCGAGAAGGAAAAGGTGTGGTACGTCTGCAACGTGTTGGACCTGTTGGAGCCCCACCAGGCACACCTCGTTTTGGTGGTGACATCCCGCTACGTGCTCCTCTACTCCGACTCGAGCAAGGGGGAGGGGAAGCCCAACTTCAGCCGGAAGAGCCGGATCTACCACATGCACATCCAGCACCTCCACCTGGTTGTCGACTGCGTGACTGCGCCGGAGCATTTCCTCCTCGCCTTCAAGGAGAAGGACTTCCTCCTGTCGTGCCGCCACCGCTACCTCGACCTTCTGAAGCGTTACCTCCTGCGGAGGCACAGCAAGGTCAAGCGGAAGCACCCCGAAGCCTCCCTCCGCATCGGTATGGTGGAGAGCCCGCAGCACCTCCGCATCCTCCGCCGGAGCTGTGGCGACGCGCTGCCCCAGCAGGCGCTGCTGCCCCTCTCCGACCACCTCCACCTCGGGGCATGCGAGGTGGCTGTGGAGCTCCTTTCCCGATTCAACGAGACGTCGATGCATTTCTCCGCCATTGCCGAGTCACAGCTGTTTGTCAAACAGACGGAAGAAGGGAAGCGGTCCTTCGACACACGCAAGGTGTTTGTCGCAGTCACAGAGTCAGCACTCTACCTGCTGCGCGGGACGGAGTCTCTGGTGATCAAGCGGAGGATCGAGCTCCCCTGCATCGGGGGCCTGATTGTCAACGCGGCGCAGAATGACGAGGTGTTGGTTCAGGCCCTCCACTACAGAATTGCGGTGAAGCAGACGACCAACCCGCGCCTGCCTGTCGTCGGGGAGGCTGTGGCGACCGCGATTCTGGAGGAGACCTTCAACCTCCCCGGGTGTGTCGACATCGTCTCGCGGACATCGGGGCAGGTCGTCTTCCGGGTGTGGCCCATCAACATCGACTGCGTGAAGAGGGTGAAGACACGCTTCCACAAGGCTGCGTCGGACAGCCTCCCCGCGCTGTTCCAGGGGGGGACCGTGACAGTGGCGGATGAGCTGCACCACGACGACCTCCTCCTGAAGTTCGACTCGCATGCGGAGGATTTCACAAACCAGCTGAGCCGGGCGAGGATCCAATGGACCCCGTTCGAACAGCCCCGGGTGCATGAGGATGCTGTGTGTGGGCTGCCTCTCCACTTTATGGACTGCCCCACACGCAACGAGAAGTCCACGGGGCACCCCCTTGCGGGCTTTGCGAAATTCCCAGCACGGCAGGAGATCCTCAATATTCCCGACCCTGCCACCCTGCATGCTGCGCATGAGAGCTGGATGTCTCGGAGATTGAAGCGCGCGCTCGACTCAGAGTCAGCAGAAGCGCTTCAATACGAACTGCATAAAGGGACTGCACTGGGGTTGGTGTCTCCAAGCGAAAGGCGTGTCATGCTGCGTGGCACCCGCGGTCGGATGTCATCCTCTGAGGCGTATAAGCAGCGCGTGCTGACGCAGCTCGCCAGTTATATATCGGATGATAAATTTGCGGAGTTCGACAGGCTTGCAGCCCGCACGGCGAGCGTTCTGACCCCTGATGTGAAGGCATACTGCAACAAGGCGTTCCGCCCCACCACAGAGTGGTACCGCAAGGCGGAGGGAGCTGTGACTGTCGCCTACTGCGATGGGTGGGACCTGGACAGCCGTGTCGTGACGCTGGAGGAGGCGCAGCTGTGGTGCCTCCAGCATGACAACTGCGTGGGGTTCACCCACGAGGGGGACCAGCGGGCGCAGGGGCCTGTGAACGTGACGTTCCGCACCAGCAGGTTCGACGAGGTGGCCTACCGGAGGGTGCGCCAGGCGGCTAGGCTCCCCATCGCACCGCCCTCCTCGGGCCTGCTCCGCTCCCCCTCCGCATCGCAGCGGATGGCGGCACCCAAGCAGCAGACCACCCCAGCGCTGCCACCCAACACCGTCTACACAGGGCTGCACCCCTGCCAGGATGCGTTGGTTAACGTGCTCGATTCCACGACGTGGCTGAAGAGCACCACCCAGATAGCCCTGCTGCGGAAGCGGAAGAATGACGCGATGCAGCAGCGCGAGGTGTTGGGGCACATCGAGCAGCTGATCCCGAGCATGATGGGCGAGGCGCCACAGAGGCTCGACATCGACATGCTGGAGCTGTACATCAACAGGGCCCGCCAGCAGACGAGGGATCATGCAACCAATGAGAACAGCCACAACGCTGCGGATATGCTGCACACCATCCTCTTGGTTCTGACGGCCTGCGTGCAGCGTGAGAACATCAAGCGAGGTGTGGACGACGCCACAGACCCTGTTGCTGCCCGCATGCGGCAGCTCTCGTGGTATTCCCTCTGCCGAGACGAGGAGTATAACGACGTGGAGGAGGACCTGGATGGCATCCAATACCTCGCAGGGAGCGTCTGGAATGCGCAGGTCGAGCTGGAGCTGCTGCACTGCCGTGACCCAGGCCAGTCCACCTTCGCAAGTCTGGAGTATTTCCTCAACGAACTGTACGGTGATTTTGAGGAGGCCGCCGCAGGGCTGACTTACAGCGATGATCTGCTGGAGACAGCGGTGAAGCACCGGTGGCTGGCGCAGGTGTCAGAGGAGGAGGATGAGGAGGTGACGCAGTCACTCGAGGAGTCGCAGCACGACGTCCTGCAGCGCATCATCTGGAAGAAGAAGATTGCAGAGAGCGTGGAGCTGGGGGACGAGGAGGGGCTGCAGGAGGTTGCGGATGAGAGCGACTCTGCTATGGAGGCGGACATCGCCGATGCGCGCCGCGAGCTGGGCAGGCAGAGGGAGCGCGCCGCAGTGGCGGCGCGGGTCCAGAACCTCCTCTCCTCCGCATCACGCGCCTTCAGCAGCGTGTCGCAGGCCACAGAGCAGGAGCTCGCCAGCGTGGTGCTGGGGCTGGAGGAGGTGCTGCCGCAGGCGCGTGCCTTCACCTCGCTGCATAGTGAGGCGATGTGTCTCGCATTTCTTCACACCCGCCTGCAGGCGCACCAGCTCAGCAAGCTGGAGGAGAAGGAGCGTGAGGAGGCGGAGGCGAAGCGGCGTGTTGAGGCGGAGCTTGTCGACAAGCAGCGTTCTGACAGCCTGCAGCAGCGTATGGATCAGAAGGAGACGGCGAAGCTGCAGCGCGCGGTGCTCGCGGCGGAGAAGATCCACACAAAGGCTGTCAAGATGCAGGGGCTCTGCGAGCAGGCCAGCGCGCAGGTCAAACCCGACGAGTCGACCTGCACCCGGAGGCGGAATGACTGCGTCGCAGCTCTGTCGGACGCGCGGAGCTTCAATCAGACAAACCCACATGAGAAGCTCCGCGCTGCGATCGCCATCCTCGAAACCCTCGTCGCCAAATGGGACGAGCTGATGATCGGCAAGGAGGAGCAGGAGCGCAAGGCTCTGGCGAAGCAGGTCACCGATGTGATCGACAGCAAGGACCGCGAGACATACTACAACTTTGTGAAGAGCCATGTCAGCGTGCTGCCTCCAGACGAGCTGATGCGCCTCCGGCTCGGGTGGGCCGCGGTGCAGGCCAAGGCGGAGGAGCAGAAGGAGAGCGTCGGCCGCATGCAGGAGGCCATCAAATATCGCGACAAGTTTGAGCTGGAGAAGACAATCGACGACGCCATTGCGTCAGGTCTGGAGGAGGACAACACCACACTGGTGACGGCAAGGGAGCTCCTCTTCGAGCTGCAGGGGGCGGGCAGCCCTCTGTGCCGCGACGAAGCTGTTGAGAACGACCCCGCCAACGACGGGGGAAACGGAGACGGCGCCGACAGCTATGTCGACAGCGAGGAGGAGGACGCAGCCTCCCCCTGCACCTTCCGCATCACGGGGTTCGAGTCACGCCAGATGTCCTCCCCTGTCAGAACGGAGGGGGGCCTACTCAGTCCCACAGGGATTGCCAGCCCAGACAGCATGGCATCCCCAGCACGGGGTGCCGAGGGGGAGCCGAGCGTGGCGTCTCCTCAGGAGGCACCGAAGGCACCGCCGCTGCCGCCACCTCCTGCTGATTCGGAGGTGCTCAAAGGGTTGTACAGCGCTCTGCTGGGGCTGAAGGAGTCTTCCGAAGTGGATGCGTATGGGCTTGTGAGGTGTCAGCTGAATAACCCCTGGGTGAAGACGTATGTCGATGCGTGGAAGGTTGTCATCAAATTCAAGCTGAAGAAGAAGGGCGCCTTTCTGAGGAAGGAGGAGCGGAATGAGATGGACGTCTTCAACGAGGTGGGGCTGAATGACTACAACACGAGCATCGCGATGAAGCACTTCGACCTGGCGAGGAGGATCAACCACACCACGGCGAGCCAGGACACCTTCTGCCTGCAGTACCTCATGCAGAGCGGGAGGTTTTTCCACGTCTTCCAGGCACTCCTGATGGCGGACGACGTGCTCCCGAAGCTCTACGATAAGACCTGCGTCTTTATCAAGGAGGCGGAGCGTGAATACCTCTTTGTCCACTTCCTGAAGGCGATCAAAAAGCTCCGGTTTGACTTCCGCTTTACACTCTCCGAGAAGGACATCGACTATCTGCTGACAATCGATGCGGCGGAGATGCCTGCTCAGCCAAAGCCAGCTGCAGCTTCAGCTGCAGCCGCCTCAAGCCCCCCTCCTCAGGGCGCCGCAGCGGAATGCGCTGAGTCTCCAGAGGCAGGCAGGGCAGAGGGAGGTGGAGGCGACACTGCCTCACAGCCTGCATCCCCAGGTGCTGTGTCAGGGGGGGCATCGCAGGCTGGGACCAGGTGTGATGAGACTGCGGATGGTGGCGACACTGCGACGCGCGACGGGAGCCCGCAGAGCGAGGCGACTGGGAAGGGCGGGAAGTGGGACGAGGGGAAATCCGAAGAGGATCCCCCGGAGGAGGGGGTGGATGTGCTGACCCTCGTGATGCAGAGCGGCGAGTTTAACAAGATGTGTGAGGTGGGGAAGCTGAAGATCGCGGTGCGGCAGCTGATTACATACTACACCGCGACGAAGAAGAAGATGAAGATACATAAGGGGCCCAAGCTGAAGCAGCTGTTTGACGAAGGGAAGAACCCGACCCTGGGTGTGCTTGCCAGGGAGAGGCTATGCCCTGCCATCACTGCGCTGATGAAAAACGGCTTCCGCGACTCGGCGTGGTTCAAGCAAAAGAATAGGCACATCTGGCAGTACATCGAAACAGTTGCAGCGGCGAAGCGGAAGTCTGCAACGGACCTCGGATCTGTGAAGCTCCCGGAGGCGATCGACACCGTGCGCAACATCGTGGACATGAGGGTGGCGCGGTCCACCACTCTGAACGCCTCCATCAACGACCTGAAGCTGCGAAGCCTGATCTGCTATGCCCTGAACAAGTCGCACCTCAAGATCTACCTCGAAACTCTCTACGATCTCAGCGGCAACCCCGACTCTGTGCACTTCCACAAAGAGTGGTATCACCAAGATGCCCTGATGTTCAACGCCGACACCCGTTCGGAGATCGACGGCATCATTGAGACGCTGGATGGTCTGAACTTCCACCTTCTCGTGGACTCCGATGTGTTCTGAGGATGTCGAGGGGAACCCACGATGTATTGAAGAGAATCCATCTGATGTTCTGCCCTTTCCCCCCCCCCCCTAGGCATACTTGTCCCCCCATATGGGGAACCCCCTAAATTTGGGGGAAATATGGGGGGTCTCAAAACCCCGCCCCCATATGGGGAAAATAGCTATTTATTACCGGTAATAATAAAGTACTTTATGGATTGAGGGTAATTACGTCCCCGAAGCAAGGTCCGAGGGTGTTTTGTTCCCCGAGGGAAGGCCCGAGGGCGAAGCCCGAGGGCCTTCCCGAGGGGAACAAAAACACCCGAGTACCTTGCTGAGGGGACGTAATTTCCCGAAATCCAGAAAGTACTCAATTAGGACCGGTTATATGGTAGTTTGTTAACGGTCCTGAAACCATTATAATCGGTTACCTGCAGAAAGCCTCCGTAGTACCAGAGCCACAACCTCCACAGATCACGCAACATCACACACATCATGCCCCGCGCCGCCGATCATGACAGCGACAGCAGCAGCAGCACATCAAGTGACGGTGACCTCATGCCAGTCCGCAGCAGGAAGGCATACACCGATCGACTGACTGACTTCGAGGCGTACGTCGCTGAGGAGGCTCCCCGGGTTCGTTCCATGAAGACAATCTACTCCGAGAAGCACATCAAGGGCTATCTCAAGGCCAAGCTGCAGGGGGGTTCTGCCGCATCGTCAATCTGGAACTACTACTCCATCATCAACTTCAAGGTCAAGATTGTCCACGGGAACATGATCAAGACAAAGATGCCACGCCTCCACCAGTACGTGAAGAATCAAACAAAGGGCTACACCACCAAACAAGCCAAAACCTTCTCTTTTCAAGAACTGCAGGACTACATGGACAAGGGCACCGGGTCGCTGGCGAGCAAGCAGGATCGTGCGCTTGTGGTGCTGGCCTTCTTCGGTGGGATGCGCTGCGTTGAACTCCGCAACCTGTCGATCGAAAACATCACCGTCCAAGATGAGCAGATCAGCGTGAAGTTCTACGGTGCAAAGCAGGGAAGCGTCGCGATTGAACGGTCGTTTGTGGTCCCCAAGATGCTGAACGAAGAAGCTGTGTTCTACGACGTCCTCAAGGCCCATCTGGCCCACCTCTCTCTGTCGGACCTCGTGACGGGGCCTGTCGCAAGACGCATCAACAAGGCCGGCAGCGCGTTCCTCGCTTCGCCCATCGGGCGAAACCAATTCTACGGGCTGCCACGGAAGATTGCGCTGTGCCTGGAAAAGGACCCGGAGGGATACACCGGGCACAGCATGAGACGCTCCGCCGCGCTGGCAGCGGCCAATGGCGGCGCGTCCACCATGGATCTCCGCAGGCATTTCGGCTGGCGCGGAGAATCGACGCCGCAGCTCTACCTTGATGCATCCACGACACACCAGCGGAACGTCGCGCACATGATGTCAAGCCAGCCTTCACAGGGGACGACGACGGGAGCGCCAAGCCAGAGCAGGGTGACTGTGGATCTGAACGTCAACCTGCCGAGGTGATGCCCTCTAGCCCCTGTGAAGTGTTGTAGCGAGTAGGAGCAATGTGGATCAAGCAAACTGGCCAGGACCTCGCCCCCACACCGCCCCTGCCCCCAGCCGCTTTTTCCAGGAAATAAAGATTTCCATTATTGCCCTCAATATTGCGGTAATAAGAAAGCTGAGTGTAAATAATGGATGAAGTCACTAAACCCAGGCTATATTCCTGTGACTGCTTTATTTCCTAGTTTTGATAAAAACTTTTTAATTACCGAATGGTCAATAATATCGCCTTTAAGTCTCGTAAAGTGGTTTATTATTACCTCTTGGCTTATGGACTTTCTGCAGGAAACCGGTAATAATGGTTTCAGGACCGGTAATAAAGGCTGAAAATATGGGGAAAACCCGGTAAAATATGGGGGAATATGGGGGAAATATGGGGCCCATATGGGGGGATATGGGGGTATTCGTGCTGCAACGGGAGAACATCAAACCACTCAGGCACAGACACACACGAAGTGCGCGTCGAAACCGGCCTCATGCCTTGTTGGGGATCCTCCAGGAGTCCGATCCTGGGGAGGTGCGCGCTCGTTCAGGTGTGGCCAGGTCTGGCCCCCCCTGGAAGATCCCCCAGGCGGGTCGCACCGACCTCCTGTTCCTCTCCTGCGCCGATACAGCGGCAGCGGAGAGCGAACGCTTCCCGGTTTGGCGGGGCACCGCAGTGACAGCGGTGGTGGACACATACGCACAGACACACATAGCGCGTTCAGGGTTAACAGCTCCTCACAACACACACTCCTGTGTTTTGAAGTCCTGTCCGGCACGTCACTCTCACACTCGCTGTCCTCCTCCTCTGGTGTGTTTGCGATTGCGAACTGCCCCCTGGGATCCTTAATTAGACAAGGGAATTCACAAGCAGTGCATTCTGGGGTGTCAGGCGCTTCCGCCGCTTTTGACCGCTCCGAGCGCCGAAAAGTCGGAGTCGACGCTCGTCACCAGGCAGCTTGACATGTTCAAGCTGCATCTGCAATGATGATCTGGAATGAGACCTGTGAAGGCCAGTACAAGGACTGGCTGCAGGACGCAACTGTTCTGCCAGCAAAGACAGGACTACTGGTCAGCATGCTCTGATGACCGCTACTCAGACTTGAAGAAAGTGGCGGTCGGCACTCTCACAGCACCTTTTGTGGTCTGACTCGAGCACTTCAGCCGTTTCCTCTCTGCAGAAAGCGACGAGGTGAGATGGCACTGCAAGGTGCTAGACGTCCCCTGTCAGTGGCTGACTTCACACCCTGTGAAAAGCAGAACGAAGAGAACTGTTTGCTGACTGCTTCCACCTGAGGAACCCCTGGGTTTTCCCCCATATATTCCCCATATGGGGGAAATATGGGGGAACAGGACTTGAAAAACCCCCCATATTCCCCCCATATTTTCCCCATATTTTTGGCCTTCCCCATATGGGGGTACAAGTATGCCTAGGGGGGGTCATAAGCCCGTACAAAACCAAAATTTTCGACATACCATCAGAGCCGCCCTAATACCTGATCTGACCCGAAAATCCGACCCATACCCCCCCGGAAACTGTCTGGGGCCCACTTGTGACACCTGATACGCACTTTTGTGATGATTTTTTGGGGTCCTAAAAAATGTACCTCAGTTTCGTACCTTGCCTTTGTACCTGAACCACTCCCGACCGCATTATTTCGTTCTTTGCAAGGGAAGGGTGTCACTACGCTCACTCAGCACGCCGAGCAACACATGCCGCGTGCCCAGGGCCTCGCAGAGGTGTCAGATGCTGCTGCAGAGGAGTACCTTGCTCGAAAGACGCTCGCCAAACGGGAGATGTGCGGGGTCTCGGCAGAGAGCGTTGTGGCAGACCTGCGTAAAAAGAAAACGGCACACGACATCGGTGAGGCGACATTATTTCGGGCGCTCCGTCGGGCTGGGTACGTAGGAGAGCGAGTGGGACGTGGTGACGACAGATATATGCAGTGGTGCATCAACTGCACGCACGTGCGGGAAAAGCGGCGTTCCTTGCTAGCCAAGAAAGATGTCACCTGCACTCCTACTCCTCCCACTCGTCCTGCTCCTACCCCCACACCAACTGATACGGGCAGTGAGAGTGATGGCAGCTCCAGAGCAGCAGATGATCTAGGAAGCAATGAGCGGGTCAGCCGGGCAGACTACCTCAGTCTGTACCGGAAGTACGAAGCGTTGCGGGCCCGCCACCACCGCCTCCAGGAGAGGACCCGAGGGTTGAGAGTAGGGTTGTACAACGCCAGGGGAGGGTATTCCCCTGGCGTTGAGACATCCGGCGACCTTGCGGTCGCACTGTGTGGGGGCTGAGTCGGCAGGCAGATGCCGATCCAATGACCTTGTTGAGTCCCCACATGGTACACTCTCATACGTGTTGTCGAGACTGCGTGGTGTGCATATCCTGCGGGGCGCAAATTACACAGTCATTACACAGCCACTTCGGCTCTCAGGGCGTACAATATCCCAATCGTGCCTTCACAGGCTAAGATCGACGAAGCAAAAGCATCTACAACGCTGCCTACTAATGCCGATGCAGCCTCCCAGGCGTACGAAGTACTCACAATGACCCATATGCGATCGAAGTACTACACCCAGAAGGTGGCTGAACTCATTCTGCTGACGCAACAACACAACATTCCCACTAATCAGGTCAAGAAAGACCTTGCCGAGGCACTGGGGAAGGCAACATGCGTGCCACCTGAGCCAGAACCACCGCAGAAAAGGCAAAGAACGAAATAATGCGGTCGGGAGTGGTTCAGGTACAAAGGCAAGGTACGAAACTGAGGTACATTTTTTAGGACCCCAAAAAATCATCACAAAAGTGCGTATCAGGTGTCACAAGTGGGCCCCAGACAGTTTCCGGGGGGGTATGGGTCGGATTTTCGGGTCAGATCAGGTATTAGGGCGGTTCTGATGGTATGTTGAAAATTTTGGTTTTCGTACGTTTTTAGGGGGGCTTATGACCCCCCCTACCCCCCCCCCCCCTCCCCTGAGTTCCGTCAGATCTAGCCAATGAAAAGTAGCGACAAGCGTTCCGTGGGTGGAATCTGCATTTTCTCGCTGTAGCTTTTTTTTTGAGTGAAGGGGCCGGATTTCAACAGAAAATCCACGACATGAATGCGAAGAGTGGATTTTCCCACCGTGGTGTTACTCTCTCATGGCCATGCTGCTAACAACCCCCCCCCCCCGTTCTGCCAAAGAACTGACCACAGTGAGCACACTGCAATATTTTATTTGCTCCCGCCCTGCCCCTTCTCCCACCCATGTGATAGCATTCACCTGACGCCACACGCAACCTCACATGCACCCCAGGCTCTATCAGATTTTGTTCGTGTCCGGTCCAACCCCCCCCCCCCTCTCCCCCACGTTCGGTGTCTTCCTGAAACCCCTGGCTTTGCAGGCCAGGGTATTTGGCTTCTGTGCGCTTTGTGGGTGTGATTCTCTTTGTGTCCCGTGTGATGTTCTTCCCCTTCACCCTCCACCCCTTCTCTCTCTCTCTCTCTCCCCCCCGCCCTCTAGCCTTAGAAAATTGTTGGCGTCTCTCAGCTGCCAGACTGATCTTTGCAGCTAGTCGCCCCACCCCCCCCCATCTAGCTTTCCGCCCCCCCCCCCCCCCCTTAGGGGGGGTCAAATGGGGGTGACAAACACGATTTTTCAAAAAACCGGCGCAGAGGCCCCAAAGCCCCCGTAAACCCTCCAAACCCCCCCAGATCGGTCCGGAAACCCATCGAACCCCACTTTTCCACCATTCCGGGCACCTCAGGTGCCCGAATTGGGGTACCTAAATTTTGTGCCACCGTTTGGTACCGGACAGTGCCACTGTGTGGGAGGTTGGAAAAGAAAATGCCCCAACACACCACATCTGAGGGTTGCAATGCATGTTGCTTGCCAACCACGTCATCCGGTGGGTGTCAGGCGCTATGTAGGTGGCATGAGCCAGGTCTTCGATGTGTTCTGGCTTGTATATGTACCTCCCTGCCTGCGGCACAGGCACTGCCTTTGTCCCCCACACCAGCCACAGAGAGCGTATTGTACTCGGTCCACGGTTGCTGATTCATTGTGATGCGTTGTATCCTCGAGTGAACGTCACACACTAGTGGCACCACCACCCGCCATCCGAGAGCTGTATTGACTTTGCGCGCTTCCGTTGCATTCACCTCGCCACGCATATTGCACCGTTCAGTACCAGTGCTCTTGGGCCAGGCAAAGTAGACCGCAGCAACTACCAATTCTGGCACAATGGGTACCACGACAGCGCACTTCGTGTGTTCCCGGAATGTACAGCTCGTGTTGCAACAGTCGTTGTCAACACATCCCGGTTGTGGAGCACTGCTGCACAGGAATCACACGACCATCTGGACTTGTTCCGTACCTACAGGCAGCCTCCCGGTGCATGGTGGCAGGGAGGTACATATACAAGCCAGAACACATCGAAGACCTGGCTAATGCCACCTACATAGCGCCTGACACCCACCGGATGACGTGGTTGGCAAGCAACATGCATTGCAACCCTCAGATGTGGTGTGTTGGGGCATTTTCTTTTCCAACCTCCCACACAGTGGCACTGTCCGGTACCAAACGGTGGCACAAAATTTAGGTACCCCAATTCGGGCACCTGAGGTGCCCGGAATGGTGGAAAAGTGGGGTTCGATGGGTTTCCGGACCGATCTGGGGGGGTTTGGAGGGTTTACGGGGGCTTTGGGGCCTCTGCGCCGGTTTTTTGAAAAATCGTGTTTGTCCACGTAAAAGGGTGGCATTTGACCCCCCCTACCCCCCCCCCCCCCCCTAGGCATACAGTGCAAACGATAATTATTATCGCACATATACCAGATACGATAATTTTCGGAAAATTATCGCATACGATAATTTATTATCGCATACGATAATCCATTATCGTATGATGCGATAATCCCATTATCGTATACGAACGGATACGATAATTATTATCGTATATTATCGCATACGATAATCCCATTATCGTATGTTATCGCATACGATAATAATTATCGTATCCGGTCGTATACGATAATGGGATTATCGTATGCGATACTTACTGGGTTGCACTATTCTTGAACACCACTGCCCTCGTCAGATTCCTTCACATACTCGTCCGTCATCAGGATTCATCGCCCCCCCCCCCCCCCCCCCCCAGTCCCTTCAACACCCTCGATGTCATCAGACATCGAGACAGAATTCGTCATCCCCCCCCCCCACCCGCCCACCGAACAGCACAGGAACCACATCACGGACAGACGACCTGGCACGCCGCCCCCCCCCCCATCCCCCCTTCTAAATGATATCCATCTCAGTCTCGGATTCGTCCTCCTCAGAGGAATCATCAGAGACATAGTCCCTTTCGAGGGCTTCTGCGAACCGGTTGCTCTTGTCGAAGTAGCCGAGGAGGTCGCCGTTCCGCTGCAAGAACAGACGATCCGCGTAGGTCTTCGTCGAGATGTTCGACCCCCGCTTGGACTTGCGGGACTCTGCCGTCGAAAACACACTGTCGACCTGTGTGACCGACACAGGCGTGCGGAGCCAAGCCACCACATGTGGCGCCAGGATGGGGAACAGCTTCCTCCCCTTCTCCAGCCAGAACGCAATCGGGGTGTCGGTCTGCAGGGATTCGGCAGGGGCATTGAGGTACTGTGTGAACTCCGCCCAGCACTCGTCGTCAGCAAGGGCATGGAAATCCACGGCCCACACCAGCTGGTTTGTGATGTCGGGGAAGTCGTCGAAGTCAGCCATCAGCACGGTTTCCGGGTCGAAGATGAGCGCCATCTCGAACCTCGCCTTCGACGGCCAAGACTCCCAGGCATCCTTCAGCAAGGTGCGGATAGGAGCAGGATAACTGGTGTTCGTCACCACCTTCTGGTACTCCTCCGTGATAGTCCGCACTTTGATGTGCCCCAGACGGGCTTCCGGGTTCTGCACCCATCGCACGAGCCACAGCACCGGCTCCACCATCTCAGCCACAGCCACCGTCTCGCTGACGTGCTCTTCCCATGTTCCCTTCTGGATGTGCTCAGAGAGCTGCCTGAGAGTGAGTGGCTTCTTCTTCCTCGCCATCTCCACGCTGACGAACTGCAGCAGCATCGCACACCGGGTCTGCAGGTGGACTGTCAGGTCGAACATCGCTGCCCATCGAGTGTCCGAAGTAGAGGCGGGTTGCTGAGGGCTGGACACCTCCACATTGGCGGCGTGGGTGTCGTCTGTTTCCGCCACAAAGGCGGCAGCCCGCTCCAGCACCACCGCATCGGTATCTGTGACGTTCACGGATGGGAGAAGCTTGCGGAGCGCACGCACCGCTCCGCGGTCGAGAGCGGTGCGCACACGCAAATGAGTGTCACGGATGTTCGTTGCAGCATCATGCATCCTCTCCGCCCCCTGTGCCTGAAACTTCTTCCAACGGTGCCGGCGCGACTTGCACCCGAAGAACTGCGACACCAGCGTGCAGAAGGCATACGCCCGGGGGTATGACTGGCGCACTGCTCGCTTCAACGCTGCGTTGAGGTGGTGGCCCAGGCAGTAGATGCCCTCCTCCTTCTTGTCGCCAAACGCCTTGACGTTCACCGACCCGAAGTCAGCGACAACTGTACTGCGGGTAATGCCGTACAGTTCCCGCACCTCGTCAAGCACATCCCCGACGTCCTCTGCGTTGTGCACCTCGCCGTCACCACGCACTTTCGACAGGAGGAGCACTCCCCTGCCTCCCACGTAGGCGACGACCGACATGATGGCAAAGCCAAGATGCCGCAGGCCTGTTCCATCAACGCCCAACGCCACCGGCCGGCCGGTGATGCAGTCGCGGATCTTCTTCTGGATCTCCGCGACGAACAGCGGGGCCTTGCCCAGCAGCGTCCGGGGCTTCGGCAGAGGGGTGGTCATCGGCAGCGCAAGGATAGACGCCTGGTGAGGCGTGATCCCCGCAATCACAAGGGCAAGTGCCCATGCCTTTTGAAATGATGCGGTGGTCGTGGGATCGCTCTTCGTGGTTGAAACACAGGGGGCCGCCTGCACTGGCGCTTCCTTCGATGTGGTCTGGTGCGCCTTCGTGTCGGTCACGTGTTTCTTTGCCACTGTCGATTCAGCATGCTTTACGACGATGCTACAGAGGTTGCACCACAGGACTTCGTCCGATAATGTCCGGGGGGGGGTTTGCATCAAGCAGCATGGTGCGAGTTTCGAACGGGAGGTCCTCCACCGACTTGATCGTGTAGGCCGCAGCAACTGTGGCGTCGTACCTCGCCAGTTGCTGCAGCCGCTGCCTGGCTGTTACCAAGGAGATCCTCTTCTTGGCAGCAGCCTCGTCTGCGGCTTCCTCCACCGTTTTTCTGAGTTTTATCGTGTCCAGGCGTTTCTGCGCGCTCTCCGATTTTCCCGCGGGCTTTGGTGCTGTCTTCTTGGGGGCTGGCTTCTTCGCTGCTGGCTTCTTTGGGGGTGGCTTTTTCACGGCCGCCTTTTTCGCTGAGGGCTTCTTGTCCTTCCCCCCCGTGACGCGACGGCGTTTCTGGTCCGGCTCGTCCTCATCACTGCCCTCTTCCTCGTCATCGCCGTCATCATCTTCCTCTGCGTCATCCTCCGTTGTTGTGTCGTCTTTTATCCTACGACGACGAGACATTTTTTGATCCCTGGTGTTTCCTGTGGAGGGTGATGGCGATGCAGTCACAACATAGCGATAGACACACGGGTCGAGAGCGCACACGCAAATGAGTGTCACGGATGTGCGTGGCAGTATCCTGTAACCTCTCCGCCCCCCTGTGCCTGAAACTTCTTCCAACGGTGCCAGCTTCATTGACAGGATGCCCCAGACAGACATAGTGCTGCGCATGTCATGGCACTATGTGTGTTGTGTCTGCCACCCATTTGTGAGGGACATTCTACACTTCTGAGTGAAGCCCCCCGTCACCAATAATTCAAAGAAGCAAAAATGGCAGCTTCCGGCTCCACTTTTACCACTTTTTCAATGTGTTCTGGGCTGATTTCTGGTTTTCCGAAAATCTCAAAAAAATTATCGCACCATTATCGTATATTATCGTATACGATAATATACGATAATGGGAGTACGAAAATAATTATCGTATGCGATAATAATTATCGTTTGCACTGTATGCCTAGGGGGGGTCATAAGCCCCCCTAAAAACGTACGAAAACCAAAATTTTCAACATACCATCAGAACCGCCCTAATACCTGATCTGACCCGAAAATCCGACCCATACCCCCCCGGAAACTGTCTGGGGCCCACTTGTGACACCTGATACGCACTTTTGTGATGATTTTTTGGGGTCCTAAAAAATGTACCTCAGTTTCGTACCTTGCCTTTGTACCTGAACCACTCCCGACCGCATTATTTCGTTCTTTGCCTTTTCTGCGGTGGTTCTGGCTCAGGTGGCACGCATGTTGCCTTCCCCAGTGCCTCGGCAAGGTCTTTCTTGACCTGATTAGTGGGAATGTTGTGTTGTTGCGTCAGCAGAATGAGTTCAGCCACCTTCTGGGTGTAGTACTTCGATCGCATATGGGTCATTGTGAGTACTTCGTACGCCTGGGAGGCTGCATCGGCATTAGTAGGCAGCGTTGTAGATGCTTTTGCTTCGTCGATCTTAGCCTGTGAAGGCACGATTGGGATATTGTACGCCCTGAGAGCCGAAGTGGCTGTGTAATGACTGTGTAATTTGCGCCCCGCAGGATATGCACACCACGCAGTCTCGACAACACGTATGAGAGTGTACCATGTGGGGACTCAACAAGGTCATTGGATCGGCATCTGCCTGCCGACTCAGCCCCCACACAGTGCGACCGCAAGGTCGCCGGATGTCTCAACGCCAGGGGAATACCCTCCCCTGGCGTTGTACAACCCTACTCTCAACCCTCGGGTCCTCTCCTGGAGGCGGTGGTGGCGGGCCCGCAACGCTTCGTACTTCCGGTACAGACTGAGGTAGTCTGCCCGGCTGACCCGCTCATTGCTTCCTAGATCATCTGCTGCTCTGGAGCTGCCATCACTCTCACTGCCCGTATCAGTTGGTGTGGGGGTAGGAGCAGGACGAGTGGGAGGAGTAGGAGTGCAGGTGACATCTTTCTTGGCTAGCAAGGAACGCCGCTTTTCCCGCACGTGCGTGCAGTTGATGCACCACTGCATATATCTGTCGTCACCACGTCCCACTCGCTCTCCTATGTACCCAGCCCGACGGAGCGCCCGAAATAATGTCGCCTCACCGATGTCGTGTGCCGTTTTCTTTTTACGCAGGTCTGCCACAACGCTCTCTGCCGAGACCCCGCACATCTCCCGTTTGGCGAGCGTCTTTCGAGCAAGGTACTCCTCTGCAGCAGCATCTGACACCTCTGCGAGGCCCTGGGCACGCGGCATGTGTTGCTCGGCGTGCTGAGTGAGCGTAGTGACACCCTTCCCTTGCAAAGAACGAAATAATGCGGTCGGGAGTGGTTCAGGTACAAAGGCAAGGTACGAAACTGAGGTACATTTTTTAGGACCCCAAAAAATCATCACAAAAGTGCGTATCAGGTGTCACAAGTGGGCCCCAGACAGTTTCCGGGGGGGTATGGGTCGGATTTTCGGGTCAGATCAGGTATTAGGGCGGCTCTGATGGTATGTCGAAAATTTTGGTTTTGTACGGGCTTATGACACGGTGGGATCTTGTAAATCTTACATGTATAACTACAAGTACCGTATACGTAAATATTATGGAACGTAAATATTATGGAACGGGCCCATTTTTGGCCGGTCCGTTCCATAATATTTACGTTCCATAATATTTACAGGGCCAGTTGGGGACTCGGTGGTGAGGACGGCTTGCGTCAGGAATCGCGCGAAAAGTGCACGAGTAGGTCCCGTCAGGGACTCTGTATGCCGTCCGATCACCTGGTCCAAGTCCCCGAGTCGCAGAAAGCCCTGTAAATATTATGGAACGAAAAAAATCTGGAACGCCAACCCACCAGCGTTCCAAAATATTTACGTTCCATAATATTTACGTTCCAAAATATTTACGTATACGGTATATACATGTATTATACATGTATAATACTTGCATGTCAACTATTATACATGTATAATACATGTATATGCCTGAAATATACATGTAAAATACATGTATATCAAGTAAAAATACAAGTATAATACTTGCATGTCAACTATTATACTTGTATTTTTACTTGATATACATGTATTTTACATGTATATTTCAGGCATTTACATGTATTTTACATGTATAATACTTGTCATGCAAGTATTATACATGTAAAATACTTGCATGACAAGTAAAATACTTGCATGCAAGTAAAATACATGTATTTTACTTGTCATGCAAGTATTATACATGTATTTTACTTGTCATGCAAGTATTTTACATGTATAATACTTGCATGACAAGTATTATACATGTAAAATACATGTAAATGCCTGAAATATACATGTAAAATACATGTACACGGTGGACTCCAGCGGGGGTAGGGTAACCCTTTTCGGGAGTCTCAACTAGGGGGAGTCCAACTCCCGCTAGCGGGAGTCTATACTCCCGCTAGGGGGAGTCTGACTCCCCCTAGCGGGAGTCTTTTCACCTATTTTCACTCATTTTTCCCATGATACCTATGCAATGTGGCACTCGTCACTGAAGTACAGCCACACCAAACGAAACGGACGTTTCCACCCATCCCAGCTCGCAGACCTGATTCACAAAAATGGGGAAGACGACAACGAAGCCGGCAGCGAAGCCGGCGGCAAAGTCGATTAAGAAGAAGAAGAGCGCAGAGAGTCCCGAGGCTGCGGAGGCGACGAACATTGTGCATGATTTTTGCACGGCCTTCCCTGTTAAAAAAGGGGGCAGTGTGCTGACACTGGGATCCATTAGAAGGCTCCTAGCAACGGTGTTGAGCAAGGAGCTCCACCAGCACAGCACCCAGGTGGCCAACGCAATCATCGCCATGTCTTCCCTGACATGGATAAGTTCGCTGTCAGGGAAGTCGCAACGATGCGGAAGGAGGGCGCTCTCCGTCATATACAAGGTGGAGGCGAAGTATGGCAAGGTGCAGGATACAAACGTGTCGTCGGGGGCAGCCTGAAGCCGCGAATGATCGCGACACGGGCGAACGGCTTGGCACCGTGGGTCTGGATAGATGCTGGAGTTCGGCCGGGTGAAACCGGAAGTCGCAGCAAAATTTGCCCCCCCAGATTTCTTCCTCAAACCCACCCGTGGGCTGATCCGGCCTTGCACGGTGGACTCCAGCGGGGGTAGGGTACCACTACCGGGTTTAACCCTTTTCGGGAGTCTCAACTAGGGGGAGTCCAACTCCCGCTAGCGGGAGTATAGATCAGCAGTGGGCAACAATGAGGCGATGCGGGGGGCGAGGGCACCGATGCTCACTGTGCGACATCCCAGAAGAACGCTGGTATCAACAGGTGCATCGATACCCGCACCTGACTCTCTCTGAGATGAAAGAGGCTGGCTACCCCTCCCTCTTGGCAGGTGTGCTTCCCAATGCCCGCTACGTCACCCCAGCACTCCATGACTGCAAGGGGCTCGCCATGCGGCTGATCAGGGTACTGGATGAGACAACAAAAAAAATATTCGACAAGACCTGTACAAACCTTGCACTGAATGTGTCGCAGAATGGGACAGGTGCTCAGTTCCGGAAGGTCGTGCTTGCCATGTCACAGGACACCACCTACAAGGGCTTGTTCCGCTACCTCTTTGTCTGCCTTGCAGACCTCATGCATTTCCGGTATGCAGACATCCCCTGGCGCTTCTGGGGATGCAAGGATGAGTCAGCCCGGATTCCCTTCTTGCGTGCTCGGATCTCAGGGCATATATTTCACTGGTTGATGGAGCATGCCGAAAAGGGATCAACGCGCAATGCCTACGTACACAGTCTCCATCATTGGTGGGCTCCAGAAGATGCAGTGCCTCTGCAGAACAACGACGAATTTGAAGAAGCAGAGAACGGACATCGCAAGAAAGATGCCGTTACAATCGCCAGCTCCGCAACTTACGAGAGAGATCTTGCGATGGCAGAAGAGAAGCGGCGCGCATCGGGCATGCCTTGGAAGGTTGCGCACCTGTCGCAGGACGGGATCCTCGGGTATAGAGAAGTCATCCTGTGTCCGTGTCTGCACACCCGACACGCTCATAGATTGGCTGTGTATGTTCTTTGCACACAGTTGACACAGCTGCAGAAGGGGTTTGTGCACTGCAACACACAGGACTTCGTTGAACCCATCAGCGCGCCCTACTTCCTGTTCCGGTTCCCCGAAGGACACCGCAAATTATCGCTCTGCTTGTGCAAAATGCCAATCCCGCTGGGGGCGACTTTCACACCATTCGTGTCATCCGAGGCGACTTTGAGCACGCTTGACCAACGCGCACAGCAGGAGGGGGATGACAGTTCTGACGAAGAAGATGAGGCCTGCAGGATGGCTTGTCTTGCCCAAGGTGTAACACAACTACGACAGGCGATGGCCGCACTTTGACACCTCAAATTCTAACCGCTCACCTCCGCAGGTGTAGCCGCTACCAGGAGGATAGGTAGGTAGTCCAGAGTCCGGGGAAACTGACAGAAGCAAAACAAGCCCCTCCCCATCCCTCTTCCACCATGATTTTACCCCCCACGCCAGTAGACTGTAACTATATCATGGGAAAAATGGATGAAAATAGGTGAAAAGACTCCCGCTAGGGGGAGTCAGACTCCCCCTAGCGGGAGTATAGACTCCCGCTAGCGGGAGTCTTTGACACCCGCTCAGACTCCCGCTCCCAGACTCCCGCTAGGGCCGCTGGAGTCCACCGTGTAATAGTTGACATGCAAGTATTATACTTGTATTTTTACTTGATATACATGTATTTTACATGTACCGTAAACGGAAATATTGTGGACCGTAATAAAGGTGAACCGTACTATAGGTGGACCGTAAAAAAGATGGAACAAATGGGATTTTTCCGGAACTTGGAACATTTTTACGGTCCACCTATTTTACGGTTGGGATAGTGGACTTGGCGGTTTTTTTTACGAATTCCTTCGACGAAGTCGCGAAGGAACCAAGGAAATCGCACGACTGAAGCTGCAGGATTAACACCACAGGGCCTCAACACAGAGTGTGCGCTCACCATCGTCCGGGAACTGTTCTCCCACAGTTACTGCAGGGTGTACTACACTAAAGGAGTACGATTTCCCTGAATTTTCCGGGCACTGATTCACGAATTTACATCCGGAGGGAGCCCGGTGGTCTCAGCTTCTGTCTGCGCGCCCTGCCGTACTGTGGCTGCTTTTGTGGGCTCGTGCAGCAGGTTCTACTTTTACTTCTACCGGAACGCTCCTTGCATGGTACTACACTTCTCGAGGTGTGGTGGTGGGTGAGTCTCGAGGTGAGTGGTGGTGATCGTGCCCTTTCCACACGCAGGGAGGACTTGCTTCTCTTGCTGGTGTTGGTTGCGGTGGTGGAGGGAGGGTCCAAAGCTGGGAGGTCGGGAGGCCTACGTGCGGGAGTCTGCGGCGTGGAGGCCGCAGTCCGCGCCCCGCAACCCACCAGCCCGCGGGCGAAAATCGCATTGTCTTTTCCATATTCAGTCCCAATAAATGGTGGACCGTAAAAAAGATGGAACGTTTGGCCTTTTTTTGGGAACTTGGAACATTTTTACGGTCCACCCTTTTTCCGTTTACGGTATATTTCAGGCATATACATGTATTATACATGTATAATAGTTGACATGCAAGTATTATACATGTATACCGTATACGTAAATATTATGGAACGTAAATATTATGGAACGGGCCCATTTTTGGCCGGTCCGTTCCATAATATTTACGTTCCATAATATTTACAGGGCCAGTTGGGGACTCGGTGGTGAGGACGGCTTGCGTCAGGAATCGCGCGAAAAGTGCACGAGTAGGTCCCGTCAGGGACTCTGTATGCCGTCCGATCACCTGGTCCAAGTCCCCGAGTCGCAGAAAGCCCTGTAAATATTATGGAACGAAAAAAATCTGGAACGCCAACCCACCAGCGTTCCAAAATATTTACGTTCCATAATATTTACGTTCCATAATATTTACGTTCCAAAATATTTACGTATACGGTAATACATGTATTATACTTGTAGTTATACATGTAAAATTTACAAGATCCCACCGTGGACCCCCCCTAGGGGGGGGGGGGGGGCACTTCGCGACACGTGCCGAAAGGAGGGGGTGCAGGTGCACCTCTCTTTATGTTTTTCTACTGCAACAGGGGCTCCTGTCAAGTGTCAAAAAAAGATGGTAGACAGCGCTTTGGCACAAACAAAAAGTCACCAAAAAGACTTGGAGGTGCGTTCTTTGTTTGTACGAACGGTGCCTGCTAGTGCATGTGTGCAGATACCGAACGATGCCACGAGTCTTTTCTAGTTGGAAAAATACGTTGTTCTGCCAAACAAGCCTGCCGGAAATTGCGAAAACCCCCCTCCTTTTGGGAAACAAAAAGAGAGAGGGCGCGAGGCTGTGCGCTGCTAGCAAACAATGCTTCCCGAGATGGGGGGCTGGTGGGGAGAGGGTATAGCCATATGCTATCTGTGGCCATGCAGAAATCACCGGGGCAACAAGACGATGTGAAAAATGCCAGCTGTTGTGACAGCTGGCATTGCAGGGTTCGGGCGGCTGCTGAATGGCTGCTGGGGTGGGGGGGTGGGGTGTAGTGATGTTGGTGTTTCTGCTGCTTCTTCATGATTCATCCTTTTTGTTTTTCAGTGGTTCCGTTCAGTCCCCATACCCCTACCCCCACATACCCCCCCCGCCGCCAGCCAGTGCTGGTGTAACAATTCTTGTGGCAGATGCCAGTTGTGCCCCCCCCCCCCTCAAACCACCTGCAAATTTTGCGCTGTGAAAATCTCAGTGTCCCCAACGTTTCGACCCGACAGCAGACCCGCGCTACCAAACAGGCGTTCCGTCCCCACTACCCCGCCCCGCCCCCCCCCTCTCCCCCCCTTCCCCCACCACCCCCTCCCCGCCCAATCGCTTTGCTGAGCTGAAGTCCATCGCGATTGTGACTGCGGAGGGGTGTCTGATTTTGTGAGATTTCGGGAGGGCTTTTGTTCTTCCGGAGGGGGTGGTGGTGGTGGGGGGGGGGGCTAGGCTGCACTATACACGGTGGGATCTTGTAAATTTTACATGTATAACTACAAGTATATACATGTATTATACATGTATAATACTTGCATGTCAACTATTATACATGTATAATACATGGATATGCCTGAAATATACATGTAAAATACATGTATATCAAGTAATAGCTATTTATTACCGGTAATAATAAAGTACTTTATGGATTGAGGGTAATTACGTCCCCGAAGCAAGGTCCGAGGGTGTTTTGTTCCCCGAGGGAAGGCCCGAGGGCGAAGCCCGAGGGCCTTCCCGAGGGGAACAAAAACACCCGAGTACCTTGCTGAGGGGACGTAATTTCCCGAAATCCAGAAAGTACTCAATTAGGACCGGTTATATGGTAGTTTGTTAACGGTCCTGAAACCATTATAATCGGTTACCTGCAGAAAGCCTCCGTAGTACCAGAGCCACAACCTCCACAGATCACGCAACATCACACACATCATGCCCCGCGCCGCCGATCATGACAGCGACAGCAGCAGCAGCACATCAAGTGACGGTGACCTCATGCCAGTCCGCAGCAGGAAGGCATACACCGATCGACTGACTGACTTCGAGGCGTACGTCGCTGAGGAGGCTCCCCGGGTTCGTTCCATGAAGACAATCTACTCCGAGAAGCACATCAAGGGCTATCTCAAGGCCAAGCTGCAGGGGGGTTCTGCCGCATCGTCAATCTGGAACTACTACTCCATCATCAACTTCAAGGTCAAGATTGTCCACGGGAACATGATCAAGACAAAGATGCCACGCCTCCACCAGTACGTGAAGAATCAAACAAAGGGCTACACCACCAAACAAGCCAAAACCTTCTCTTTTCAAGAACTGCAGGACTACATGGACAAGGGCACCGGGTCGCTGGCGAGCAAGCAGGATCGTGCGCTTGTGGTGCTGGCCTTCTTCGGTGGGATGCGCTGCGTTGAACTCCGCAACCTGTCGATCGAAAACATCACCGTCCAAGATGAGCAGATCAGCGTGAAGTTCTACGGTGCAAAGCAGGGAAGCGTCGCGATTGAACGGTCGTTTGTGGTCCCCAAGATGCTGAACGAAGAAGCTGTGTTCTACGACGTCCTCAAGGCCCATCTGGCCCACCTCTCTCTGTCGGACCTCGTGACGGGGCCTGTCGCAAGACGCATCAACAAGGCCGGCAGCGCGTTCCTCGCTTCGCCCATCGGGCGAAACCAATTCTACGGGCTGCCACGGAAGATTGCGCTGTGCCTGGAAAAGGACCCGGAGGGATACACCGGGCACAGCATGAGACGCTCCGCCGCGCTGGCAGCGGCCAATGGCGGCGCGTCCACCATGGATCTCCGCAGGCATTTCGGCTGGCGCGGAGAATCGACGCCGCAGCTCTACCTTGATGCATCCACGACACACCAGCGGAACGTCGCGCACATGATGTCAAGCCAGCCTTCACAGGGGACGACGACGGGAGCGCCAAGCCAGAGCAGGGTGACTGTGGATCTGAACGTCAACCTGCCGAGGTGATGCCCTCTAGCCCCTGTGAAGTGTTGTAGCGAGTAGGAGCAATGTGGATCAAGCAAACTGGCCAGGACCTCGCCCCCACACCGCCCCTGCCCCCAGCCGCTTTTTCCAGGAAATAAAGATTTCCATTATTGCCCTCAATATTGCGGTAATAAGAAAGCTGAGTGTAAATAATGGATGAAGTCACTAAACCCAGGCTATATTCCTGTGACTGCTTTATTTCCTAGTTTTGATAAAAACTTTTTAATTACCGAATGGTCAATAATATCGCCTTTAAGTCTCGTAAAGTGGTTTATTATTACCTCTTGGCTTATGGACTTTCTGCAGGAAACCGGTAATAATGGTTTCAGGACCGGTAATAAAATTTACAAGATCCCACCGTGTACGTATAATACGCTATACGTATAATACGTATAATACGTATTATACGCTCCGGATTTTCACCCCATTTTTGCATACACCGTACAGAGTGGCTGTCCGTGGCTGGACTTGGAGTGTGACCCCTGATATTCTTGTTGAGTGTGACTCTCACTGCATCCCCCAGTCAGCTGAAGTGCATGTGGGTGTGTAACGATATCAGGTGAGAAGCGCAACCGCACCGACAGGCGTGGGACGCTGTCGAAGTGCTGACGAACGACGCCACGAACCCAAAGTCCGGTGTGAGTCGCATCGTGGATGCCTGTGCAGTATTGCCTGAACGTATAATACGTATTTTAACGTATAATACCGTCCCCTGCAGAATAAATGTTAAAAATAAATTCATAATTCGAAATGTGGACTCAGAATCCCGGTTTTTAACATTTCTGCTGTAACATTTAAAAGAAATGTTAAAAATAAATCGCGAGAAGTGGCCGGGATAGGGGGCCAGGTCGTCCGTGCGGGCACATAACATGCATACTTTGCCGCATACACGTGCTGTGCAGTTCATGTGGCTGCGTATCAGGCGTTACCAGTGCGACCTTGGGTTCCAGAGCCAGCTCCTAGTATCCAGGTGCTCCTGGGTGAGGTGGCGCCAAAGCAGGGGCGTTGCAGTTCCTTGCATTCCAAGCTCATGTGTCACACAGCTAACCCCTTCCTGGTTAGAACTTGGGCTAGAGAGTGGCGCATTGAGGGGTGGGTCCCATGATCTTCTCCCAAAGCCAACAGGCAGGCTTAACATTTCCAGAAAATGTTAAAAAGAAAATGTTAAAATTAAATAAATCGGGCATTTTTCCAGAAAGGCGGTTTATAACAAATAACATTTATTCTGCAGGGGACGGTACGCTCAACGTATAATACGTATAATACGTTATACGCTGGGGGGGTGGAACGTATAGCACAGCCTAGGGGGGGGGGGTTGCAAACGCGGATCAATAAATAGGCTTCCCCTGCCTGGGCGGACCCAGGCAGGTGCCTCCTCGATTGTTCAGTTTCACTGTGCCTCGCACAATGAAATTGCCTCACACTGTATCTCTCCCAATCCGGTGGTCCGCCTGACGGATACGCGCTCCATAGCAATACTCGTCATGCGAATCTTCACAATTTAATCATGGCGAGCGTTTGCTGTGTTGGATTAGCGGACCCGCATCGTACAGAGCATCTACGAGAGACGACGCATGAGAACTGATACGCCAGAGAGAGAGTGAGTGGTGAGAGGGTGCTTGCATTTGTCGGATATTTGTTTGCTGTCGAGGCGTCTGGCTTTAAGGCGCCATCCCCTTCCCACCCCTGCGTGCGCAGTGTCAGGTGTGACTTTGTTGTGGCGCGCGAAAAAATAATCCAACTTCCATTCATGCAACGCTTCAATTGCGTCCAAGAGATCAGCAAATCTAATGCGTCTGTTCTCGCGCAAACACCTCAACGAGGCAGAAGGTCTGTGCAGGAGCCCAGGTATCGCAGTGCCTGGGATTCTCGACACGAAGATACTACCAACGCAAAGGGGGGGGGGGTTTTATGAATTATCGCCAGGCTCTGATAGCGCATGAAATCATCTGCTCCCCCCCTTCCTTACCTTTTTTCCGGTCCGGGAAACACAAAAAAAATAAACAAGTGAAGAAACAAAACCCTACCCTCCCCCCCCTCCCCCAGCAGAACCGACCACACATCACATCATGCATATCATCTCTTTTTTTCTCTCTTCGGCCCCTTTTCCCCACCGCCACCCCCACCCCCTGAAAAAGTAAGAGAAGGGAACCCCCAATCTAACATGTGCGATTCGTGGGAGATGGGGGGTGTGTGTGTGGGCTTGGGTTGGCTGGAGTGTGGTTACTGACCACACGAAGCCTGCCCTCGCGCTCCCCTGCCCCCTTTCCCCCCTCATCTGACCCTATTTTTGACCTGCCGCCGACAGAACACCGCAGCAGGCCTTTTGTCCATATGGCTGTTCTGTTGATGTGTGTATAACCGACATCTTGGCTGGGGCATCTTTGCCACGAAGCGACACCACTGATGACAGCGTTATCCAGTTTGAAGTCACGAGCTGGAAAGCGCGCTGTGTCTCCAGAGGCCTACATCACGAGATCACTTGAGAACAGATCCCTCGATCTCCCGAGATGGTCGATCAAAAGTCACCTGTGATCGCCGGTAGGTTTTCCTGAATGGTTCCAGGTTGTCATGGTGGCGTGTGTATGACAGTGGGTCGTGTCGGGGGGGGGGGGTCTAGGAGTGTCGGGGCTGGGTGTGATCTGGATGTTCTGAATTCGGCAGCGTTCTGCCCTGCACAAAATCACATCATTCCATTTGTTGTATCAAGCCAAAGGGTGTTTCCCCACCCCCACCCCACCCCCCTTCTTTTACTGTGCACCGTAAAAGTCTTTGTCTTCGAGCGGGCTAACCCCGTGCACTGTATGCACCCCGCTGTGTGCTGTGGGGACAGCATCTCAAGTGAGTTGCTTGGTGTGTTCCGGGCTCCGCCAGAGCATCATCAGGTGTGCAGCTGCATGCCACAGGGTTCCAAGGGTTTTGACTCGAAGGGTCATATTGCGTCAAGATCGTCTGTGACACAGCACGCTCGACGCGATCTGCGAAACAAGGGTGAAAACGGACGCACACAGCTTGGCCAGAGGCAGGTTCAAACAAAACGGGTCTTGCCAACCTCTGCGCCAGGTCTTGAAGAGCTACTCGACGACATTTTATTTGGCTGTGTCTCTTACTGCCCACGGGAGGGGTTTGCGAGTTCTCCGGGTCCTTTGAGGTCAAATGGCCCCTCGTGTGAGAGTATACTCTGTTGCTGGGCCTGCCGGATACCCCTTTGTATCGGAAGGCTCATGTGAAATGGGTGTCCGGAAGATGCACGATGCGGTCAACTGTTTGTTTTCCCCCCCACCGCGTTCTTTACAAGCGCATACCAGCTGTGTACCTACCCTTTGTCTCAACGCTCCGACCTCAATCACCAGACAGGTGAGAACCGCTCAGTATGCCGCAGGTCCCGGTCAGATTGCACGCATGCCCTGCGATCGCAGGGCATGCGTGCAATCTGGCCCGTCTCAACTCAGCTTGATCCTGGCGTCAGGTCATGGGTGTCTGGTGTGACGGCACCTCTGCGATTGCCGGGGAGGGGCACTAAGAAACGTAACAAAACTAAAGGCACGGCAAATAAAGTAAAAATGTGCCGCCGTCGGTTTTCCACACAGCGGTGCCTTCACTGTGCTCCGTGCCCAGCCAGACCGGGCCTTCGATTCTTTTCCCCCGCCTCCCCTCACACACACAGTTCTTGTGAGAGCTTTGCTGTTCATCGTATAGGGCATGCCACGCGCCCTCCCACCCCCATATTGAGTGCCGTTGTGCCGAAGGCGGCTGTGTTTCGGCAGATGTTGCCCTCGCACAACTGGCCCTTTCTGTGCAGACCACAAGCCCTCTGTCAACCGCACGGTGTGGGTGTCCGTCGTGCTATACCAGCGCAAAGGGAGCCAGCGGTACCTCAGTAACATGGCAGCATGGCTGTTTCCTTTTCATGCATCACTTTGTCCGTCATCGAAGCCTGCCCGATCATGACAGGACGGCAGACCCTTCGCAGTTCTGAGCACAACCTGACTGGACCTCTTTGACTTCCAAGCAGCAGGTTGCATGGTGACATCTAGCTTGCACCAACAACCTATTGTGCGTGTTGAGACACTATCCTGCCTCAGAGACACCACCCGGTTCCCATGTGGCCTCGTGAGCACTGCATTTACTGGGGTGCTCAGATAAAGCAAGGTTGTTGGGTGGGGTCCAGATTTTAGACGTATATTTGTGGGTTGTGAGGAGTTACCAGTATATGCGTGCAATTCAGACGAGGGACAGATCAGTGCGTGGTATGACGTCTGGTATTTCTTTGTGTGAATGCACGTCGAGAGTCTGGCCGGAGAGTGAGAGAAAAGGCCTTCGTGTGTCTGCTGTGTGTGTGTGGCATTTGTATTGGCATTGTCATTGGCCCCACCCCCCCCCCCCCCCCCACCCCTCGCTCGCCAAGAAGCAACTGTTCTGTGCAATCTTTGCACAAACCTCCCTGCCCCCTTATTCTGTATTGATTCAAAAAAATCTGTATTCATAGCAGCCGCAGGCTGCTGCAGTGGGATGGGGGTGGGGTGGGGTGGGGTATGGGGGTGGGGGGAGAGAGAGTGTCAGCAGGCAGAAGGACAAATCACACATCTCATACATCATACACCATACACCATCTATACGCCCCCCTCCACTCTCCCCTCCTCACACCCTGGAATCAGGTCTGGGTTGAAGACACTCCATTCGTGCTCTGTGGTGTGGGTGCTATGAAAAAGTCCTGAGTGGTGGGTGGGTGGGATGGGGTAGTCTGCTGGTGCACAGACTGCCCCCGCGCGCTGTCTCCTGTTGTTTTTGTCGACACTTTTTGAATTATTGCCCGCTTTCCAAAATGAATAAAGCAACAAAACAAAAATGGCCTTCCCCGTCTTCTCCCCCCCCCCCCCCCCTCTCTCTCTCTCTAGCGATCCCTCTTTGTGAGTTGCGCCAGAGCCAAAACCCAGCCGCCATTCCATCGATGTTGTCACGTGTGTGTAACCAATGAAGATCACCACTCAAAATTGGCGTGGTCTCCATTACTCCAAATCCATTCACCTGCGTGTGTGAGGGAATGTTGAGGGAGGGAGGGGGGACTGGGAGTGTATTCTTTGGAGATCGCATCAAGAGCCCCCCTCATCCCTCCCCCCCCCCCCCCCCAGCGGGTGCCTCGGCGTTGGCCTGCTTCTCGGGCGCTGCCCTTGATTTATGGATCGGTTTTCCTCCACACACAGACACATACATACTTACCCCCCACCCCCACCCCCAAAGGGCGGAACATGGGTTCCGTCGAAACGGCAACAGGAACAGCAGCCGCAATGCAACGCCCCAGTGATGGGGGGGGGGGGGTGGTGGGGGTGGGGGGGCGTGAAGGGTGAAAAGGAAAGCCGGATGGGTGTCTGGCGATGCCCCCTCATGTCCATGCCCCGTCAGACCAGGCGGGGGTGGTCGGGGGTGGGTGGGGTGCTGAAACGAAAATAATAATGTGAAAATCTTACTCGTCTTCTGCCAGCAGAGCCCAGTGCTCCTCTTTCAAAAAGCCAGAGGAGCAGTCAAGGAAAGTATCGCCCGACAAAATCGTTATGTCTCGGCGAGTGCTGCTGCGGAACAGAAGGGGGATGGTGATGCGTCCGGCTGTGGGGCATGCGCCTCTACAGACAGCGAAGAGCTTTACCCCCACTCCACCCCCGCCCCCCTCTGACCCTCTTGCCCACACACTGCATGCTGTCGTCAACACAGGATGGCCAGCTCCCACGCAGAGGTCTCAGGTGCAGTGGTATGCTGCAGTTTGGGTGCAGTGGAGAGTCGGGGGCTGTGTCGGGCCTGGGCTTTGCACTTCTCTGCAATCACGACGACTACCACCTCCCACTCCCCACCCCACCCCCCACCCCTTATCGTGTGGGGTTTGAAGCCTTGTTTGCCGTGCATTATAATCAGAGCAACACACAGCCACCGCACCATCCAGGCAGGCGCGTCTCGAGGCGTAGGGGTGGGAGTGGGTGGTTTCGGGCTGCAGGTGGGTAGTGCTGCTGCCTGCGTACACCCGGCACAATGATCATCCCTGTCAGGTGCTTCACATGCGCGAAGGTGATCGGGAACAAGCGTGACCAGTTTCTGAACCTCGTGAAGACGGGATACACTGAAGGTGAGGCGCTGGATGCCTGCTGCCTCACGAGGTATGCATACAGCACCCCTTTGCGGGAAAGCAAGCGGGTTGCAAAACCCGATGGTGTTCCGGCCTGTCGGGTGCTGTGGGTAAATCACGCAGAAGGATCCGCACCAGGCAAGGCGGTGCTTTGTTCAGCGGTGTTCAGCGATAAGAACGCCAAAGCTTTCTGTCGGTTATCCCCTTCTCCATCTTTCTGATTCACCCACCGGTTTCATATAGTCCACAACACACTGATACCGACCGCATCACACCACACACCCCACCAAACAGGTACTGCTGCAGGCGCATGATGCTTACTCACGTCGACTTGGTCCCCATCCTGCTGAAGTACAGTGGTGACCGGAAGAACACACCTGAGAACTTGATCCAGAACCCCACAGCCTACGGTACCGGTTACGACCTGCAAACAACAGCATGAGCAGTGCCGGAGTGGGGGGGGGGGGGGGGCCGCTGGGGCCCATCCGCGGGCACAGCGCGGTGTGCGTGCGCCTGCCACCGCCCTCTCACACCCCATCCATCCCTCATCTCGCCATTGGAGTCCTCTGCCCCGAGATGCCTGGGTGGGGTGGGGTGGCTGGGGGATCCTGGTCGGCAGAAGTGTGCCTCACACACACACACACACACCCCTGTTGCCCTCCCCCCCCGCTGTCCACCGCCACCGCCAACCACAACCCCCCTCCTTCTCCTCCTCCTCACTCGGTCTGCCAGAAAGCACGCCACTCCCGCAGCGCTCCTCTTCACTCCGCGTCTCTGTTTTTATTGCATTGCTCCAAATGCAAGGCCTGGAGAAAGGGCTCGCTGAACGGGTGGTGCCTTCTAGTCCTCTGCGTTTGACGTCAACCGCATCACGATCGACAGGGCAATGCGGGGTGAAGCAACACCACAGTTGCTTGCAGCATCCCGCCAGGGGTGGGGGGGAGGGAAGAGAAAGAAAAGGGTATTGGGTTTGATGCGGTGCAATGGCAGAGGATGTTGCATCATGTGATCAATAGCGGCCGCTTCGCGCCGTACAGGTTGCGATGCTGCCTGGCTGTGTGTTCGAAAGTTGGGTAGGGAGGGAGAGGTGTGAGGTGGTGTAGGGTGTTAGGGTTAATATACCGATCGATCTAGCCTCGCTCGATCTCAGAGCACTGGGGGGGGGGGGGGGGATGGGAGGGGCTTCAGGGCTTCACTGCAAGTGGATCACTCAGAAGAGGGGGGGGGGGGGGAAGGAAGGTGTGAGAACAGGGGGCGTGGATGATGGCGCCACCCCCCCGCCGGCGTTTTTTTTGCGCGTTGTTCCCCACCCCCTCCTCTGAAGTTCGCACACCTTCTGGATGCGGCTGTCTGTCGCGGTGTGTCTAGCTCCCCACTCCGGCAGGGCGTGGGGTAGTTCACCCCCCCCCCCCCCCTCCACATGCCACGGTGTTGCCACATCCACCGCACCCTCTCTGATCAGGCGCACGGTCGGACCCACAGGAGGCCGAGGCAAAGGGGAGGTCAGGCACAATGATGTCCGTTGTGAGCTGCATTACAGCAGCGATGCTGGCAAACGGTATGCGCTGTGTTATTCGTGCAGAGAGTGAGTGGGGCTCGCTTGGGGATATGGCAGTGTGTGGTGATGGTGGGGTGTCCTTTGTCTGTTTTGTCCGGGTTTAGCGCACGCACTGTCGCCCGTCTTTTTATTTTTATTCCGCGAAGTATTTTCTTTGAGTGCTGATCAGGGATGTCTTTAAATCATGAGGTTTTCGGCAGATTTTCAGATTCTCAATCGTAAAAAATCCCTGTTTCCCCCCCCCTAAAATGGGGGTGGCACAGCGTCGTTCTACCACACGCGGGTTTGCGTGAGTACCCCAAAGCAAGGTGGCACCAGAATGTGCCTTCGACTTTTGCCGTGACTCTCATTTGTGAGGCCTTTCCTGTAGTGGGTGGGGTTTTGCTGTTTCAACTGTTGTGAGTTGTGCGTGGGGCTGGTGGGTGATGGGGAAAATACTAGAAAGTCCTGTCGTGCTGTGGCTGCTTGGTGGGGCGAGCGCAGCAGGTCTCTCATTTTCTTCTTTATTCACACCAAGGTTGTTCCCATCCTCACAGTTTTTCTTTCTCTGCAGATTTCCCGAGACTGGGACCCCCAAAAAAGGGGGAAACCCCCCCAAGAAAAAACAGGGGGGTTTTTTTGGGGGTTTTTTTCCTGGGGCCGAAATCCTCAATCTCAATCATGATTTAAATATATCCCTGGTGCTGATTCTCGCCACTCTGATTTTGGCCTGGTTTTTGGGGTGGGTTTGTTCTGTGTGGGGGTGCACAGAAACCAGGAGCTGGCAAATCAGGCGGTGGCATGTGTCCGGGTGGAAAATCATAACCCATCCACGCACCTTCCCTCCCTCTCCCCTGCCACAGTCCAATATACGCACACCAAAAATGTCGCCGTCGGCGTCTCCCAGTTCTACCTGGGCATCGGGCGGTACGCGAAGGTGAACAGCCTGACCATCCCCGCTGGCGCCACCGTGCAGGTGGGGTACGAGTCCATTGTAGGGGAGACGGTGATTGATGTGAACTGCACTGCGACCCGTTGCACCAACCAGGAAACCTTCTCCATCAACAACCCGCGCAACGCCCAGGCGACGTGCAAGGTGAAGGACTCCACCGAACTCCCCATCACCGACGTCTCGTGTGTGCTGATCATGGGTGACGGCAACCTGCAGGTGTCGAACGACATCACAGAGGCGGTGACGCCCGAGACCCCCTACTACTTCAAGTCGATTGGCTTTGAGAAGAGGCACGTATGTCATGTTGTGTGTGGTGATGCGACACATGTGCATGCCCCCCGCAGTTCTTCATTCAGATCAACACGACTGCGGCGGGCACGCTTCTGTTCAACGCGAGGTATGGCCTGTGATGCAGCATCTCCGCACCGCACCTGGCTGCAGGGTGAAGTCCCCCGAGGACCTGTACTGCGTTGAGAAGACAGACATCGAGGCGTTCTACGAGGGCGAGCAGTACCCTCAGCCTTCCGACAGCCTGGTGCGCACCTCGACATTCGTGCCGGCTGTGTCGCCGAACGTCTCTGTCACGAACAACTACCGCGCATTCGACCTGGGGATCTCGTCGGCGATTGAGCTGGGCTGCCTGCACGTGTTCACCACCCCCCTGGTGAACCTGAGCACTGTGGCGGAGTGCAAGAAGAGCGAGTACGGGACTGACTTCGCGGAGGACCTGGTGACCAACGTATGCGTGCCTTGGGCTTGTGACGTGTTGTGTCTGTGTTGCTATTTGTGCTGCTGTTTCCCCTCATGGAGGCGCCCTGCCACAACACCTCCACACACCTCAGACGCTGCTCACCGTGAGCCTGAGGGACACGTACCCCTGCACCATCCACACCAACACGACGTCCGACCTGGACGCCTACCTGCTGCCTGTGGGGCTGTTCGGTGACACGGAGACGCAGCGCTCCCTGCTGAACACATGCTGCAAGAAGTACACGGCTGTCGACTGCCAGGCGGTTAACCTGGAGATGTCGGACACCTGCCTGTGGAACCACCAGGACGAGGTCTGCTACCCCAACTACCACTCCACGTCGCGGGACCTGAAGCGCTTCGTGGGGCTGAACACGAGCCACACGCGCACCTTCCAGGCGCTCCGCGCCAACACGCCGAAGTCGTCGCTCGTTGCTGACCGTGACATTGTGGTGCGCCAGTACCAGGTGCAGAACGAGCGCAAGTGGCACCTGATTGTGGAGAACCCCCTGACCGAGGGGTGCTCGCAGGCCGTCGACGTGTCGTTCACCAAGACGAACACAGGTGGCATCTGCGAGCCGTCCGCCAGGGTATGCTTAGTTCTTCTTTCGGGTGGGTGCCACCTGTGGCTGTGGTCTGAGTGGCGCATTGCTTCATGCGTGCACAGGGCGACCACCACCACCACCACTGCCACTCCCGCCATCCTGTGCACTGTTGTGGGTATTGGGGACCGAGTGTCGCATTTTTGCCCAGCCTGTCGCTTGGGAAGTACCATCCTTCCCTGTGCCAGTAGGGTGCATGCCGCCTAGCCAAATGCCTCGTCTTCTAATTAAAGACGCGCACGAATGGACCAATGAGATTCCTTCTGTCCCAACCTACTATCTGGCGAAACATCAGTCAAGGGAACGGACTTGAAACTGTCAGCGGGAAAGAAGACCCTGTTGAGTTTGACTCTAGTCTGACTTTGTGCAGTGCAGCTCTCCTGTGCACTCTATCACCACACCACCACCACCACGCAGAAAATGTGCGACATGCGCGAGCAGCAGTGCATCAAGGGCCAGGGGATCAACCAGGCCTCCCCGTGGCCTGTGTTCTGGGACTTCTCCAACAAGGACGACGACGAGTACAAGACGTGCAACTGCCTGAAGCAGAAGGAGGTATGGCTCGATGCACCGGCATGCCGCGTCATATGGAAGAGGGGTATCGCCACTCTTTGACTGCAGCACCATGAACCATTTTCTGACACTGGGTGGGACTAACTCTGGGTGGAACAATGCCTCTTTGAAATACACGCTAACCACACCACAACAACACAGGTGTGCTACCGCAAGAACGGCTGCCTGTCGACGAAGAAGTACGAGCTGATCCTGCAGAACTGCCTGGAGGCGGGGTGCCAGAACTACTGCAACTCTGGTGCCCCGCTGCAGCTGAGCATGGCAGTCCTGCTGCTCGCCCTCAGCGCCATGCTGCTCTAGGAGTAGCAGATGCGTCTCCAGCACCCCTCCATCGCACGCACGTGCAACGTCCCAGATACGAATGTTGCGCATTTGCGTGCTCACTGCATGCAGCTTCCGCTGGTGCCCTGCCCAGCGGGACCTGCCCAACAGTCTTCCTGATGTCAGTTTAAGCGTGCAAAAGCCATGTCCAAAAAAAAACCAGTACCGAGTGGGCCGTGGGAAATGTATTCCGGGTTTTCCAAAAAAATATATACCCCCCCTCACCCCCCCCACCCCGACCCCCCCACACACACACGGCAACACCTCCCGGAAAGAAGAGACATTAAAAAGTACCGAAAGCGCAGGGTGTTGGCACAAGGGAGGGGGAAAGCGACACCTTTTCTGTTCATCGCACACACCCGGAAGTAACGCCTCTTCGTGGCGTGCCCCGTCATGAAGAACGAGGCAAAGAGGGTGGAAGTACTGATCATGTAGGTGCAAGCAGGGGTGATGCATTGCCATCGTCCGGTGGGGACCCGCCTGCCGAACCCAACTAGACGACACACAGGAACACCGATTTTGCGCTATTGTGTTGAAGTGATTTTTTTGTCTCCCCCACGTCACCACACACCCACGCCCCCACAACCCCCCCCCCCTGTTTTTTCTGTACCTTTTATACCCCCCCCCCAGCTTTGTGTACATCTACGACCGGTTTTTTTCTTCATTTTTTTACTTTCAGTTGGGCGGGCACCACGGGGGGGGGGGGTGGGTGGGTGGGCAAAAGTTGCGGTGTGGTGTGAACCATTTTAGCGTTGAACGCTGGTGTGGAATCTTCTTCTGTTTCCCACCCCCCCCCCCTGTGCATCTCCTTCTTTTTCCCGCGGCTGAACAGAATTTGGGCGCGGCGATAGCCTTATCTTTTCTGATCGCTGTGCGGGAGTTACCGAAAAGAACACACCTGTCTCGCGTCTGGGGGATGTGCCACTGCGGGGAGGGGAGAAGGGGCCATCCGGGGATGGTGTCCAGGGCTGTGCATATGTGTGAAAGTGGGTGGGTGGGTGGCACCCACTGTTGCATGAGGGGGGGCCGTGCCTGGGGGATACATCACCTGTTCTGCGTGAGCTTGATACCCCACCCGCCCCACCCCACCTCAGACACACATCCCACCTCCCCCTGTAGCACCCCTCCTACACTTCGGTCCACTGTACCTTACAGTTATCTACTTTATTACCCCCTCTCCAAAACATCCCCACGATTTCTCTATTCAGCCCACCTGCTGCGTCAGGAGGGAGGGACGAGGGGTGGGTGGGAGGGGGGGGGAGGGAACGAGGGGCTTTTTTTGTTCATTTTCTTTTCTTTTTCTTTATTTTTAACTTCCTGCGGTCGAATCAACGGCGAAGAAATGGAAGGGAGGGGGATGGGGAGAGTGAGGATGGATGCCGGAGTGGCTGCTGTGCACAGGCAGGGTGGGGGGGTTGGGGGGGGGGGTCAGAACTCACACAGGAGAGCTGGCGCGAGAACACACCCAACCCATTCTTCACCCACACTCATGTCCGCCTGGCTCTTCCTCCTGCCACCACCACCACCACCACCCCCGAGCCGTACCAAAAAAAAAGTGAAACATTGTCTGAATTCGTATTCTCCCATGCCGTTAGCCCATCGAATTCGGATAGTGTGTGCGGAAGAAGCCCGCTCGCCACCTCCCCCCCGCCCCCCCACCCTCAGAGTGAAGTGTGGGGTGGCCGCCTCTGGGTATTTTTTTTTCCTTTCTTCTACTTCGCTACCACACACGCCCCTCCCCCTCCCCTACCCCATCCACACACAGCACACGTTGCAGTTGCAGAGCCCATTTTCCCCTCTTCTTGTCTCGTGCATTTTTGCAAGGGGCATACCGGGGCAAAAATATCACCGACCCGCCGCCGCCCGGCCCCTACTGACACAGAACGAAAGGCGTAGGGTGGGGAAGGAAGGCAGGACCCATTCCCTTGTCAGACGGGCCTTGCTGCTGTGCTCAGAAAAGGGATGGTGCGGGGGGTGGGCCTGGCAATATGGGGCCAATAGAAGAAGGGTGTGGTCACACTGCGACGAAAAGGGGTGGAGGGGGTGGTGGGTGGGGGTGTCATCTTAGGTCGCTTGACGACCCCGCTCTATGAAATGATCCGGGTGAGTTCCCTGCACACGGGCCGCAGCGCCATTTGGGTGTCTGTGAGGTGAAGGCAGTTCTTCCACCTTCCAAAAGCAAAACGAGAATAATGCGTGGGGTGGATCTGGGGGAGAGGTGTGTGTTTGTGCGGAAGGATGTCCAACGATTTTGAGCCATTCCAGTTTTTTTCTTGTTCAAAATTTGTTCCGGGGGGGGAAGGGGGGGGGGGATTGGGGGAGGAACGGCTCACGCCGAGAGGATCGTTTTGCATCGTGTGTGGGGGGGAGGGGGTGTGGGTGACGGTGGAGACGACATCGAGAGAGCAGATGTGCTTGGTGTGGCTCCAAAAGGGATAACTCAGGGAGGCTACTTGCCCCCACCCCCCCCACCTCCAACACCCCACCCCCTCGCCCCCCCTCCTGCCGCTGCCATTAGAAGGCCCAACAAAAAAACATGCGCCCCGGGCGCCCGCCCACCGGCCCCGGGTCGCTGCTTTCATTTTTTCCTTTCTATTTTTTTTGATTTTCTCATTCATTGAGGGTAGTGGTGGATATAGGTGGGGGAGGGGGGGGGGTGGTGTGGGGTGTGTGATGTGATGTGATGCGGTGCTGCGAGAGTGAATGGGAGAGGGAGAGAGAGGGGGTGGGAGGCGAGCTTTTCTTTCTCTCTCTCTTTCTCTCATCTCTCTGGGGTTGCGTTGTTGCGTTGTGATGTGATGTGCTGTGTTTTGTTTGTGTGTGTGTGTGTGAGTGTGACCAAAAAGAAGGTGAAACTTTTGGTAACAGTTTTGTGTGCCACACACCTGGCACGGCTTGTGACACGCTGCAGATGAAGCCCCCACCCCCCCATCCCTACCCTTACCTTACCCCGCCCCACTCCCACTCGATCTGCTCATTGCTATCCGGGGTGGGTAGGGCGTCACACTCTGCTCAAAAAAATCTGCGCCCAAACCCTTTTGGGACAAATTGACAAGATTGCTCCAAAACTGCTCCTTATGGTTGCCAAACGACACAAGCGTGCTCAATGCGCTCAACCCCTAACACCCACAACCACACACCTGCAGGACAGCGGAAACGGAAATAAGGAGACCATGGCGCCCTCAAATGACACTGCGAGCATCCTGTCCGGGTTCATCGGGAGCTACCAGAAGAACACGAGCCAGCGCCTGAAGATCTGCGACGCCTTCATCGTGTTCTTCCTCCTGAACGCGCTGACCATCTTCCTCTACTGCGTGCTGATCGGGTCCTACCCCTTCAACGCCTACCTCTCCGGCCTGTTCGCAAACGTCGGCATGGCCGTCTTCACCGTCTGCCTCCGGATGCAGGCGGCACCAGCAAACAAGCCCCAGTTCCGCTGCTCCTCCGTCGAAAGCTCCTTCTCCGACTACTGCCTCTGCTCTGTCCTGCTGCTGCTGACAGCGGTCCACTTCATGGGGTAGAAAGATGCAGCATGCGACGGGGTGACGAGGAGGAGGAGGGTAAAACCGCCTGCAGCTCTGCAGCTCCACGGAGCCTCTGCAGGCGGCTTGGCGGCGTCGTCGAAAAAGGGAGAGCGGGGGCGAAGGGGAGGAGAGAACGTTTTCTGTGGGGCGTTTTGTACGTTAATGTGATGTCGCATCCGGTAGGGGTGGTGGCGGTGGCGGTGGGAGGGGTCGGGGACTTTTGTTGCGACGAAGAGGTGGGGAGGGGGGGGGGGTGCGGGGTGGGTGGGGTGGCGTAGAAAAAGGCACACACACACACTTCCCTATGATTCAGGGAGAAGGGGTGGGGGTGGGGGTGTTTGAGGGGGGGGGTTTTTCCCACTCCCACCCCACCCCACCTCCCCCCCCAAGGCATTCACAGCCACAATACGCACGTAACCTTCTGTGTTTGTCGAAGGTGGGGCTGGGTCTCCACGCCCTCTCCCCCCCCCGCCCCCTCCGGCATACGCACACCCGATTTTTTTCTGACAACGTCTCTTCAAACCCCCCCCCCACTTCCCACCTATCCGTGGTGCTGCCCTGAGCACTGCTGTCCCCCCCGCCCCCCGCAGCCGACCTTGTGAGTGTGGTGCCAAGTGTCCAAGGCGTTCCCTGCCTCCTCCTCCTCCCCCACGTGTGTTTGTCGTTCCCTGCCTCTTTTCAGCCCGCCCTCCCCCGTGCGCTTGGTTGTGTTGTGGCGATGGAAAACACCTACACTGTTTCTCCCGGTTAGAATATGCATGCATGGGACGTTATTAACGTTAACGACCGTCCAAATGTATGGGTGTGGGGGTTTCGAAGCCTGCACACCACCTCCGGCAGAGGAGGGGTGTGCGGTTTGAAACCCCGAATGGTCCGCTTGTTTGCCTCTAGAAGGCAGGGGGCGTGTGGGGGGGGTGGGGATGTGTTGTGTATGCAGCAGGCGTGTGAGTTGCCCAGTAGCAAGACACTGCTGGAGGCAGCGGAGAGAAACTAGCGGCTTCTGGCACCAGTTTGTTGGTCTGGCCATCGAAACGGCACGGAAGTGTTTAAACACTGTGCCTGGAATTTTGTCCAAAAAATATCACGTTTTCGCACAAGGCAAAAAATGGTCAAAAAACCCGAAAATCGGGTTCGTAGGGTATAGGTCCCCTGTCTGAAAATGCAAAATATGGCCCCGCAGGTGCCCCCAGAGTGATTTAAAATTGGAAAATCGACATTTTCCACCTACGGGAAATCCCCCAAAATAGGGGGTCCCCAGCCACGATCCCCAAAAAAATGTCCCGCGCGCCTCTAAGGCACTCTGGATTTTTATTATGTCATCCAGATGCCACATCTGGTTCCAGGAACACCGGTTTTTGGCCTCAGGAAGTCGAAAAATATGTGTGGAAATTTTTATTCCTGACCAGGATCCCCTAAAAGGCCGATTTCCCCTGTTTACACATGGGGGATTTCATGCAACGCCCGCTCGTGTGCTGGGTGTGGTATCCGCGACGTGGACGCGGTCGCCCTCTTCCTCCCAGAAGCCACTGATCTTCCTCATCCAACTTCACCTCCGGATGTACGCGGCACGTGCTTGGGTTGTCCTGTCGCAGTGCAGCAGAAGTTCCCCTGTGCACTGCTGCCCAAGCCATTTCGGCTGCACGGAATATGCCACGCAGAGTAACCTGGTATCGCGTGACCAGCTCGTGAGGCTTGGTGCCCCGAATCGAATCGATAGGCTGCGAGGTGCATTGCCTCGGTCAGTTGATGTCCTTGCGTGTGCATTTTTGTGCCCAACAGTCCCTTGGGTACCTGCAGCGCAGGTGCCTGCACTGGACCAGGACTCCTGATTTACCTCTGGCACTTGTTGATCGGAACGGATGCGGCGACATTCCACGGTGCCCATGGATAGCCATGCCGGCACGAAAGTACGTTCACGACGGTTGATTACCATTGCTGCACTCTGTCAGAACCCGAAGCGTCTCAGCACACCTGAACGCCCACCAGGCCCAGCAGGGGGTGAAACCAAAGGGTCCCCTGGGGTTTTTTGACCCAAAATTTTCGAATTCGACATGTCCCCGGGATTTCCACTATGTCGCAGATTTCGACCATTGGGTCAAGAAAACCTAAAAATCTAGGGGGGAGGTGCTGAAGGATTGCACTGAAAATTTTATCTAACTCGGTCAAAATTCCAGGCACAGGGTTTTAGGAAAGGCAGGGATGCGTGGGGTGTGCTGTGGAGATGTTGCTAAAAAAAACCAGGCAGGACGATGGGTATAAAAGGGGGGTGCTGGCGATACTCTTTTTTTTGAAACGCTGCCCCGCCCCTCCCGCCCCGCCACCGCATCCTCGATTTGGAGGTTTTGTACTCCCTGGGTGGCGAAGACCCCGTTGAAATTGCAGTGATGTCATCACCGCATGCACCACGCCCCCTTTTTTTTGCAGGGCCCGAAGAAGAAGGTTCGCAACAATGCGCGTGGGGCTTGCGCTGCTGGCGCTGGTCGGGTCCGTTGGAGCACAGACTGGGGAGTTCCTCATCAAGGGTACCGAGACGTTGTCAGCGGGTACGTACAGGCACTACCTTGGGTACGCGCGTGGCGGGCGGTATACGGTGAACACGGCAGGTTGCACTGCGGATGCCTCGAAGCTCACCTTCCGCCTTGCGTACGCTATCAACGGCACTGGGGAATGCACAACGCTGAACAGCACAGGGTTCTGCGCCACGACGACGCCCGACACCGCACAGTGTGTGTCGAAGACCCGTGAGGCTATCGCGGACTGTGTGTCCGTCTCCACAGTGCAGCCCACCTCCGTCGCGGGAACACCCCTTGCGGCCACCACCTGGTTCTACTCCCCCCTGGGCACCACGCTTGACTACAAGGGCCACGGTACCGACAAGTACCAGTGGTTCCTGGAGTACATCCTGGATGCCGACATCACCACGGCCGGCTGTTCCCTCACCGCGAATGGTAAGGCGTATGCCCCGGAGGAGGGGTTCTGTGTGGCGCCTGTGGACACGGAGTGGAAGAGCGACAGCGTCACCTACTTCGCCAGCGGGGCTGAGCTGCCCCGCCACATCGGCGACAACTACCTCATCTCGACCAAGGCTGTGGGGGGTGACCTCGAGAACGGCTCCCTGTCGACGACCGACCCCAGTGTGACGTTCGGCTACTGGGACCTGGGCCTGGGCCCGCGCATCGAGCTGTCCTGCCTGCGTGTGTACACCACGCCCAGCCAGGTCGCGGGTTCGGGGTGCGAGGCCCTGCAGACTGGGTACGGCACTGCTGCGGGCGGTTCGGTATGCGACACACTTTGTTGAGTCTGGCCAACACAACAGCTCTGCGGGAGGTCGACTTATACCTCAGTGCGGAGCACTCCTCTTGATGCGGTCTCCACTGCCACCACACAGCCACTCAACCCAACCATGCTGCCAACAGCGCACACTGCATCTGCACACCCTCCTCACACACCACCCTGCCTTTGGTCTGCCACCACCACCCTCCACAGAGCCCCTCCCTGTGGGGGTTCGACCTGATGGTGGCACCTGACTGCCGCAACCCCGCTGGCAGCGAGTTCTGCTGCGCCCTGTCGACGAAGGACTCCTGCCAGACCCAGACGGACAGCAACGGTGTCGGGGTATGTAGCTGTGCCTGTGCGGGCCACTGGTGCAGGGGCTGCCTTGGCTTGCTGTGGATTCCGTGAAGCCCCTCGTTGTGTGTTGTGTTGCTCAGCATAGCAGCATGGAGCTGCCCAGCCAGACCAGCCCTGGCCTGGTCTGGCTGAGGTACCTTTCGCCTGAAGGCCTCCCCGATGGGGCTATCGCGACCACCGCCATCGGATATTATGTTGGGGCTATTTTTTGCAGCAGAGACAGAGAGGCAGATCACAGCACCGCCACCACCACCACCACCGCAGTGCGTCTGGGTTGACTTCGGCATCGCCCAGGTGGAGAACTCCCCTCGCCAGGCCGAGTGCTACAGCGCCAACGAGGTGCGTTACATCGACCTGAAGGACAGCGGTGTCATCGGGAAGACGGGTGAGCAGTTCGTCTTCGACTCCGACAGGGTATGATTCGGCGCAGGGCTGGAGGGTGGGGGAGTGGGACGATCGGGACGTTGTCATCTCACATGCATTTGCCGTTGATTTGCCACATGATGTGTCGCATCACACACACACATCCCATGTCATCACAGGCCAACACCCCCGACTCGAGCCTTATCACGCGCCCCCACGAGAAGGACCTGGGGTGGAACACCGTGCAGAACAACCGCTGGCTGCTGCGTTACCAGAACAAGTATGATTTGCTGGCTGTCTCATTTGCTGTCACGTTGCTGCAGGCCTGCCTGGCAGGCGGTTGGGGGCAGGGGAGGGGAGGGGGGGGGCGTGGGTCCTTCCCAGGCGCATCTGCGAGGAGTTGTCGTGATCAAACACCCAACACACCATGAATCAGGGACACCGCGCCGTCGACGACCTGCCCTGCCGCCGTGACGGTGTCCACCATCTCGCACACCACCGGCGGGATCTGCGAGCCCTCCGCAAGGGTATGTCTCGGTTCGGGAGGGGCAGCGCCCTGTGTGCGCCAGGCAATCGCATCACGCATGCGCTCCGGATGCCCGGACTGCGATCAAGCCACCCACGGCCCCTCGCAGAGCCCCGTGATGGGCTGCCTGTCTGAGCATGGGGGGGGGGGGTTCCAGGAGGCTCAACAGCTGTGTCAGCCCGCCCGCATCACCCACACCACCCACACTACGCGCAGGCTCTGTGCGACGCCACCGAGGCCAAGTGCGGCAGTGCCAACCAGACGCTGTACCCGCGGTACTGGAGGCAGAACGACCTTGTGTCGGAGGTGAGCGGCATCCTGGCCAAGGATGAGTACCTGACGTGCAACTGCCTGAAGCAGAAGGAGATCTGCTACCGCAAGAACGGCTGCCTGTCGACGAAGAAGTACGAGCTGATCCTGCAGAACTGCCTGGAGGCGGGGTGCGGCAACTACTGCAACTCCCCTGCGGCGCAGGTCGGTGTGAGCATGGTTGCCCTGCTCTTCGCCTTCGCGGCGCTGCTTCTGTAGACGCAGCCCAGACGCTTCTCAGCCACTGCTGTGCCCACACACGCCAGTGCCGCCTCGTCAGGGCTGGCTGGCTGTGCTGCGCACGCAAGATTCCAGGGAAAATGCGGAGAAAACCGGCAAAACAAAAGAGTAGGAAGTATACTGTGCACCCAAGGCCTGCCGCCATTCTCCGAACCAGCGTTGCCGCAACGACAAACAAACAAACACCCCAAAACAATATGAGAACCCCTCCTGGCGTTTGAATGCCCTCGCAAGACGTTTACCTTGTATGTTCTTATGTGAGGGAGGCCCCAAGCCACCAAAAGGCAGCGAACCATCTCCGTCGGCCCCATCCACCCCGCCCCCCTCCCCACTCATTCACCCGCGCTTCTACACTCTGCGATAAAATTCAGCCTTCTGGCGCAGTTTGAGGGCGCCACAGCTGGTTGCCTTCCGCATGCCAGCTTGGTTGTCTGGACAACAACAGATCGATTCGCGTGTGCGGGTGGTGTTGGAGGAGAAATCGGGAGATGGGAAGGGGGGTCTCGGTGGACGTGGCATGAAGTGTGCTGCGTGCGCGCGCGCGCGCGTGTGTGTGTGGGATGCTATCTTTTGCCTAAAAAGAGGCATATGTACTTACCGTTCGAAAACCGTACACCTGGTTATGGGAGGGAAATGGGGAGTGGCGTGTTGCGTGCTCTGTGATGTCCAGATGTATTTTTTTTTGAGTTGGGGTAAATCCCCCCCTGCCCCCCATGTATGCACTGCCGTGGGTACAGGGTTGGGCCAAGACATGTGTCGGCCCACCCCTGAAGGCGGTGCACACCCCGACCCCACCCACCCACCCACCCACACTCACGCACACAAAGTGTACCATGTTCCATGTTCCGGCTGCCCGCTCAATGCCTGATAAGCACACATGCACACACAATGCGGGGCCACCCACTCAAAATGCGGTTTTCTCCGACACACACACCACACCTTCAGAAGATCCGTGTGTGTGCATACAGTGAGGGTTAGTTGTCTGGCTCCGGAGCAGCGAACCAAGAGCTGTAGCTGTAGATGCGTTTCTGTTTTCTGCAGGGGGGGCCAGAACTGCCAGAACAATTTCGGGGAGGGGAGGTTAGGTTTGCCGCCCTTTCTCCCTCTGCTACAAAAAAAAGAACCGCCAAATTCACATCGTGTTGTGTGCAGGCATGCGTGTGGGTTGTACGCTTCTGTTTTTGGGTGGGGACGTATTTTTTTCTTCCTTTGGGCCTTTACCCCCTTCCCCCCATATATATACCCCCCCCCCCCCCCCGCCTTCGTTTTCATGTATTGTCCCCCCCCCCCCTCCCAAACGATTCCTCCTATGTTTCCTTTCTTTTTTTTCTTCCTTTTTTTTTGGCTTCTGGGTGGGGCGGGTTGGGTGCGCGCCCCCAAACCACCACAGCAGCAGCGCAACAAAAGATATGGCAAAACAAAAGGGTGCCATTTTTTCTCCCCCCAAAGTAAATTTCTCCCATATCATCCGAACCACACGGCATGCTTTTATTCAAACCCCCCCCCCCCCCTCCCCCCCTGACGATGGCGTGTGTGCCGGGGTCTATTTTACTGTGGTGTTCGTCCGCCCGCCCGCCCCCCCCCCCTCTGCCAGTGCGGTGCATTTTTTGCCTCGATTTTACGCCCACTCCCATCCCACCACCCCGCTCCACCCCGCCCAACCACGTTTCCAAACCTCGTGAAGAACAACGGAGTGGCGAGGTGGTACGTTGACGCCACCAGACCAAATAGAGACGATTCTGCCGACAATCCGCCAATGCGGGTGGTTGGGCTTGTCTTTGGTGGGCGGGGGGGGGGGGTGCGGAGGTGGAGTGTCTGTGTGTCTGTGTGGAAAAAAAATACAATCTGCAGTCTTCTCACGGTGCTCCCTGATGCAAGTTCAATTGGAGTGCAGGAGCTTCACCCATTTGTGGAAAAAGAATGCGGGAAATGGATGCACCCCACCACCCCCCCCCCCCCTAGGGGGGGTCAAATGCCACCCTTTTACGTGGACAAACACGATTTTTCAAAAAACCGGCGCAGAGGCCCCAAAGCCCCCGTAAACCCTCCAAACCCCCCCAGATCGGTCCGGAAACCCATCGAACCCCACTTTTCCACCATTCCGGGCACCTCAGGTGCCCGAATTGGGGTACCTAAATTTTGTGCCACCGTTTGGTACCGGACAGTGCCACTGTGTGGGAGGTTGGAAAAGAAAATGCCCCAACACACCACATCTGAGGGTTGCAATGCATGTTGCTTGCCAACCACGTCATCCGGTGGGTGTCAGGCGCTATGTAGGTGGCATTAGCCAGGTCTTCGATGTGTTCTGGCTTGTATATGTACCTCCCTGCCACCATGCACCGGGAGGCTGCCTGTAGGTACGGAACAAGTCCAGATGGTCGTGTGATTCCTGTGCAGCAGTGCTCCACAACCGGGATGTGTTGACAACGACTGTTGCAACACGAGCTGTACATTCCGGGAACACACGAAGTGCGCTGTCGTGGTACCCATTGTGCCAGAATTGGTAGTTGCTGCGGTCTACTTTGCCTGGCCCAAGAGCACTGGTACTGAACGGTGCAATATGCGTGGCGAGGTGAATGCAACGGAAGCGCGCAAAGTCAATACAGCTCTCGGATGGCGGGTGGTGGTGCCACTAGTGTGTGACGTTCACTCGAGGATACAACGCATCACAATGAATCAGCAACCGTGGACCGAGTACAATACGCTCTCTGTGGCTGGTGTGGGGGACAAAGGCAGTGCCTGTGCCGCAGGCAGGGAGGTACATATACAAGCCAGAACACATCGAAGACCTGGCTCATGCCACCTACATAGCGCCTGACACCCACCGGATGACGTGGTTGGCAAGCAACATGCATTGCAACCCTCAGATGTGGTGTGTTGGGGCATTTTCTTTTCCAACCTCCCACACAGTGGCACTGTCCGGTACCAAACGGTGGCACAAAATTTAGGTACCCCAATTCGGGCACCTGAGGTGCCCGGAATGGTGGAAAAGTGGGGTTCGATGGGTTTCCGGACCGATCTGGGGGGGTTTGGAGGGTTTACGGGGGCTTTGGGGCCTCTGCGCCGGTTTTTTGAAAAATCGTGTTTGTCACCCCCATTTGACCCCCCCTACCCCCCCCCCCCCCCGTATCCCCCCCCACTGCGGCACTGCCGCCGCCACCACCACTCTGCCTCCACCCTGAGGCAGGCAGGCCTGGTTAGATTTTGTGTTTTCAGAGCATGCGGTGGTGGGGCGTGGCTGTGGTTGTGGTTCTGGCAGGGGGGGGGGGGGTGAGGGAAGGCGGAGACAGACGGAGACGGGGAGAAAAAGGTGAAAGAGGCGAGAACAAAATCGTGGGGGGGGGTGGGTGGGGGGGGGGGGGGCCACCGGCAAAATCTGCATCGCAGCAGGCCGGATGCACGGGGGGGAGGCACACACCCCTTGTCCACCCACACCCGCACCCCCTTCCTTTCTCTCTCTCTCCTGAAGCAGCACCAACGCAAGCTCGCGCGTTGCGGGGCATCGGTGCGTCCTGTGAGGCCATCGCTGCTCCAAACCGCCATTTTTTAGCTGTGTTGTATCCCCCCTCCCTCCCTGTTGCTTCTGAGTGTAAAGTGTTTTTTTTCTTTGGCGTGCTCCCCCCAGGCATACGCCCCACCCCCCACCCCCCCAGTCATGTGACAGTAGTATGTAACAACTTGAATAAAAACCCAGGGGGTTGGGTGGGCTGTGTGGGGGGTGGGAAAAGAACTGAACGATGAATGTATGTGCATGTCTGTGGTGTGTGTGTGTGGGTGGGTGGGGTGGTGTCTGGTGGCGGTTTGTGGCATTGAGAGCGTGTGCTGCTCCCTGGTGCAGCTCAGCTCACCGCCTCTATACCAACAGAACTTCGCCTGCAGCGGTGTGTGCATTTTTAGGGCCACTTCGCCATCGGGTACGCATGCTCGGTGCGTGTCGACCTCAACTCATGGAGGCGGAGTGGTGATGGTGTGAGATGCCGATCCACTTCAACTCTCCTGTGCCAGTTCTTTTCCACCCCTCTACACCTTCGTCGGAGGGCTTTTGGGACTCGCAAGGCGAGAGAGGAAGTGGAGTGGGTGGGTAGGTGGGTGGTGGTGGTGGTGAGAAAGGGATGCTACCACCACCCAAAGAAAAACGATGTACTTCCCCCCCCCCTCCCCCCTCCAAAAAAAACAAGAAAAAATGACCCCGATTTGCCTCAGAGCCAACAAAGTTTGTCTTCTTCCATTTTTTTGTGTGGCTCATGATATTTCTTTTGTTTCGAGTGGGGTGCCTGAGGGGGGGGGGGTATGTGGGCGAAGAGGGACGGGGTTTGGACGGAGGAATGGAGGGGGGGAGGAGGAGGAGGAGGTGGCGGTGTAGTGGTAGGGAAGAGAGGCGGATTCGGGAATAGGGGAGGGGCAGTGTGTATCCTTCTCTAATGGAGTGGCGGGCCTCCGGACAAAAGAACCCATCCCCTCCCCTCCCCCCTCTCTCCCCCCACACCACCCCCCCTCTTTGCCCCTCCCATCGCGGTGCTGCTGCAAATGGACTTTGTTCGTTATATAACCTGTCTCAGGTCACGGGGATCAACCGCACACACACACACATAGGAGGAGAGAGGGATACACGGGCAGAATGTCACAGGCCGACCTCCACGGGGTCTCCTCCGGTAACACCGGTCCCCAGGCCGGTGGCCAACAGGCCGCCCCCCTGCCCCCCCTCGAATTTACAGAGCCTCGCAGATACGAGCTCCAGCCCCTCCCCCCCCTCTACGGCGCCACCCACGTGCGCGCCATCCTCCAGCACCTCCACTGGGATGCGGTGCTGGACGGATTAGAGGGTGGCGTCGCCGTCCTCGCCGCCGAGCGCCCCCCCACCCACGGCTCCCCCCCCACATGGACCCTCACGGTCAACGGGAAGGAGGTGGTCCTGACGGACACGCTGCTCCTCGAGGAGCAGAAGCAGCAGGAGGCGGCCGCGAAGAAAAAGGCCGAGGATGTAGCCCGCCTGAAGCGGCGCTACGATAGCGTCAGCGAGAGGCTCCAGGCGGAGCGCGCCGACGCAGCGAGAGCGGGAAGGGCCGCGAAGTCGCAGGCCAGTGGCGCCGTAGGACGGACCGGGCGAGGCGGCGGTGCGGCAGCAGCAGCAAAGCAGCACGCCCAGCAGGCGCAACAGCGGGTGACCAGGCTCCAGAAGGACCTGGAGAAGATCGCCGGGAGCCTGAGGGAGCTCGGCCACGACCCCGCGCCGACCGCCCCCGACACCGCCGCGGGTGATGGTGTGGCCTGGCAATCCGAGATGCTGGGTCTGCGCCGCCTACTGCAGGAGCAGGACGCGCGTCGCCAGCAGTTGGAGGAGCAGGTGGGGCAGTTGCAGCTGGGTCACAACAACCTAGCTGAGCAGGCGTCGCAGCAGGTGTCGCAGCTGCAGGAACTGCTGGGTTCCCAGGCGCAGGAGCACGGGCTGCACGTGCAGCGTGTGGGGGATCGCCTCGGCCGCCAGGAGCAGCGGCTTGAGGAGCAGGCGACCCTGCTGCAGCGCCTCCAAGAGCGCAAACCCGCCTCCCCCCCCGCCACCGCCCCCACGCAGGAAGCAGCGCGGGAGCTGAAGGAAGTGAAGGTGCACCTCCGGAGGCAGGAGGGGTCCCTTGCCAAGGTCGCAGAAGCCCAGCAGTCGCTGGGCGAGGCCGTCCCCCTCCTCCACAAGCGGGTCGGGGTGCTGGAGCAGGGGGCGAAAGGGGCGGCAGCAGGCGCCGACCTGCAGCGGGTGGCGACCGAGCTCGCCAGCATGGGTAGCCGCCTGGAAGAGCAGGGCCGTGCGCACGCGGCAGAGATGGCTACGGCGCGGAAGGGCTGGGAAGCCAGCCGCAAGGCCCTCGAAGACGACATGCGGGGCCAGCTTGCGCAGCGGGACGCCCAGATCCGCCAGGCGCAGGTGGAACGGGACGGCCTCGCAGCCGACCTGCACGAGGCGCGCAAGGCCATGCTAGGCCTGCAGGGAACAGCGGGTCAGCAGGAGCCCCTGTCCCACCTCCAGGCGCTGCAGCTCCAAGCGGAGGTCGACAAGGTCCGCGCGGACCTCGAGGCCCAGCGCGCGCTGGAGCAGCGACGCCTCGACGCCGCGGTGGCAGAGCTGCGCAAGTCGTGGGAGGCGCAGCAGGGGGAAGCCGTGGTGTGCGACCTGCGGCTGCAGACGGAACGCCTGGGTGTCGCGGTGAAGGACCTGCGGGCCTCCTGCGAAGCCCAGCGCAAGGAAGCCACGGCCGCCCAGCAGCTGTCGGCGCAGGCGTCCGTGGAGCAGGGGGCACGCCTCCAGGGCCGGCTGGACGAGGTGTGTGGGGAGCTGCGGGAGGCCTGCGAAGCGCAGATGGTGCGCCTCCAACAGGCCGGAAGGGAGGAGGGCGAGAAGGTGCAGCGCCAGCTGTCACAGCAGGCCAGCGAGCTCGGACAGAGCTGGCAGGGACTGTTGGAGGGGGTGCGCGACGCAGAGGAGGGCCGGAAGCGGCAGCATCAGGAGATGCTAAGCACGGTGAAGCGGGAGTTAGGCATCGACACGAGAGGGCGGAGTGGGTCCAAGGGGGCGAAGGGCAAGGCACCGCCGAAGCCCGCGGCCGGTCCGGCTATGGATGCCCCGCCAGCGCCCCCAGCCGCCGCCACCACCCCTTCCTCCTCCACCACCACCTCCACCTCCACCTCCACCCCTGCCCCGCCCGGGGACTCACACAGCAAACCAGTGACACCCGTGGCACCCGAGACACCAGCAACAGCGAACGCTGCCCCTACCCCTGCGCAGCCAGCAGCAGTGCCGCCGGCAGCACCGGCGCCGCCTGCCCAGCCCGCCCCGCCGGCCCCACCTCTCAGAGACCTAGCGCCCACGGCGGATGCCGGGGATAAGGCCCCACCGGGTAGGGAGGCGGGAGCCAGCAGGAACGGGAGGGTCAGGCAGGCCTCCATCACGGCGTATCTGAGGCCCCGCTCCAACCGCCTTACTCCCTACCCGCAGAAGCAAGAGGAGGAGTAGGGGGGCGGGCATCCCGGCCAGCGGGGAGGACCCGTGCAAGCGATCGATGTTCCCCCTGGCCGGGGTGCCGACCATGTCTGGGGACGATGCACACTTGCCGCCGGGCCCCCAGCCGCGCCCCACCCCGAGAAACAGGAGGTCTCGGGGCCGACACAAACACCTCCAAATAGAACACCAAATAGAACCCCAACCCCAACATCGCCCCCAACCCCACCTAGACCCAGCCGAGCCGCCGTGTGGGCAGGAGATACCCAGACAACGGCCCCGGAGAGCTGGAACCCCGTAGATGTGGCGTCAGGGGCAGGAGAACCCCGGCCCCTCCGTGGGGGGGGACAGGAGTACTCCCCCTCCACCATAGAGCAGGACGAGCAGTGGCTGACGCAGGCTGCAAGGAGACTGATGGCGCTCCGGGTACCAGTGCCTAAGGATGGCAACTGTCAGTACGCCGGCCTTGCAGAGCAGTGCGCGGAGTGGACAGCAGAAGGGTTGCGTGCAGCGGTGGCGACATCCATGCGGCAAGACGCAGAGCGCAGGGCCTCGTACGTGCCTGACCACGACGACCCGCAAGCTCCTGCATCCTACGACGACTACATCGAGAGACAGACGCGTCTAGGGACATACGGGGACGCGGCCACACTTCGGGTTGCGGCAGAAGTCCTGGATGCGCAGGTGTGGCTGCTCGCCTCCAACAGCAAGCAATACATGACCCGGTGTGGGAAGGGTGCCAAGGTGCTGGGGCTTACGTGGAGGCCCTTCCACTACGATGTGCTTCGCCTTCCCCTGAGCCTGGCCCGGGAGCTAGCTGCGACGCCGGCAAACCAGTGGACTATCCCTGCAGATCTTCCCACGCCCGCCCCAGCCGCTGCAGGCGGGGCGCGCGCACCTTCAGCCAGCCAAGGACCCACGGCGCCGCCGCCCCTGCGGCGATTGAGGCGCCCTGCACACCAATTATCATCGCCCGGAGTGCTCAGGGTGGCGACAGCTAACGTAACGTCGCTGCAAACGCACCTCGGCGACGTGGCGGGACTGAAGGCGGATGTTGTGGCCCTGCAGGAAACTCGTACGCCGGACCCGAGCAAGGGCACGCACAATGGCTACTTCGCAGCCCACGGCTGGGCTATGCACTGGGGCAAGGGCATGCCCAGGGTCGCAGGCGCGAACGGCCGCGAACAAACGAAGCCCGGGGGCGTGGCTGTCATGGTGAAGGAGGGCCTGGTCGCACAGGTGGTGCAGCCGAAGACCACGCAGGAAAAGAAGCTCTACGACAGCACCCGCATGGTACACGTCGTGCTAGCGATTGGAGACGGCAAAACGGCTCTTCACATCCTGTGCGTCTACGGTCACTCGGGGTCCGAAGTGGGCGAACAGCGGGAAGCCCTCCTGCAAGAGACGCTCGATCACGCAGCTGGCTTGGGACAGGTGCCCGTCCTGCTGATGGGGGACCTGAACACCAACCCAGAAACCAGCGCTGTCCTGTCCCAGGCGTGCCGGGTGGGCGGCTGGGTCGACGCGGCGACGACGCATGCGGACCTCGCACAGCAGAGAGTGCAGAACACCTGCTGGGCATCGGAGAACGGCACCCGGCTGGACATCTGCCTAATGAACCCCTGCGCAGCGCCGGCACTGCGTCGAGTCGAGGTGGCAAAGCGGGGAGACTACAACATACCCACACACTGCCCGCTCTTCGTCGATCTGGACCTCACTGCCTTCCGCCGCCCCAAAAAGATCTGCATCCTCCCCACCCCTTTCCCTGCGGGCAAGCCCAAGCTGGGGGACGCTGCAGCAAGAGGGGTGATGCAGGACGTACTAGCAGAGGGGGAACTACGTCACGGAGCGACGGCCGCGCAGCTCCTCCACCGAGCTTCCACCTGCGGCGAGCGCTTCCTGAAGCGTGTCCATGTGGGCCACCTGGAGAGACAGGAAGCGGCCTACACGGGCAGGGCGGAGGGCTACCGTATGCAGTGGTCGCGGACGGCTACCAAGCACCATCCCGCTTCTGCACGGGGGGCAGGAGACATGAACACCCGGGCGAAGGACGGGCTGCTAGGGAACATTCGATGCCTGGTCAAAGAAGGCCTCAAACGCCTGCAGGCAGAAAAACCATACGGCCTCACGAACGGGGAGGAGCACGCCTGGAACGCCGCGAAGAAGCGCCTAAGGGAGGGCGGCCTCCCCCAGGGGCTGCAAGCGGCGCTGGCGAACACAACCTCGCAGCTGCCAGACCTGGAGATTCTGGAGCAGGCCCTCATCGTCTTGGAGGGGTCGCAGAGGGGCATGTTTGACAGGCTCCGCGAAGCGAGAATCCGCACCTGGAAGGCGAGGATGCAGAAGGCTTGGACATACGAGGCAGGGCAGGTGTTTGCGTACCTCGCAGATCGTTTCTGCGCCCCAGCCACCTTCATGCGGCGCGAAGATGGGTCCTTCACGGCCTGCCCCAAGGAGGCGGACGAGCTGCTGAGAAGCGACACGGCGTGGGGGGGATATTTCCGCAAGTACGCGACAACGCCCGAGCCCCGGTGGGACACCTTCCGCCAGAGATACCTCCGCTTTCTCCCCGAGACGGCTGACATGGAGTGCAAGACCATCACAGCAGAAGACGTCGGGAAGGCCCTGGCCAAGATGTCCACGTCCACCTCACCGGGCCTGCACGGCTGGAGGGTCCACGAACTGAGACAACTCCCACACGAACTCCTCAAGCTCTTTGCGGAGGTGTTCAACGAGGTCGAACGATCGGGCGAGTGGCCGGAACAGTTAATGCATGCCATGATCTGCCTCATCCCCAAGCCTGGCAGCTCAGGCGAGCCTCTATCGCAGCGCCCCATCAGTATCACCCCTGTGCTGTATAGAGTGTGGGCAGCGATCCGGGTGAAACCGGCACTGAAGTGGTTGGAGACCATCGCACCGGAGGACCTGCACGGCTGCCGGCCTGGCCACGGTGCAGAGGACCTCATCTGGCACCTGGCGGCACGCATCGAAGAGGCCCACCTCACGGGGCGACCGCTGCACGGAGTCGCCCTTGACTTCAAGAAGTGCTTCGACACGGTGCCTATCGACCTCACCTTCCGCCTGGCTGCGGAGCTCGGATTCGACACCCGTGTCCTGCGCACCCTGCGAGCAGCGTACAGGACGATGCAGCGGCACTTCCGGGCGAGTGGCACCATCGGAGAAGGCTTCCTGCCTACCAACGGCATCATGCAGGGCTGCCCCATCAGTGTCGTGCTGATTAACGTGCTGGTGGGTGTGTGGATGCGGATGGTCGAACACCGGCAGGACACGAGGGCGCTATCCTTCGTCGACGATGTGTACGCCACAGCCTCCAGTCCGGAGGTCCTACAAGAGGTGGTGAACGACTCTGCGGATTTCTCTCACGACACCGGGATGGCTATTTGCGCAGAAATTAAGTCCCACGTGTTCTCAACATCCCCCGGGCCGCTCCGGATCATGTACCGGGCGAGGGACGGCGAGGCCACTCCCCTCCGGCAACGCAACAGCTTTGACTGTCTCGGGGCCATGCTGCACGCGCGCCTGATCAGGGAAGGGCGCACAGCGCCCCAGTCCGAGCGCATCGCCCGTCGGAAAGAGGGGGCGCAGCAGAACCTCCGCAGAACCTCAGCGCTGCCCCTGCCGGTGCAATGGAAAGGGCAGGCGGCTGCGATGACGGCGGGGGCACGGCTGTATTACGATGCCCTCGTAACTCGTTGGGACAGCAAGGCCATCAGGCGATGGAGGGGCCTCTTCGTCGCCGCGCTCTGGTCTGGCCCACCACGCAGAGCGCAAGAGATCGTGCTGTGTGTCCTCCATCAGGCGCACCGGGTGGACCCCGCTATCGCTCCTCCCTACCGGCAGATCACCACGTGGGCCAAGCAGATCAAAAAGTGGGGCCACAGCAGGGTGCTGTCCGAGGAAGCATGGGGGAGCAAAGAGAGGCTTGAGGGGACAGGCCCCCTTGCGCTCTTCTGGGCTGCCCTGCAAGGGATAGGATGGCGCTGGAGTACGGCGACCACCCTGGCCTACACGGACGAGGCTGGTCGCGCTGTCACCTTCGACCCTGTTGCAGCAACGCCGAGCGCCTGGGCGATCTTCGCGCACGACCTCCGCCAAACCCTGCGAAACGCCACGGCGGGGAAGCTGGCTGAACGCAGAGAGGACTTCCAAGGAGCAGAGCACGGCATTGACGGAAGGGTGACACGTTGCGTCCTGGAGGGGGAGGGCGCCGCAATTACGGGATACCAGCGAGGCCTCCTCCGCTCTGTCATTGCAGGGGCGGTGCCTGCCCGAGGGCGCACGGGCCTGGGGGAGGTGTGCCGGTACTGCACAGCTGGGGCCCCGGAGACGGTGTCGCACCTATGGTGGGACTGCGCGGCATGGGAGCCGGTCCGCCAGAAACACCCCGTAGCAGCGAGGGACCGAACTGCCTGGCCGGCATGCCTGGCGCAGTGTGGGGTAGCGCCCGTGTACAGATACGGCGTTCCGGAGAACGAGCAGCCGCTGCCCATGTCTTTTGCTGACAGAATCACCACCGTGGCGCAGCTGCACCGCTACTTCATCGCAGTCTTGGCGGCGCGACAGGAGAAGGACGGGCTGCTCGACCGCTCTGTACGCCACCACCGCACTACAGTCTACCCCTGGGAGTGGAGCACCCCCACCCCCGAGAGTGCCTGCATCCCTGCACTGGCGCCATCCGAAGTCAAGCAGACGTGGGGCAAGCGGCCCCCAGGCATGTGGGTGGCTCTCTGCGACTGGCTAAGGGGCCTGAAGTGGGGACCGCAGGGGGGTGAGCAAACTGTGACCCTGATGGAGCTGGCCGTGGACTTCGAGCTGTCGACGGGCCTCACCCTCCCAGACACCGTGACACGCCGCATCCGCCCCCCTACCCACGTGGACCCGAATAAGAAGGGTGCGAGGGAGGCCCGCCCGCGCATTCCTGCAGACACGGCCCCGGGGCTCACCCTGTACTTTGACGGTGGCGCGCGCGACAACGGCACCCCCTTCGCTGTGGCGGGGGCAGGGGCGGTGCTGTACCAAGACGGCTGCAAGGTCTCAGAGAAAGTGCTCCCGCTGCTGAACGTGCGTAGCAACAACATTGCTGAGTACGAGGCGCTACGAGCAGGCCTGCGCCTCCTCGAGAGGGGCGATGCCCCTGAGGGCCCAGTCACAGTGCGAGGCGACTCCCAGGTGGTGCTGCGGCAGCTCCGAGGGGAATCCCTGTGCCGGGATGCCGCCCTCCGTCCTCTTTTCCTCAGCACGTCCGCGCTGGCTGCGGACCTCCAACCGAGGTTCACTCTCACGTATGAGCATGTGAAGAGGGAATCCAACACCGATGCTGACGCCCTCAGCAACGCCGCGATGGATGAGGCTGAAAGGCTGGGGGCCTCGCGGCAGAAGCTCCAGCAGGACCTCACGGTGTTCCAGAGCAGTATCCTAGGGAAAGCCGCCTCGCTGAAAGGACTCTGCAGTATGGTGACGAAAGTGGGCAAAGGGCCCTGGCATTGCGGTCATGCTGCCAACTCAACGGTCCTCACGGCTCTCGGCGGAACTGTGGCGGCGGGCCTGTCGAGGAGGGCCCAACTGAACCCTGCCACTGAATCGGTGATGCGCAGCCTCCAAGCACACCTGGCTGAGCCAGTCCACAGCCGGCAAGATACGGTATTCCATGACCGCGGAATGGCGTGGGCCGCCACCTTCGCCCCACAGCCGCACTACCCAGAGGGCTGGCAGCAGCCGGCCCAGCAGTGGGCGGCGCGCGGTCGGCAGGCCAACAGCCGGGTGGGACGCCCATGGGAGCGGAGGGGCGCTGCCCCCCGTACTGCCCCCCCTGGTGCCAGGAGGAACGCAAAGGTGCTTGCCTGCAAGTTGCATTGGAAGCCCCGTTGCTCGGCATGCCAAAAGCGACGCCTCCCAGAGGAGGTGTGCTGCCGCAACCACCACAAAGAGGGGGACGGGCTCCCGGTCACTATGGGCTTCTGCAAACGCCACAGCATGGACCGATGCGGTGACTGCTACAGCGATGGCAAATCACTAACACATTGCTGCCACACACACCACGCTGGCTATGCTGCACGCCCTCCTCCCCGGAGTGGCACTGAGTTGGCCCCACACTCTAACCCGAGTGGGGCCTCCGCTGTGACGTAGAAGTGGGCGGGGGTGGGCAATGATCCGCGCAGGATCTCCCCACACAAAACGTGGTCACCACACACACACATACATCCGGGGGGAATTTTCTCTCTTTCATCTCTTCCTTTCTTGTTTTTTTTTACTTTCTTTAGCCCTGCTCGGCGAGCAGACGGCACGCACACATGCCCCCCCCCCACACACAATACCCACACCGCGACCCGCATGCATCTCGTTCGTTGGCCAAATACCCAGGCCTCCGTTGTGGCAACTGTTTTAGGCTGTTCAAAAGAAAAACCGGAAAGTGGGCGGGTTGTCTGAATGGCAAGAAAACAAAACACGGGGTGGGTTTGGTCCGCCGTCCCCCACCCACCCCCCCGCCCCGCCCAAGGCTGGACAAATGCTGCATTTTAAAAATAAAAAACATAAAATAAAATAAAGTGCAATAAAATGCAGTAAAGTGCAGTAAAATGCAGTAAAGTGCAATAAAGTGCAGGAGAGCGTGTTGTAGGGGTGGCTCGGCGTGACGGTGGGCAGGACGCTGACCTGCCGTGCCAGGGGACCCTGATCCGCCCACTCTGGCCAACACAAGGCCACCAAGGCAGTACCCCCGCCAGGCCCGCCCTGCTGCTGTTCGGCATGCTTGATGCTGCTTCCGAGCGCCGGGGCCAATCAGGCAGCAGGCGCACCCCAGCACCGCAGGCGCAGCAGGGCGGACCAGCACGGCGGTGTGCGGTGGGCAGTCCACCTTCCTCGGACGTTGTACAGCTGAGCTGATCTGGCGTACGGGTTCTTCACCATCCCGTTCGGGGAGGCTGGACATCAGAGCGGACTGAAAGCACTCAAAGCAGGACTGAAGCCAGGCGGAGGCCGCACCGATCAGGTCCTGCTAACCCACCGACCCAACATAGGCAGGGCACATCCATCCCGGCCTGCATTCTCTGCCGGAGCCTTGGTGCGTCCCTGTGACCTTCAGGAGAACCTCCGTGCAGGAGCGGTACTTTTTGCCATCTTCTGCGGGTTTGCGGCTGTCCGCAAACTTGCAGACGTGGCTGCACCTCTGTAAAGTGGGTGTGACTCCAGCATTTGGCCTGTCCATAGTGGTCCTCCCAGCTGTACGTATGCGAAGCCCAAGGCACCACTCAGGACCATGCACTTTATCCAAAAAATCCGGAAAATAAAATACAATAAAATGCAGTAAAATGCAGTATAATAAAGTGCAGTAAAGTGCAGTAAAAATTTGCTGCCAGCCTTGGCCCCGCCCCTGGAGATTTTGAGGACTACCATTGCAAGAGGGTGCTGGGAGACTTGCTTTTCCATTCACTCTCGACGATCAAACCCCCCCCCCCCCCTGGAGATTTTGGGCTGCAGAGCAGGCATGTCGCTAAGCGTCGACCGTCGACCCAGTGATTTTGGGTTTCCCCCCCCATAAAAAAGCGTCGACCCAGCGTCGACCCAGTGGACTGGGTTGACGCTTGGTCGAGGCTTGGAGCGTCGACCTAGTGGAACTGGGTTGCCATTCAAGCCTGGACCAAGCGTCAACCCATTTATTACACTGGGTCGACGCTAACCTAGCGTTGGCCCGGTTACACTGGGTCGACGCTCACCAAGCGTCGACCAAGCGTCAACCCACTTTCACTGGGTCGACGTCGAAGAGAGTATGGTTTTGCAGGAACAGATGCTCACTACCGTGGCCTCCGGCGGCTGGGGGGCTCCGCCCCCCAGACCCCCCTGTGGCGTATGTCTCGTACTCAAGTCATTCGATTCCCATCAGGTCAGGGAATCCACCCACTCCAGTAGCCTCAGGAGGACGCAGCCAACTCACACAGAATCTGTACGCCCACAATGAACAGATGCTCACTACCGTGGCCTCCGGCGGATGGGGGGCTCTGCCCCCCAGACCCCCCATCTCGCGTGCCCGTCTAGTAACCAAGTCCTTGCGCTTTGACGGCCGTGACATATCAGGGGGCAGCGTCGAAATCATGGTCCCGAAAGCCATTTTTTGGTTTCCTCCGGCACCCGACGGCGCGAGCGGGAGAGGAACCACGGAAGGAACCCAGCGCCTCACACCGTGCCCACCTAGTGGTCCACCGATGGGAAAATTCAAAATTTGGCAACACGAGCGCGCGCGAAGCGCGCGCGAGAAAAATTGACCCCTAGTGTTTTCCCCCCTGATCCCCCCCCAAAACAGGAGCGTCAACCCACCAAATCTCCAAAATCGAAAAGTTAGCGACAGGCCTGGCTGCAGAGTCAACCCTCTGCAGGCACGAGGTCAGGAAGCTTGTTAGGTGGGGACTGATGGGCATAGTGCCGGGCTTCCAACCACAAACCTACGGCACACCCATTTACATCCACAGGTCTTGCTGTGGCCACCTCCCCCACCCCACCCCACCCCACCCCCTCCTCCTCCAAATCCGAAGATGAGGTTCCGGACGCAGCTGAGGCAGCCTCGCCTGCTCACCCAGGCGCTCCAGGTGCTGGCGCGTGTCAGCAAGGACGACGTAGTGTGGAAGCTAAGCGAGCGGCGGCTCATTCTTGTTGCCGGCGGGGGGACCGGTGCCGTGTCTGTCGTGTGCACCATCAACACGTCACAGGTCATGGAGGCGATGCGGATCGAGTCGAAGCAGGCGAACCAGATCTATCTCAAGCTGAACGTCGCCCCGCTCATCCGGGTGCTCAAGCCTGCGGAGAGGGCGCGTGACGTGTCGATGAAGCTGGGTGTCTGCAAGACGACACGCAAACCCGTCCTCCAGTTCTCAATGTCTCTAAAATCCAGCACAGCCAACGCGCAGGATCTGATGCAGGAAATCCCCGTCTGCGTCATGAGCGACGACGAGGTTGGCGACATGATTGTTCCCGACTGTGCGGAGATCGGGTCCAACTCAGTATCGCTCTTCCTCCCCCCGCTGTCCGACGTCCGCCCCTTCGTCGAGAAGATGTCCAAAATCACGGACCGCATCCAGGCGACGGCCATCGTGCTCAGGGGCGAGCACGGCGAGTCACTGCCGAATGGCGGTGTCTTGGAACTCCGGACGCAGACCCCGCTGTTTTCCTCGGCAACGCAGTATAAAAATCTTGCGGTGTGCAAGACGGAGGGCGGTGGTGGTGGTGGTGGAGGCTCCGATGCAGCGGGACCCAGCGAGGCGGCGGCTGGCGGCTCGCCCCAGCAGAAATCGGAGTCGTGCATCGTGGACACCAAGAAACTCCTATCCATACTCGACGTGGATAAGATTGCCCCATCCCAGGTGCTTGCGTATTTCACACCCAACAACCAGCTTGTGGTGCACGCCACCGCAAACGGCGAGCTCACAATCCTCTTCCAGATGTCCGGGCTGTCATGATAGAGGTGTTCCCAGACGGGAGGGGGGGGAAGGTAGTAGTGGCGTGCAAGGGCTACCTACTGTAGAGGGGGTAGATGAAAGAATGGCTTCCTGCCAAGTGTGTGGTGTGGGAAGAGCGGCGGTGGCGAGGGGCCACGTCTCAGCCAAAGGTGGGTCTCACCCACTGTGATGTCGGGAGGGCGGGTGGGGGTGGGAGGGTGGAAGACACCTCACCTCCCCACACCGTGCCGCCACTGCATCTCGAGTGCAAGGGGTGCGGTCCCCTGAGGGAGCAGAGTGAGGAGGACAGTATATTTTCTTAGTCTCTGCCTTCACCCACCCACTCTCCCAACTCGTGGATGTATTGAACGATTTCTCTTATCCGTGCTTCAGCAGCCATATCCGGTGGAAGTCTTTGTATGCCTCTGCTGTGTATGCACATCCCTGGAAATAGGAAGCGTGTCTAGCCCCAACAGGGAATGTATTTGCGCGCACACTCGCATAACCATCGCACTGTTGCCAGCACCCCAGTGCGTCCGCTGAAGAGCTGTGATTGCGGCGGTTCTAGCCGCCACAACGGGTGGAGTCAGAAGAGGAGGATGCATCGGTTTTTCGGCGAGGGTCCCTTTTTCAGCCCATCGAATGCGGCAACGGGGTGGGGGGGGGGGTGGCGGTGTGCCGGCACTGTGCAGGAGAGGGGTGTTGGGGCTTGGGGGGTGCCTGTTTGTGTTCTCCAACGCGATCCCTATCGGCAGGCCTGCTAGTTTGTCGCCCGGAATCGGGGCGTTGCCTGTCATCTTGCCGCCGCCACCCCTCCCGCTCCTCGAAGGTAATCCCCCTCAAGTGGTGTGCCCCCCCCAAGACAGCAACACCATGGAGGTGTATGTGGCGGACCCCGCCACCGGCACACACCACGTGGTGGATGTGGAGGAGGAGGACACGCTGGACAGCCTGCATGCGCGTGCGGCAGAGGCGGTCGGGCTCTCGGCAGGCCGGGCTGTGTTCAGGGTGGGCGGGGAGGAGCTGTGCGCCGGAGGGGACGGCTGGGTCTCGGGGTGTGCTGCGCTGTGCGACGGGTGCGTGCTGGAGGTGGTGAACAGCGTGCAGCCGTACCTGCAGGAGTTGCAGAGGCACCACACCCTTGACAGCATGCCCGACTGGGTGTGCGACGACAGCGAGTGTGTGCTCGCTGCGATCAGCATCGACGGCGGCAACCTGAAGCACGCCAGCACGAGGCTGCGGGGCGACCCCTGCACCGTGCTGGCAGCAGTGCGGCAGTGCCCCGCCTCCCTCGCCTCGGCAAGCGACGCGCTGCGTGCGGACCGTGCGTTTGTGGCGGAGTGCATCGATGTGCACGCCACAGCGATCGGCGGTGCTGCCCCGCACCTGAAGGACGACCTGGAGCTGGGGATGCAGGCCGTGGGCCGCTGCCACACCGCCCTGAAGCACCTGGGCCCGACACTGCGCGACACAGAGGAGGTTGTGCTGCACTCACTCAAAGGGGACTTCCCGTACTCCTCCCCGTCCTGCGACCTGTCGTCTGTGTCGCCGCGGTTGCGTGGCGACAGCGACTTCATGCTGGATGCTACATACAGCTGTGACTCCGCCTTTGCCTACGCGACACCGGAGGTGCTTGACGATCGCGAGACAGTGCTGTGTGCTGTATCGCATCATCGAGTGTGTTTCGAGCCAATCAGCCAGCGCCTGAAGAGCGACCCCGATGTGCTGCTGGCCGCTGTACACTGGCTCTCGTCCAGCGCACTCAGAGCTGCACCGCCGAAGCTTCGTAACGACAAGGCCTTCATGCGGCGGTGCATGCAGATTGCGCCGCACGCCATCGAGTTTGCCTCGGATGCCCTGCACGAGGAGCTGGCGTGGGAGGCCGTCGCTTGGGCCCCGTGGGTGGTCAAGCATGTACACGAGGACTTGCGCAGCAACATCGAGTTCATGACACGCTGTGTGGCGCAGGACGGCGAGTACCTGAAGCATGCCCACAGTACGCTGCAGCAGAACCGGGACCTTGCGTTGCTTGCGGTGCGGACATACGGACGTGCACTGCAGTACTGCGGGGCTGCACTGCAGAGTGACAGGGAGGTCGCTTTGGTTGCTATCCGTCGACATCCCAGTGCACTTGAGTACTGTGCTGAGAGCCTGCGTGACGACAAGCAGTTTGTGATGTCCGCCGGAGGGTGGCGGCTGCTTGAGCACGTCTCGCCACGCCTGCAGAAGGACCGGACAGTGGTGTTGCATGCTGTTTGGCATTGTGCTTATGACCTGCGATATGCAGGCATCTACAAAGGCGACGTGTGGTTGGTGGCGCTCGCTGTGCTCTGCGAAGGGGGTGGCGTACTGGACTACACAGATGACTCCACACGCAGGTCCCCTGTGGTGCTGCTCGCCCGCCTTCTCTCCTGTTGTTCCTTTTTGTACATGCGCGGGCTGTATGTCGCAGGGATCATCTGCTGCATGCTGGTCTACTGGTCGCTGCCCTATGTAGCCATGCTTGCTGGGGTGGGCATGGGTGCCGACCTGCTGTAGCAGGCGGCTGCCATGACAGCCGGTGGGCAGGTTCTGCCGCGGGAGCGGCAACCCGCGTTGGGAAGTTCGCTTTTCGTGTCGTCGGTTTGTCGTAGCTTAACTTCCGTGTGGCTTCCCCGCTGGGTCCCGTCACCTCACACCGCTTCAGCAGACGGCGGGAGTGAGGTGTGTTCCTGCAACAAAGACGATGCCCCCGCTGCACCCCCGTGTAAGTCCCCTCTCAAAACGCCGGAATCGGGGCCAAGGAGGGGGTGTAGGGACCAAAGAATATGCAGGCAACAAGTTCTTTGTCGTCTTCATGGTGGAGGGGCCACAGAGGGTTTCTGGCACGATCCGGCGTTATCTCTGCCTGGAGGCCGGCAGTGGTGCCGCGTAGCGGTGCACCACACAAAACTGCTTTGTTGTTAACGCCTTGTAACGCCGTGTGTCACACGCGGCGAATTGCGATAACCCTTCTGCCCAAAGTGACTCGGGTCGCTGCGACACACCCGACACCGTGATGGCGGAGGCAGGAGGTGTCAGGGTTGAGGACCCACACCGCAGCACTGCGGAAGCTGGTTCTTGGTCCGACTGCGAGTACAGCATGACCCCTGCCCACCCCTCTCCTTTCCTTGTCGCCATCCTCCGCAGCCGTCTGCATGTGGGGGTGACCCTCCCTGCACACCGCACCGACACTGCACCACTGCCGCACCACAGCGCTCTCCATTACCCTGCACACGGCAGCATGCATCTGTGCAAGGGCAAGTTTGGAGCGCGAGATACTTTGCTCTGCCCACTTTGACATGACATACTTTGCTGTGCAACACCGTCGCTTTGACAACTTCACACCTGGGTATACACACAACGCACACAGATTGTAACGACTTGCACACACACAGCACGAATATGTCGCTGAAGCTGCTGAGCACGGTGAAGGTGGGTGACGTGGAGCTGCAGAACCGGATGGCGCTGGCACCTCTGACGCGCGGGCGTGCGGCGGAGGATCACCTGCCGACGGAGGTGATGGTGGAGTACTACAGGCAGCGCGGGTCGGCAGGGCTGGTCATCACAGAGGCGGCAGGGATCTCGCGCCAGGGGGCGGGGTGGTACTGCGCACCCGGGATCTGGAACCAGGAGCAGGTGACTGGCTGGAAGAAGGTCACAGAGGCGGTGCACGCACGCAAGGGTGTGGTCGCAATGCAGCTGTGGCACATGGGGCGGCAGGCACACTCAGACGTGACGGGGGAGGCAACGGTGGCCCCGTCTGCGATTGCAATCGAGGGGGAGGTGACGGCGTGGCGTGGGGAGAAGAAGCCGTACGAGACACCGAAGGAGCTGACGGTTGACGAGATCAAGAAGGTGCAGCAGGACTACAAGAATGCAGCAGTCAACGCGAAGCTGGCTGGGTGCGACATGGTGGAGCTCCACGCGGCAAACGGGTACCTGCTGGACCTGTTCCTGCAGTCGTCGACAAACAAGCGGACGGATGCGTACGGCGGGTCGGTGGAGAAGCGGCTGCGCATGCTGTCGGAGGTGCTGGCGGCGGTCGAGGAGGTGTACCCTGCCAGCCGCATCGGGGTGCGTCTCTCCCCGAACGGGGCGTTCGGGTCGATGGGGAGTGCTGACAACATCGACACCTTCTCAGCTGCTGTGCGGATGCTGGGTGACCGCAAGGTGGGGTACGTGCACCTGATGGACGGGTTGGGTTTCGGGTTCCACGAGCTGACGGAGGCATTCACGCTGAAGCACGCACGCGAGCTGCTGGAGCAGACGAAGGGTGCCGGCGGTGTGACGAAGCTGATGGGGAACGTGGGGTACACACGTGAGACGGCGGAGGAGCGAGTGCAGGCGGGCGAGGCAGACATGATCGCCTTCGGGCGTCCCTACATCAGCAACCCGGACCTGCCGGAGCGGTTCGCGAAGGGGGCGGCGCTGAACCCTGACGCAGAGTACGCTGACTGGTGGGGCATCGGCAAGGGTGCCAGTGGGTACACTGACTTCCCGACAATGGAACAGGCTGACGCACCCACACCCACACGCTCGCACACCACGGATGCGTCGCTGAAGCTGCTGAGCACGGTGAAAGTTGGGGCCGTGGAGCTGCAGAACCGGATGGCGCTGGCACCTCTGACGCGCGGGCGTGCGACGGAGGACCACCTGCCGACGGAGGTGATGGTGGAGTACTACAGGCAGCGCGGGTCGGCAGGGCTGGTCATCACAGAGGCGGCAGGGATCTCGCGCCAGGGGGCGGGGTGGTACTGCGCACCCGGGATCTGGAACCAGGAGCAGGTGACTGGCTGGAAGAAGGTCACAGAGGCGGTGCACGCACGCAAGGGTGTGGTCGCAATGCAGCTGTGGCACATGGGGCGGCAGGCACACTCAGACGTGACGGGGGAGGCAACGGTGGCCCCGTCTGCGATTGCAATCGAGGGGGAGGTGACGGCGTGGCGTGGGGAGAAGAAGCCGTACGAGACACCGAAGGAGCTGACGGTTGACGAGATCAAGAAGGTGCAGCAGGACTACAAGAATGCAGCAGTCAACGCGAAGCTGGCTGGGTGCGACATGGTGGAGCTCCACGCGGCCAACGGGTACCTGCTGGACCTGTTCCTGCAGTCGTCGACGAACAAGCGGACGGATGCGTACGGCGGGTCGGTGGAGAAGCGGCTGCGCATGCTGTCGGAGGTGCTGGCGGCGGTCGAGGAGGTGTACCCTGCCAGCCGCATCGGGGTGCGTCTCTCCCCGAACGGGGCGTTCGGGTCGATGGGGAGTGCTGACAACATCGACACCTTCTCGGCTGCTGTGCGGATGCTGGGTGACCGCAAGGTGGGGTACGTGCACCTGATGGACGGGTTGGGTTTCGGGTTCCACGAGCTGACGGAGGCATTCACGCTGAAGCACGCACGCGAGTTGCTGGAGCAGACGAAGGGTGCCGGCGGGGTGACGAAGCTGATGGGGAACGTGGGGTACACACGCGAGACGGCGGAGGAGCGGGTGCAGGCGGGCGAGGCAGACATGATCGCCTTCGGGCGTCCCTACATCAGCAACCCGGATCTGCCCGAGCGGTTCGCGAAGGGGGCGGCGCTGAACCCTGACGCAGAGTACGCTGACTGGTGGGGCATCGGCAAGGGTGCCAGTGGGTACACTGACTTCCCGACAATGGAACAGGCTGACGCACGTGCTCAGGTTGAGAAGAAGACGAAGACTGAGACACGCGCCGCTGTGCCCGCACCGGCACCTACACCCACGCACACACCACGCAAGCCCCCGCAGCGCAAGGTGGCGGCTGTTGAGAAGAAGAAGGGCAAGGGTCTCTTCAGCTTCCTGCACTGCTGCTGACGTGTGTCCCACCACAATGGGTGCAACACGAGCACCCTGTGGTGCACTGTGTGCCTTTGTGTCTTCTGATGTGCTGTCTGACTCCCGAGTTCTTTTTGGCTTTCTTCAAGGTGTGTTCTGAATGAGCACTGGTACTTCCTTGTGCACAAACTGTGCATATGTTTTTGTGTCTTCATGTTTCGGTCCTTTGAAGGATGAATCTGTTTACATTTTGGCTTACACCCACCGTTCTAACTCTTGATGTTTTTGCTGTTCTTGCTGTCTTCTGCATCCTGCTGTTGTCCGGCCTTGCCGCACGAACAGCAGCCCTTTGTTTACGTGCCCCCGAAAACCCCTCTTCGCAATGTGAGGGTGTCAGGGGCACCATTCTTGTTGTTCATTCTGCTTTCGGCGTCTTGCAGCTGCACGGCAACCCACAGACAAGTGGCCTTGGGATGCAACAGCTGCCCTTCTAACCCCACCTCTAACTCTCAACGGTTTCGACGCCCGTTCCGGTGCAGGCCGCTGTGCGTGTGCACGCCTTGTCCGTGCTGTGTGCAGCTGTTGTTGTGGGCCGCCAGGCTCATCTCCCGCTTCTGCACGCCGCGTGCAAAGCAGCACGGGATCACAGCCCTGCTTGTGGTTGGCAGCATGCTGATTGCTGCTCTTTGATCCCAGTCGGTGCTGAGTTCTCGTATGCAGCAGACAGCACGCTTGCATTGTGTTGCCAAGCAAGCGAAGGTGACCCTGCCCACCCCTCTCCTTTCCTTGTCGCCATCCTCCGTCTGCATGTGTGGGTGCTGCTTGATGTGTTGGTGGACCCTCCCTGCACACCGCACCGACACTGCACCACTGCCGCACCACAGCCCTCTCCATTACCCTGCACACGGCAGCATGCATCTGTGCAAGGGCAAGTTTGGAGCGCGAGATACTTTGCTGTGCCGCACAGCCCTGCTGAGGAGCTGTGCAATTAACACCTGCCGCTGCTGCTTCGTGCAGCGGGAGGAGTTGGAGCACTGCGAGACTCGCACAAGTGGGTCTGGCACAGACAGCCGTGCTGTGCTGTATTCTGTATTCTCTGTTGTCTTGTGTGACCACACCACACCACACACCACCCATCCTCACACCACAGCCTCTTCCGTGTCCACCACCACCACCTCGCACACTCAAGATGATGAAGGCGGTGTGCCTGTTTGCCGTGGTTGCGGCTGCGTTCGGCCACGGGCTGGAGGTGACCCGCACGGTGAAGGAGATTATGGCTGGCGGGAGCGCACAGGTGTTCGCGTCCCCCGGGTGCAAGAAGACCGACCAGTACGGGTCGAACGACTGCGAGTTCGCGTGGGGCCAGAAGCTGACGGCCCACGTGAACGCGACGCTCCCCGAGGCGGTGGACACGGGGGCGAAGCTGGACGTGGACCTGAAGGTTGACGGGATGATCCCGTTCAAGTTCACGTGCCCCGCGTGCGGCGGGCAGTGCAGCTTCGAGGTCCCGATTGTGAAGAAGAAGGTGGAGTTCGCGCTGCCCGCCTGCCCGCTGCTGCCTGCCGGCCCGTACAGCAACGTGACGACGGTGGAGCTGCCGGCGAAGGACCCGTCCCCCGTGTCGGTGTCCTTCAAGGGGACGGTCACGGTGAAGGACGCTGCCGGCAAGACCATCGTCGAGGTGGAGGTGCAGGGGAAGCTGTAGGTGCAGCCCCTGCCTCAATGCAACCGAGACTTGTGACCTGTGTTTAGTGGCGTGTGTTTTCTGTCTCACATTTTTTCTTGTTTCTTGTCCGTTGTGCCAGCGCCAAAGGCAAGGCAGGAGCAAGTGTGCATGCCGGCTTTCGAATGCTGCCCACACCCACACACGGGCACACGAAGCCAGCTCCACCTGCTCCCTTGCACTGCGATGCCTGGCACACCCACACCAACCAACCAGACGACACGCGTGCTCCGAGCCAGTGCCAGGCCCCAACCGTGCTTCTGCGAGTGTCTCTCCCGCAGTGCATCGCTGGTGCCCCTGTCCCGCATGCACGGACGTCACAGCCTGCTGTGCGCACTCTTGTCTCCGTGCGCAGTCCTCGCATCTCCAGTGCAGGTGCCTGTGTGTTGCACACAGCCGTCTTGGCCGCCTCCCTGGCAGCTGCGCCGTGTCGTCTGATATATCTCCTCACACCACCCTGTGCTCATGTCCATCCGTGTTGTGCCTCTTGGCGTGCCTGGAGTGGGTCAGCCCTACACGGCCCCACCCTCGCTTCGTTGGCTGTGCTGCTTGCCTGCCTTCAACCCTCCCTGCTCGTGTCAGGCCATGCTGGGGAACCGCAGGTGCCGAGCAGAGACGTGGGTCTGGATACGATGGCAGACTGCAAATTGCAAGGTCAAAGCCTGAGGTGCGTCAACCACCTTACGCACCCCAACCCCGCCCCCACTCAACTCTGCACCAGCCTGTTCTGGGCTCAGGTCGTGGCTGCAGTGGATGGCGTAACATCCCCGTGTCGTTGCGCGCATTCATAATGAAAGACACATAGGCATCGTGTGAAGACCACTGCTGCACCACCACCCTCCAGAAAGCACCCCACAACCACAGCCAACACAATGATGAAGGCGGTGTGCCTGTTCGCCATGGTGGCGGTTGCATCCGGAAAGGGTATTGAGGTGTCGCGCACGGTGACGCACATCATTGCTGGCGGTGCTGGGCAGCTGTTTGCGTCCCCCGGGTGCAAGACGACTGACGAGTACGGGTCGAACGACTGCTCCTTCACGTGGGGCCAGAGCCTGACGGTGAACGCGAACGCGACTCTGCCTGAGGCGATCTCGACCGGTACGACTGTGGACGTGGACCTGAAGATCGACGGGCTCATCTCCTTCAAGGTGACGTGCCCTGTGTGCGGCGGGTTCTGCGCCTTCGAGGTGCCTGTGGTGAAGAAGCCGGTGAACGTGACGCTGCCCGACTGCCCGCTTGTGCCTGCTGGCCCGTACACCAACACCACGACGGTGGAGCTGCCGTCTGACGACCCGTCCCCCGTGTCTGCCTCATTCAAGGGGACGGCGACGCTGAAGGACCCCTCCGGCACGGTGCTGCTGGCCGTGGACCTGAACGGCAAGCTGTCATAAGCAGGATGTGATGTGTGATGTGTGACGATCGTCAATGACGTGACTGCATTCTGCCCCAAATTTGTTTGTTTCTGCACCAAGGGTCTTCGCTGTGCGTGCTGAGGGAGTGCGTCTTGGCGCATGTGTTCTGTTTGTGAGAACAGCGCGGAAGGCTGCCGAAACTTGCTGAACAGCAAACTTGGCGCACAGCGAAGACCCTGAGCAACTCAGCCACATCAAGTGGCTCGTATGTCCCACTCCCTGTAGCCGTGTCTTGTGGGGCCTCTTGTCCCCAACGTGTGCGCAAGTCCCGCGTGTTGAATGTGTTCCCCTGAAGTCGTCGGCCTGCCTCTCCCTGCTCCCCCTCATGCCTGGAGGCATTTTTGCATCAGCGGGTCTTGGTTGTCCATACCACCACACCACACACCACCCATCCTCACACCACATCATCTTCCGTCTCCTCCATTCCCAGACCGGGGAGTGGTGCACACAAAGAGTGGGGTCTGCGTTCCAACAAGACAAATTTTGGAAGCAATTGGTTTGTCGTCTCGTCTTTCTATCGCTTTACGATCCAGCGGGGGGCACATATGTTTTTTTTTGATTTTCTCCCAACAAGGTACTTGTCAGGCGGAAATGCAGCGATAGGGGAAGTGCCAGGTGCTTGCCGTCACACACAGTCTTATGCGCCTGCCAATCACACACCAACACTTCCGCAGGCAAAATTTTCTGTGTGTGTCGTGCGATCAACGAAAAACTTTTTCACGTTTACCTTTCGTATTTCTTCACGAATGCTCCTGCACGACTCCAGCTATATTTTGATATCTGTCTTGCGTCGTCTGCTGTGTCCTACCGTTGACCCCCACGACACCACACCACACGACCCCCCCCCCCCCCCTTCCAGGACACACCCCCTCCCCCCCCCCCTCTTGTGACAGCGGTTTTGATCGCTGCGACTTCTTCACACAGCAGGGGTGGGTGGGTGGGGGCACACACACCCACTCGCACCCCCCCCCCTCCATCTCTCACTCACTCTCACCCTCCACCCTTTGTAGGCAGAAGAAGCCAACCCTTGCCTCCCCTACCCACTAACAGTAAGATTCCCCTCTCCCAACCCCCCCTAACCCAGCAGCCCACCACCCCTCCTCCCCAGTGTGCGTTGCAGGGATGGAGGCGAGACGTCTTCTCCAAGGGGACCACCGACGGCAGAAGGGCGACCCATTCCGGGAAAGCCGGATACAACGTGTTATCAAAGATGCGCGCGCCACGCTGGTCAACCCGACACGCCCTGAGACGCCTCAGGATAGAGGGTTTTATATGAAGGGAATGAGCTCGCGACAAGGCACGCCCGTCACGCTGCAGCCGATCGACCGCAGCGTGTGGGGGGGGAAAGCCGCCCTCGGGGCCCCGGGGACGGAGCCCCCCCCTGGAGGGACGCCTGGGGTGACGCAGGCGCAGGCGAAGGCAGCGCAGGACAGGGGGCAGTATTTCGCCCCTCCGCAGCAGCCTGACGAAGCGCAGCGCCTGGAGCTGGATGCGCCGGAGGAAGCCGAGACGGATCCAAAGTTCATCACGTTGAAGACGCTTGTGACGCTGCTGGAGACGGAACACTCCGTCACCACGCTGCGCGAGGCGCTGGCTAAGGTGAACCAGGTTGTCGATCAGATCCTGGCGAGCTTGCAGGCAGATGACATAGCGGGGGATCGACGACTCGCGAGGCTCGCTGCCAGGCTGACCCGCATCGTGACTGATGCAGATGACCCAACAATCCAGCTGCGGTGCTGCAGGGTGTTGCTGAAGTACTGCGCATCCCTCCCGGTGGAGCAGAGCCATGAGACAGTAGTCGCCTCACTTCATACCCTCTACCAGCTGTCGAAGAGCCACGAGAATGACGCGTTGTTCCGGAATGAGTCGATCCTCGAGCCGATCCTGATGCTTCTGGACTCGTCAGAGCTTGATGTGCTGACGCTCAGCGCAGGGGTTATTAAAAACACAAGCAATAGCCCCGATATACAGGAGTATCTTGGCACGCTGGGGGCGATCCGTGTCCTGACAAACCAGTGCCGCGTGCAGATCCAGAAGCTGACGGAGGCTGTTGCTGGGGGGGGTTCCAACCAGGGGACCAACATGCGGGGGAGGGTTGACCTCGTCATCCAGATCACAGGGTCTCTGAGGAATCTGTCGCTGATACCTTCGCACGCGCATCTCTTCACAAAGCTGGGGACGATCGGGGTGCTGTACCCAGCGTGCTTCCAGCAGCTGCGTGATTTCAGAGATATCGTCCTCAATGCGAACAGGATTCTGGCTAAGCTCTCCCACTCCGACGACTGCAAGATGGTGATGGATAGGGACACGTCAAACCTAGCGCATGTCGTTGCGACGCTCTGCGTTTACAAAGACCAGCACCCCATCGCGGTGCGCCTCCTCTTCACACTGGGGAATGTGGTGCAGAGCAGCGAGGCGAACCGGATGGAGATCGGCCTCCACAGCAACCTGCTGCCGCAGCTCATCGACCTGTTTGCGGAGTACTGCGAGCGTGACGAGCAGCTCATGGCGGCACACGCCACCGAGGTCGGGTGGCCTGCAGAGGTGGACGACTCGCCAGAGCCCTCCCCGCAGGGCGCTGGCCCGGCGGGGAAGGCGGGGCTGCCGAAACCCCTCGGGGGGTTTGACGCCGCATCATGCAGCCCGCGGAGCGAGGAGGACGCCCAGCGTGACATCGCGGTGCAGCTGAAGGAGAGCGACGATGTGTTGGTCAAGATGGTGCGGTTTTTCGCCAACCTCTCTATAAGCAGCGTGGTTGGGCCCGCTCTCGCAGCCAGCGAGAAGGCAGTCACGGCCCTCCTCCGGCTGCTGCAGAGGAAGAAGGTGGAGCAGAGCGAGGAGCTCGTCCTCAACTCCGTCTGCTGCGTCACCAACATGAGCTACTACGTGCCCGGCCCTGGGGAGGCACCCAACATGGTGACGGAGAAGCAGATCGAGGTGGGTGAGGCTGTTGCGATGCTCCTGATGCACGATCATGTCGATGCGGTGGTGGAGGTGGGGCGTGTCTTTGGGAACTTCAGCCGCTCCGAGGAGATGCGGGAGTGGATGATGGAGACGCGTGTCGATGAGGCGTGTGCTATCCTCGTGGATCACAGCGACAGGCGTGTGGTGCTGGCGGTGTGCGGCGTCCTGCTCAACTTCTCGGCGGATCCCAATCACGTTGCCCTCTTCTCGCAGTTCGAGCTGGTTGAGAGGGTGCAGGAAGTGTTGGATATTGTCGACCAAACCGACTTCGAACTCCTCGCCCTCCTCTTCAAGCTCTGCTACAACCTCGCAGACAAAGGCTTCTTCGACGCGTCGGCCGCTGCCATCCGCGCGCGGGCCATCGAGCTCCTCTCCGTTGCACAGACACTGCCCTTGTCAGAGCAGGACTCGCTGCACGACTTCCCTGATGTTGCTGCCAACACAATAGACTTGCTCTCGCGGATCATCGCTTCGGGCGATGAAGAGAGCAGCGACCCAGCGCCGCAGTGAGCTACAGTGGTGCTGTGTGGGGGAGGAGGAGGTGGTGGTTCTGATCTGAGCAGGCAAGAATCAACACTGCCAGTGGGGGAGAAATCAGTCACCATCCCCTCCCGGTGGCCCCCAGCTTCCGTGTTCTGTGTCTCTGCCTTTCACCCCTTTCACCCCTCCCCCCCTGGCCCTGCCGCACGGCCAAGTTCTTCCGTGCAGCTTTTTGTACAAAAAGGTTGCTCTTTTGTGGTCAGACGTCCCCCCCACCCCCAAGGAACTGGCTCAGAACTGGCTCGGTCCTGATTAAAACTATAACCGGGTGGAAGGGGGGCTTCGGGTGGCGCAGGCCTTCTGGCAAGCATTGTGCCATCCCACGTTATGCTGTATGTGCATGTGTGTGTGCCGCGATGCCAACAAAAAAGAGAGACTTGAAGTTGCGTTCTTCGTTTTTTTTTTGTTACGGACGGTGCCTCTTGCAGTCCCGTCATGGATGCAAAGGGACGCCGCCACACACACATGCTATTCTTCAGGGGATAAGATAGGTCTGGTTTTCCGGTTTTCAAAACCAGGGTTTCCCGGTTCCCGGTTTTCTGGAAAAAAAAAAAAGGTCGGTCTCATTTTTGGCGGTTTTTTTTGTGATTTTGGGACAGTAAAACAGTCAGAAAAAACGCCATAAAAAAATAGAAAGTGACCCCATCGTGATCCGCACAGAGCTCCAATAGTCCAAAGAAGGCAGAGAAGCGGAGAAGAAAAATGGACCTAGCGGGTGGCCCGGTGGGTGGTGATGCCCTCGTCATGCAGGTCTCTTCTGTTTTGAAGGTGCACACATGGTGGACTCCAGCCACCATGTCTAAGAGGGAGTCTAAGACTGCAGTCTGGAGGGCTGAGACGAGAACTCAAACGACTTTCAAGCAGTCTTGAAGGTCGCCAAGCCTATTGGGGGCAACTAACAGATGAGATTTGTTTGTTGCCTGTCGTCACAGCTAGGTGCCCATCTCTTCGATAACGGAATGTGTGCAGAGATCTCGTGGACCCTTTGGCCATTCTGTCGTGCACCCACTCCACCCACAACGCACACCTGTCACGAGTGGTCGCTCCCCCGTCCTCCTCCACCCTGAAGGTTGAACCCTCAAGGACCAGTGATCTCCTGCTGGCCGGGCTGCGATACAGCGAAGCCTTCCTACTTACAAGCGAATCCAGACTGTAGGGAACAGATGTTCACTACCGTGGCCTCCGGCGGCTGGGGGGCTCCGCCCCCCAGACCCCCCTGTGTAAAAGCATTGCACCAGACCGGTTTTTTGGGCGAGAGTCCAAACTTTCAAAGCAGCTGCTGCGCCTGCCCCACCAAGCAGCCTCAGTACGACAGGACGCGCGCAGGCACCGGGCCCTCTCAGATTCTGGGAGGGTTTGCGCGGGTCGCGCGCGCCGAAGGCGCGCGCGAAAAATTTTCAAAACCAGAAAAACCGGAAAACGGCGCCAGAAAAAAAGTCTATCTTATACCCTGTATTCTTTTAGTTACAAAAAAAAATGCGTTGTCCAATTCTGCGAAAAAATAACATTGTGTATCTCTGGTTCAATCTCACCCGAAACTGGCCGAACCTAGCTCATTTTTTGACGTGGAGCGTGGGCTGTGGGATGTGGGGGGCGGGGTATATATGTGCCACAGGACAGTGAAGGTATCATCGGAGTTCGCTCGGTGCCACCTCCACTACAACAAACATTATATCGTGTGTGGGGTGTGTGCCCAAGCAAAAGTACCTGGGCTTTGGCGTGGGGTGGTGTTAAAGCAGGTGTCGGGGAGGGGTAGGGGACGGGGGGGGGATGAACGGGGAGCAAGACGCACCTAACATTACAACCTCAGCCCCCCCCGCCTCGCAGGGGGTGGGGGCGTGTGCCTCCCGGCTGTGCGGGGCACACGGCCTGCACCGGGCAGACAGAAAAACTGGCCCGCTCTTTTGTTTTTGCGACCACCCCCACGCCCCGCCCCCCCCCCCGCCCCCTCTCCCCCCCTCTTCCACACCACTGCTCTGCACAGCCAACATGCCGAGTGCAGAGTGAAGGGGGAGGCCAGTCCCTAGTTTACACTTTTCGCTCCCCCTAACCCCCCACCTCCACAAAGGGCACCCCCATCCCACCCACTCTGCTCGCCCAGATGCCTGCAGCGAAGGAATCTCCGGTCCACCTCCTGACTGGGGAGGCCGAGTCGCTGTGGAAGGCGGGTGACCGCGATGGGGCGCTTGTGAAGTTCGACGAGGCGATCTCTGTGGCGGAGGGGGGCGACCTGCGCGAGATGGTGCTGGTGGGGAAGGGGCACGCCCTGCTGGGCATGATGCGCCACGAGGAGGCCGGGGCATGCTTTGCCGAGGCGCTTCTCAGCGCGGAGGGCGAGGCGCAGATCGAATTCCTCAACAACATGCTCCACATGTCGCAGCAGCACGTCGTCCCCACAACGGACGACATCGCAAGCGCCGCCGGGGTTGCGAACGCACGCCGCCTCCACGGCGGTGCACTGCCTGGCGGGAAAACCCTCAACGAGGGCATCATAGGCTACGTCGAGCCCAGGGCATCCGGCGGTGGGTGTGGTGACACATCCGAGTCCCACTGCCAGGCAGACCACGGGCTTGAAGGGTTCACCCCAGACGAGAAGGCGCTTATCGAGCATGTCGCGCAGAACGGCGAGGAGGAGGCTCCCTGGAGGGACCTGGCGTCCCGTTTGTCGGTTTCAGAGGCGGCGTTGCGGGAGACGTGGAGGCGGATTGCCCCTTCGGTGAAGAGCGCGCTTGCGTCGTCTCCGGATATGCCCTGTGGGCACACATGCAACACCTGCCCGACCCGAGACACGTGCAAGCTGCATGACACGCTCGACGACATCGAGGATATGTAGTTCAGGGAGGGGTTGAGGACGAAACAACGAAGGGAAGCTCAGGTGTGTGTGGGAGGTGCGCTCCCACCCTTTGATTCACACCCTCCGAGAGGCCTGCGTGCCCCGCGCCAGGTCTAGCCGTTTGTTTTGGTTCGGGGAGGGAGGGTGGGTGGTTGGGTGGTGTAGGCTGCACGGCAGGCTGGGATCGCATCCTGGATGTCGTGTGGGATGGCGATGCACCCAGGTGGTGATGGAGGCCCCTCGTGCATCGCACAGTGTGTTGTGGGGAGGGGGGAGGGGGTTTTGTGCGTTGCTCAAATGCGGAGAGAGCAACGGATCCAGTAGTCTTCTGTGAACACCATACCCGTGTGTCGTATTCTGTCTTGTGTGTTTCTCAGTAGGCATGTTGGGCGTCTGCTCCAGTGCAAAGGGAGATGCGGCCGCAGCCGAGCCGGCCTCTGTGCTGCTGGGCAGCACCGGAGGCCAGGGAGGCGCGGGACGCCCAATCCCCATGCAAGTGCAGCAGGACGAACCTGGTGCCGCTCGAAAGAAAGAAATCATGAAGGAAGGATGCCCCGTGTGCCCCCTCTTGCAGCGCCTGTCGCTACGGTAGCCGCCGTGTGTGGGGGGTGGGGTGTGTTGATGTTGCCGAAGCGTGTTGCGAGGCGTCCTGGGGGACCGCTGCTGTACCACCGCCCTGCAGAACACTCCGACAATAGCCAGCACAATGATGAAGGCGGTGTGCCTGTTCGCCATGGTGGCGGTTGCATCCGGAAAGGGTATCGAGGTGTCGCGCACGGTGACGCACATCATTGCTGGCGGTGCTGGGCAGCTGTTCGCGTCCCCCGGGTGCAAGACGACTGACGAGTACGGGTCGAACGACTGCTCCTTCACGTGGGGCCAGAGCCTGACGGTGAACGCGAACGCGACTCTGCCTGAGGCGATCTCGACCGGTACGACTGTGGACGTGGACCTGAAGATCGACGGGCTCATCTCCTTCAAGGTGACGTGCCCTGTGTGCGGCGGGTTCTGCGCCTTCGAAGTGCCTGTGGTGAAGAAGCCGGTGAACGTGACGCTGCCCGACTGCCCGCTTGTGCCTGCCGGCCCGTACACCAACACCACGACGGTGGAGCTGCCGTCTGACGACCCGTCCCCCGTGTCTGCCTCGTTCAAGGGGACGGCGACGCTGAAGGACCCCTCCGGCACGGTGCTGCTGGCCGTGGACCTGAACGGCAAGCTGTCATAAGCAGGATGTGATGTGTGGCGATCGTCAATGACGTGACTGCATTCTGCCTCAAATTTGTTTTTGCTTTGTGCACAGAGCAACTCGTCCCTCTGTCATGTGGTAACGTGTCTTCCGTGGTAACGATCTCTGCACAGGTCGCACCAAGACCTGTGCCTGTCCCACTTGTGGGCTTCTTCCGTGTGAGGTGCACATGTCACTGGCATTGTGCCTTGCACACTATTTATGAACTTTCGTCTGTGCCAGTTTTTCGAGTGGTGACGACGTGTAACATGATCTGAACAGAACCAGCAGCCCCCCGCATATTCTTCTTGTCGTTGCTTGCGTGTGTCACGAAGCCTGCAGTGGACGGCGTAATGCTCCTGTGCCGTTGCGTGCATTCAACACTACAGACACACCCCTGCAGAACGCACCCCACAACCACAACCAACACAATGATGAAGGCGGTGTGCCTGTTCGCCATGGTGGCGGTTGCATCCGGAAAGGGTATTGAGGTGTCGCGCACGGTGACGCACATCATTGCTGGCGGTGCCGGGCAGCTGTTCGCGTCCCCCGGGTGCAAGACGACCGACGAGTACGGGTCGAACGACTGCTCCTTCACGTGGGGCCAGAGCCTGACGGTGAACGCGAACGCGACTCTGCCTGAGGCGATCTCGACCGGTACGACTGTGGACGTGGACCTGAAGATCGACGGGCTCATCTCCTTCAAGGTGACGTGCCCTGTGTGCGGCGGGTTCTGCGCCTTCGAGGTGCCTGTGGTGAAGAAGCCGGTGAACGTGACGCTGCCCGACTGCCCGCTTGTGCCTGCCGGCCCGTACACCAACACCACGACGGTGGAGCTGCCGTCTGACGACCCGTCCCCCGTGTCTGCCTCATTCAAGGGGACGGCGACGCTGAAGGACCCCTCCGGCACGGTGCTGCTGGCTGTGGACCTGAACGGCAAGCTGTCATAAGCAGGATGTGATGTGTGATGTGTGACGATCGTCAATGACGTGACTGCATTCTGCCCCAAATTTGTTTGTTTCTGCACCAAGGGTCTTCGCTGTGCGTGCTGAGGGAGTGCGTCTTGGCGCATGTGTTCTGTTTGTGAGAACAGCGCGGAAGGCTGCCGAAACTTGCTGAACAGCAAACTTGGCGCACAGCGAAGACCCTGAGCAACTCAGCCACATCAAGTGGCTCGTATGTCCCACTCCCTGTAGCCGTGTCTTGTGGGGCCTTCTTGTCCCCAACGTGTGCGCAAGTCCCGCGTGTTGAATGTGTTCCCCTGAAGTCGTCGGCCTGCCTCTCCCTGCCCCCGCTCATGCCTGGAGGCATTTCTGTGACTGTTTGCATCAGCGGGTCTTGGTTGTCCATACCACACCACACACCACCCATCCTCACACCACAGCCTCTTCCGTGCCCACCACCACCACCTCGCACGCTCAAGATGATGAAGGCGGTGTGTCTGTTTGCCGTGGTTGCGGCTGCGTTCGGCCACGGGCTGGAGGTGACCCGCACGGTGAAGGAGATTATGGCTGGCGGGAGCGCACAGGTGTTCGCGTCCCCCGGGTGCAAGAAGACCGACCAGTACGGGTCGAACGACTGCGAGTTCGCGTGGGGCCAGAAGCTGACGGCCCACGTGAACGCGACGCTCCCCGAGGCGGTGGACACGGGGGCGAAGCTGGACGTAGACCTGAAGGTTGACGGGATGATCCCGTTCAAGTTCACGTGCCCCGCGTGCGGCGGGCAGTGCAGCTTCGAGGTCCCGATTGTGAAGAAGAAGGTGGAGTTCGCGCTGCCCGCCTGCCCGCTGCTGCCTGCCGGCCCGTACAGCAACGTGACGACGGTGGAGCTGCCGGCGAAGGACCCGTCCCCCGTGTCGGTGTCCTTCAAGGGGACGGTCACGGTGAAGGACGCTGCCGGCAAGACCATCGTCGAGGTGGAGGTGCAGGGGAAGCTGTAGGTGCAGCCCCTTCTTCACCCTGTGTCCTGAAGTGTGCACCATCTTCTCTTTGTGTTGTGTTGTGCCTCTATTCGGCAGAGGAATGGGGAAGCGTTCAGTAATTGTTGCGACCCAGCCATGACACGACTGCGCTGGGCAAGGCCGTACCACCTACCCCGAGAAACAAAGCCAAACACGAAAAGAACAATGTCCTGCCGAATGGGTGTTGTGGTGGAGGCACTGCCTCTCATGTTGTGTTGTTTTGTGTCGTGGCAGTGTCCCAACAAGCAGTGCACGGCTGTGTGCCAGCTGGCTTTCGAATGCTGCCGACTCACACGTCGGTCGCACGAAGCCAGCGCCGCCTGCCCTGCAAGGTGCTGACTGCCACGAAATGCACCCCGCGCCCCTGCTCCCCTCCCCTGTCCCGCGGCCCTGCGAGCGCCTCTCGGCGTGGTGCTCCGTGTGCCGCTTCTGTGTCCCCGCTGGCGGCAAAACGCTGTGCTCATGACCTCTGCGTCTCTGCCGCCCTGCTGGTGAATTGCAGCTCCCATTACATAGATTCGTTGCTGATGCTGCCCTTTCCAGAACACACCGTGTGTTACAGCGAAGCGACCGTGCGCTTGATTGCCACACGCATCCCACACAACGGCATCTTTAGCACAGTTCTGAACAGTGCAGCCGAACACAGAAGGTTGTGCCGAATCATTGAGCAGGCCTCTTCCTGTCATGTGTTCGCCATGGTGTTGGTTATGTCATGCAAGCGAAGGTGACCCTGCCCACACCCCTGCCCGATTGCTCCGTATACATGTGTCAGTGTGCTTCGCAGATCATGTCCCGAGACAAACCCGCCCCCCACCCCCCCCGTCTATCGCGGGCTGCACTTCACTTCTCATCCTCACAGGCGGCCTTGCCCCAAGCCTGTCTGCTCGCACCCTCAGGTGCTGCCAAGACAGCAACACCATGGAGGTGTATGTGGCGGACCCCGCCACCGGCACACACCACGTGGTGGATGTGGAGGAGGAGGACACGCTGGACAGCCTGCATGCGCGTGCGGCAGAGGCGGTCGGGCTCTCGGCAGGCCGGGCTGTGTTCAGGGTGGGCGGGGAGGAGCTGTGCGCCGGAGGGGACGGCTGGGTCTCGGGGTGTGCTGCGCTGTGCGACGGGTGCGTGCTGGAGGTGGTGAACAGCGTGCAGCCGTACCTGCAGGAGTTGCAGAGGCACCACACCCTTGACAGCATGCCCGACTGGGTGTGCGACGACAGCGAGTGTGTGCTCGCTGCGATCAGCATCGACGGCGGCAACCTGAAGCACGCCAGCACGAGGCTGCGGGGCGACCCCTGCACCGTGCTGGCAGCAGTGCGGCAGTGCCCCGCCTCCCTCGCCTCGGCAAGCGACGCGCTGCGTGCGGACCGTGCGTTTGTGGCGGAGTGCATCGATGTGCACGCCACAGCGATCGGCGGTGCTGCCCCGCACCTGAAGGACGACCTGGAGCTGGGGATGCAGGCCGTGGGCCGCTGCCACACCGCCCTGAAGCACCTGGGCCCGACACTGCGCGACACAGAGGAGGTTGTGCTGCACTCTCTCAAAGGGTACTCTTCGTCCTACGACCTGTCGTCTGTGTCGCTGCGGTTGCGTGGCGACAGCGACTTCATGCTGGATGCTACATCCATCACGTGCTCCGCCTTTGCCTACGCGACACCGGAGGTGCTTGACGATCGCGAGACAGTGCTGTGTGCTGTATCGCATGCTGCAAGATGTTTCGAGCCAATCAGCCAGCGTCTGAAGAGCGACCCCGATGTGCTGCTGGCTGCTGTCCACCGGTACTCGTCCGACGCACTCAGTGATGCACCGCCGAAGCTTCGCAACGACAAGGCCTTCATGCGGCAGTGCATGCAGATTGCGCCGCAGGCCATCCGGTTTGCCTCGGATGCCCTGCGCTGCGACGAGGAGCTGGCGCGGGAGGCCGTTGCTATGTCCTCGTGGGCGGTCGAGCATGTACACGAGGACTTGCGCAGCAACATCGAGTTCATGACACGCTGTGTGGCGCAGGACGGCTGGTACCTGAAGCATGCCCACTATACGCTGCAGCAGAACCGGGACCTTGCGTTGCTTGCGGTGCGGACATACGGAGGTGCACTGGAGTACTGCGGGGCTGCACTGCAGAGTGACAGGGAGGTCGCTTTGGTTGCTATCCGTCAAGATGCCCGTGCACTTCAGTACTGTGCTGAGAGCCTGCGTGACGACAAGCAGTTTGTGATGTCCGCCGGAGGGTGGGGGCTGCTTGAGCACGTCTCGCCACGCCTGCAGAAGGACCGGACAGTGGTGTTGCATGCTGTTTGGCATTGTGGTTATGACCTGCGACATGCAGGCATCTACAAAGGCGACGTGTGGTTGGTGGCGCTCGCTGTGCTCTGCGAAGGGGGTGGCGTACTGGACTACACAGATGACTCCACACGCAGGTCCCCTGTGGTGCTGCTCGCCCGCCTTCTCTCCTGTTGTTCCTTTTTGTACAGGCGCGGGCTGTATGTCGCAGGGATCATCTGCTGCATGCTGGTCTACTGGTCGCTGCCCTATGTAGCCATGCTTGCTGGGGTGGGCATGGGTGCCGACCTGCTGTAGCAGGCGGCTGCCAGGACAGCCGGTGGGCAGGTTCTGCCGCGGGAGCGGCAACCCGTGTTGGGAAGTTCGCTTTTCGTATGTTTGGGGTCGCCTGGCCCAGCGGTCCCTGCCAATCCACAGGGCGTTTCGCTCATAAGCAAGGCGATTAGTGCCTCCGGAGGTACTAACAGCCTTGCCAGAAGTGCAGTGATCTGCCCTCTCAAAGAAAGGTACCCAATGTGTACCTCCCTCGGAGCACCTCCCGACAGATTAAAAGATTCTCAAATTCCCAAAACCCTGTAGTTGTAAGTAAAACTTCGCCCACCCCACACGGGATCGGTGGGCGATAGCGAACGCCCTGAGTGTATACTATAGGGATAAAAAATATGCAGGCAACAAGTACTTCGTTGTCCCTTTGTGGTGGAGGGGCCACAGAGGGTTTCTGGCACGATTCGGCCTTATCTCTGCCTGGAGGCCGGCAGTGGTGCCGCGTAGCGGTGCACCACACAAAACTGCTTTGTTGTTAACGCCTTGTAACGCCGTGTGTCACACGCGGCGAATTGCGATAACCCTTCTGCCCAAAGTGACTCGGGTCGCTGCGACACACCCGACACCGTGATGGCGGAGGCAGGAGGTGTCAGGGTTGAGGACCCACACCGCAGCACTGCGGAAGCTGGTTCTTGGTCCGACTGCGAGTACAGCATGACCCCTGCCCACCCCTCTCCTTTCCTTGTCGCCATCCTCCGCAGCCGTCTGCATGTGGGGGTGACCCTCCCTGCACACCGCACCGACACTGCACCACTGCCGCACGACAGCGCTCTCCATTACCCTGCACACGGCAGCATGCATCTGTGCAAGGGCAAGTTTGGAGCGCGAGATACTTTGCTCTGCCCACTTTGACATGACATAATTTGCTGTGCAACACCGTCGCTTTGACAACTTCACACCTGGGTATACACACAACGCACACAGATTGTAACGACTTGCACACACACAGCACGAATATGTCGCTGAAGCTGCTGAGCACGGTGAAGGTGGGTGACGTGGAGCTGCAGAACCGGATGGCGCTGGCACCTCTGACGCGCGGGCGTGCGGCGGAGGATCACCTGCCGACGGAGGTGATGGTGGAGTACTACAGGCAGCGCGGGTCGGCAGGGCTGGTCATCACAGAGGCGGCAGGGATCTCGCGCCAGGGGGCGGGGTGGTACTGCGCACCCGGGATCTGGAACCAGGAGCAGGTGACTGGCTGGAAGAAGGTCACAGAGGCGGTGCACGCACGCAAGGGTGTGGTCGCAATGCAGCTGTGGCACATGGGGCGGCAGGCACACTCAGACGTGACGGGGGAGGCAACGGTGGCCCCGTCTGCGATTGCAATCGAGGGGGAGGTGACGGCGTGGCGTGGGGAGAAGAAGCCGTACGAGACACCGAAGGAGCTGACGGTTGACGAGATCAAGAAGGTGCAGCAGGACTACAAGAATGCAGCAGTCAACGCGAAGCTGGCTGGGTGCGACATGGTGGAGCTCCACGCGGCCAACGGGTACCTGCTGGACCTGTTCCTGCAGTCGTCGACGAACAAGCGGACGGATGCGTACGGCGGGTCGGTGGAGAAGCGGCTGCGCATGCTGTCGGAGGTGCTGGCGGCGGTCGAGGAGGTGTACCCTGCCAGCCGCATCGGGGTGCGTCTCTCCCCGAACGGGGCGTTCGGGTCGATGGGGAGTGCTGACAACATCGACACCTTCTCGGCTGCTGTGCGGATGCTGGGTGACCGCAAGGTGGGGTACGTGCACCTGATGGACGGGTTGGGTTTCGGGTTCCACGAGCTGACGGAGGCATTCACGTTGAAGCACGCACGCGAGCTGCTGGAGGAGACGAAGGGTGCCGGCGGGGTGACGAAGCTGATGGGGAACGTGGGGTACACACGCGAGACGGCGGAGGAGCGGGTGCAGGCGGGCGAGGCAGACATGATCGCCTTCGGGCGTCCCTACATCAGCAACCCGGATCTGCCGGAGCGGTTCGCGAAGGGGGCGGCGCTGAACCCTGACGCAGAGTACGCTGACTGGTGGGGCATCGGCAAGGGTGCCAGTGGGTACACTGACTTCCCGACAATGGAACAGGCTGACGCACGTGCTCAGGTTGAGAAGAAGACGAAGACTGAGACACGCGCCGCTGTGCCCGCACCGGCGCCTACACCCACGCACACACCACGCAAGCCCCCGCAGCGCAAGGTGGCGGTTGTTGAGAAGAAGAAGGGCAAGGGTCTCTTCAGCTTCCTGCACTGCTGCTGATGAGTGTCCCACCACAGTGGGTGTAAGGCCAGCACCCTGTGGTGCACTGTGTGCCTTTGTGTCTTCTGATGTGCGTCTGACTCCCGAGTTTTTTTTTGGCTTTCTTCAAGGTGTGTTCTGAATGAGCACTGGTACTTCCTTGTGCACAAACTGTGCATATGTTTTTGTGTCTTCAGCAGCTTCTGTCTCCTTTGAAGGATGAATCTGTTTACATTTTGGCTTACACCCACCGTTCTAACTCTTGATGTTCTTGCTGTTCTTGCTGTCTTCTGCATCCTGGTGCTGTTGTCCGGCCTTGCCGCACGAACAGCAGCCCTATGTTTAGGTGCCCCCGAAAATCCCCTTCGCAATGTGAGGGTGTCAGGGGCACCATTCTTGTTGTTCATTCTGCTTTCGGCGTCTTGCAGCTGCACGGCAACCCACAGGCAAGTGGCCTTGGGATGCAGCAGCTGCCCTTCTAACCCCACCTCTAACTCTCAACGGTATCGACGCCCGTTCCGGTGCAGACCGCTGTGCGTGTGCACGCCTTGTCCTTGCTGTGTGCAGCTGTTGTTGTGGGCCGCCAGGCTCATCTCCCGCTTCTGCACGCCGCGTGCACAGCAGCACAGGAGCACAGCCCTGCTTGTGGTTGGCAGCATGCTGATTGCTGCTCTTTGATCCCAGTCGGTGCTGAGTTCTCGTATGCAGCAGACAGCACGCTGACGTGCCTCAAGCCTACAAGGCAAACGCATTTCGAGAGCACTGCCCCCCGCCCCCGCCCCCACGATGCACCTGCAGTACTCGCACAACAAGACCCCCCCCCCTCCACCCCCTCCTATTTCTCTCTCAGCCACCCCCATCACCCTCCACGTCGGCAGGAGCACCCTGCCCGCTCGTCCCGCCCATCTGCCGACACACCGCCTTTCCGTTTGCCCGCGTTTCAAAGTCTATCGCCGGAAGCGCCAGGCCCTGCTCGAGGCACTCACTACATCAGGCGGCAGCAGGGTTCGTTGTGAGGAGCGGTCTGCCCTTCATGTCACAATGCCTGGAAACCCTCGTGTTGTGAACCGCGAGCGGTTCAGCAATGCGGGTGTCAGTATAGGCATCGGCAGCCAGGGCGGGAGGGAGTTCTCGCAGTCGCCTGCTTCAGATGACTTGGAGTCGTCTACCGGTTCGCCGCTGGGCCCGCCGCGGCGGCTGCGGTGGAACGTAAGCTGGAAGGTGCTGCTTATGGGGTTCATTGTCGTGTATCAGATCATGTCGCTTCTGACTGTGCACCCGACTGACACTGACGCGGAGGAACGGTCGCTCTTCAAGTATGCCTTACGTGCTTCTTTCCTTGATAGGTTGCAGGCCAGCCTCTGAGTACATCTTCTCTGGGTACATCTTCCAAGGAGGGGAGGGGGGGGGGAAAGGGTCCCTGGGTTGTCCCATGGTTTTGCATCTATTTTTCACTTCCACGACTGGCACTATCTTCTCCCACCCCCACCCCTAACAGCCGATTCTTCTCAGCGCGACGGCAGGAAGACCCCGAGGACCTCCTCAGCGCGCCCGTAGTATGCCTCGATTGCCCTCTGTGTGTTGTGGGGCGTTGCCCTAGCAACACCTCTCCTCCGTTGTGGAAGCTGCGGAAATTGTGGTTTCAACGATTTGAACAAAATTGCTTCTCGACATTCTTGAGGGTGGGTTCATTTCTGATCTTCGACTCCACTGCCCCCCCTCCCACCCCACCTCCCCGCAGGCACCAGACTATCCCGTGCCCGACGTGCGTCCGATTGATATCCACCCAACTAACCGGCGTGATTCTGCCCACCGCAAGCGGCGCCACCGCAACACCACCACCACCACCCCCGACTCCAGCACCTCCACATCGGGCAGCCACACCTCAAAGAAACACCCCCACCGGGCCTCCGATGGGAGCGAGGCAGGAGATCCCCTTCCACTTCCCACCCGGGAGCCGAAGGAAGGGCGGAAACATCACCCCGATGTTAGGGATGTCAGGGAGGGCCACAGTGAAGACACTGGGCGAAATAAGGATTCTTCTCACACGCCGGCCAGCACGGGGCCGCAGGTTGATGGCACGGGGGGTGCACACCACCGCCAGGAGGGGGGTGCGGAGGGCGACCGCAACGTCTCTGTTATCCCTGCAAAGGGGCACGGCGGAACTGGCAAGCCTTCCGCCCTTTCGGCGGACCGCCTCATCCAGAAGAGCCGGCCAGAGGAGGACGACGCGATGCCAAAGATGAGCAAAAAATACATCGAGCGTGGGATACGCTGCCCTGCTCTGGGGGCTCTTATCGGGTATCTGGGTGCAACCCTCGCGTTGGGCCTCAGCTGCCTGGGCGCGGCGGCTGGGATCAGCAAAGCCGGGAGCGCGTTGAGCGCCCTTGCGATACACAACAAAAGCGAGGCCTTGAGGGGAATGCTCCCTATTGTGATGGCCGAGCTTCTGAGTATATACGGTCTCATCAGCGCTGTGTCCATCACGATTGAGATAGGCAACGCGCGACCTGGGTACCCCCTTTCAGCCGCTTGCGTGCATCTCGCCGCAGGCCTGTCTGTCGGGGGGTCGAGCCTGATTGCGGGGCAGGCCATCGGGATCATAGGCTCGGAGTGCAACCGGCTCCTCATCAGGACGCGCAGCATATTCTCCGCCTCCGTCCTCCTCCTCATCTTCTGCGAAGCCATTGCGCTCTACGGCCTGATCGCCTCGCTACTCCTCGGTGGTCTTGCGTCGACTCTCGCGACATCACACCAGTGCCTCCTATAGAAGAACGGATTGGGGGAGGGAGGGGGTGGAGGGGGGCACAGGGGAGAGAACCTCTGTTGGGGGACTTCGCTCTGTGTCAAAGTGTTGTCAGGTTTGCAGCCTATATTGTCAGGCGGCTCCGCTTTTTCTGCACTTCAGAGCCAAGGCCTCCTGCAGAGGGGAGAACCTCTGCTGGGTTGGATTGGGCTGAGTTACGCCACTTCTTTACGCCTTGCGTACCGCAAAGAAAATAAAATCCGTCGCAACAGGGAGGGTTGGAAGGATTTGCGCTGCGCCTTATTTTGTTTGGGGAGAACGGGAGAACGGAATATTACAGCATGTATGTGCAATAGACTGGGGAAGGGGGGGTGGGGGGAGAGAGAGAGAGGGAGAAGTGATAGGATGTCTCGATGGACGGTTTGGGGGTTTGGGGGGGGGGAGTTGGGGAAGATCCTGCACTTCAGACACGTGGCACTTCCCGCTGGGGGAAGGGGGGAGGGTCTATTTTTTGTTGCGGAATGTAGGGAGGATCTCCTTTCCGTGTATGCCATGCGGCGGTATTTCGAGGAACTGTGGTTCATTGTACTGTAGGGTCGTTGCAGGGTAGCGATGGGGGGGGGGGAGGTTGGGGATATAACATCGGGGGGTTTGGAACCAACGCGTCAAAAGGATCTTTTTTTTGAAAGCCCAACCCCTGCGCTCGCTTTTGCTCCCTTTATTTTGTTACACTTCCCTCCTCCCCGCCTCTCTTTCTATTGGCTTTGGCGAACAAAGTTGCACGAGCACGTCCCTCCGGAAGAGGGTCCTGGGTGTGGAAGCGTCAACGCATCAAACGAAGTACCAAGTAGTAGAGGAAGAGCGGCAGAGTTGAAGTGACACTTTTACACTTCCCTCCCCGCCTCTCTTTCTATTGGCTTTGGCGAACAAAACACCACCTGATCCCTTTTTCATTCAGAGGTACAAGCGGGCGAGGCGAAGCGCAGCTCCCGCGAAGTGACGGGGGGGGGGGGGGGGGAGGCAACCGACCCCTCGCCACATCTCCCCCCTACCTCGATGACCATACAGAGGGGGCCGTCACAGCCTTCACACTGTGACACAACGGGGCGCAGAAAAGGCACCCACGCAGTTGAATACTGCCCTACACAGCAGGGATTCATTTCCTCTCTGGCAGGGGGGAGGACCCGGAGGAGGAGGGAGTGGGGGCGGGGGGGGGAGGGCGGGGTAAGACCTGCTGACAACGAAGACCATTCCCCTCCCTCTGTAGGTGTGGTGGTTTTGTTCTGTTCTGCCACGACCCCGCCCCCCCTCTAACTCTAACGCGCCGAGATCTCCGAAGCACTGTGCTGTTGGCTTCCTGGGTGACAGGGGGGTGGGGGCGTCAGTGATGATGTCTGCTGTGGATATGATGTTGTACAGACACACGCAACGCCTCGGTGATTGCGTGAAATCAACACGACAGCAGGGAAAATCACTCCAACACGAAATCGACAAAACCGCTTCAGCTCCGCAGGGCAGGGACAGCGCCTCTTCTGATGCACCAACCTTCTGGTCAGCTTGTGTCAGGGGGTTCGCTGGTGCGGAGTCCACAACCAGACATATAGCTTCCCGACCCATCAGGCCGGCAGCACATCGGAGGGCGGTGAGGTGGGAGTAGGGTGCCGTGGTGCGTGGGGCAACAAGGAGCCGTGTGTGGGTGGGGGGTGGGGGTGCAAAGGAATGAGTCTTTGAGGAGGCAAGGGCCGCACGGTGGAGCTAACGAGAACATAAGATGATAAGGTCAACACAGAACTCGAAAAAAAAAGCAGCAACGACAGGGAGAGGCCTGTAGGTGTGTGCATTGGACTGTGTATTCTCAAGTTGCTTTTTAGTGTTGTTGTCGGCAGCGTCCACCACCCTCCCGCCAGGCTGATCACCTGTTCGACTGTTTTCTGAGATGCACGGAGCACTGCGTGTTGCGGTGCTGGCGGCCCTCCTGGGCAGTGCCAGCGCACAGATCTGCTGCATGGCGATGCCGCAGTGCCCCAGCGGGTACGTGTCCACACTGGACAAGTGCCAGGACGGGGAGAGCAAGGAGGAGTGCCTGACGGTGCACATGTGCTGCAAGACGGTGCACTGCCGTGCGGTGACCGACTTCTGTGCCAACCAGGGCCCTGCGTGTGGCGACGGGCTGGAGAAGTGCAAGTCGGGCTACACGTGCACAGCTGACCCCACCTGCACCACCAAGGACTGCAAGCAGTGCTGTGTGCGTGACGAGACGAAGCCGCCTGCACCCACCCCTGCACCCACGAAGTGCACGCCGTACACACCGCCTGGCATCTGCATCGCACAGGAGGGGTGGTGCTGGGACCACGGCAAGTGCCAGTGCGTGCAGAGCCTCGCAACGCCGTGCACGAAGAACCCCTGCGACACGGAGAAGTGCGACCCTGGCTACGTGTGCGAGCCGAGCTACTGTGGCGGGTGCAACCACCGCTGTGTGATTGACGAGACGAAGCCGCCTGCACCCACCCCTGCACCCAAGTGTGACGACGCGACGGAGCCCCTCGAGTGCAAGATCCCTGGCGAGTGCCACAACGTGAAGGAGTGCAAGTGCGGCCAGTACCCCCCCGTGCGCTGTGCCGAGAACCCGTGCAACCTGGTGGACTGCAAGCCTGGCTACGTGTGCGAGGCGAGCTACTGCGGTGGGTGCCACGCCCGCTGCATTGCTGAGGGGTCGAAGACGCCTGTTCCTGTTGTGGAGCCGAAGGGCTGCCGTCTGGGGTGTGGCAGCTTCGTGCCTGTCGGGTGGCGTGGGGCGGACGAGGGGAGGAACGCCTGCAACACGTGCTCGTGCGAGGCGGACAAGCCGCTTGCCTGCACTGAGATCGCATGCCAGGGGACGTCTGGGTGCCCGTGCACACTTCTCTGCGGCACGGTTGTGAAGGACCAGTGGCGTGGGCAGGACGAGGGGTCGAACGAGTGCAACACGTGCAAGTGCATGAACGGTGGGCTTGCCTGTACCAAGATCGGGTGCCCCGACAAGCCGTGTGACACGAAGCCGCCTGCACCTACCCCTGCACCCATCTGCTGCATGGCGATGCCGCAGTGCCCCAGCGGGTACGTGTCCACACTGGACAAGTGCCAGGACGGGGAGAGCAAGGAGGAGTGCCTGACGGTGCACATGTGCTGCAAGACGGTGCACTGCCGTGCGGTGACCGACTTCTGTGCCAACCAGGGCCCTGCGTGTGGCGACGGGCTGGAGAAGTGCAAGTCGGGCTACACATGCACAGCTGACCCCACCTGCACCACCAAGGACTGCAAGCAGTGCTGTGTGCGTGACGAGACGAAGCCGCCTGCACCCACCCCGACGCCCGAGTGTGACGATGCGACGGAGCCCCTCGAGTGCAAGATCCCTGGCGAGTGCTACAACGTGAAGGAGTGCAAGTGCGGCCAGTACCCCCCCGTGCGCTGTGCCGAGAACCCGTGCAACCTGGTGGACTGCAAGCCTGGCTACGTGTGTGAGGCGAGCTACTGCGGTGGGTGCCACGCCCGCTGCATTGCTGAGGGGTCGAAGACGCCTGTGCCTGTTGTGGAGCCGAAGGGCTGCCGTCTGGGGTGTGGCAGCTTCGTGCCTGTCGGGTGGCGTGGGGCGGACGAGGGGAAGAACTCCTGCAACACGTGCTCGTGTGAGGCGGACAAGACGCTTGCCTGCACTGAGATCGCATGCCAGGGGACGTCTGGGTGCCCGTGCACACTCCGCTGCGGGACCGTTGTGAAGGACCAGTGGCGTGGGCAGGACGAGGGGTCGAACGAGTGCAACACGTGCCAGTGCCTGAACGGTGGGCTGTCGTGCACCAGGATCGCGTGCAAGGACAAGCCGTGTGACACGAAGCCGCCTGCACCTACCCCTGCACCCATCTGCTGCATGGCGATGCCGCAGTGCCCCAGCGGGTACGTGTCCACACTGGACAAGTGCCAGGACGGGGAGAGCAAGGAGGAGTGCCTGACGGTGCACATGTGCTGCAAGACGGTGCACTGCCGTGCGGTGACCGACTTCTGTGCCAACCAGGGCCCTGCGTGTGGCGACGGGCTGGAGAAGTGCAAGTCGGGCTACACATGCACAGCTGACCCCACCTGCACCACCAAGGACTGCAAGCAGTGCTGTGTGCGTGACGAGACGAAGCCGCCTGCACCCACCCCGACGCCCGAGTGTGACGATGCGACGGAGCCCCTCGAGTGCAAGATCCCTGGCGAGTGCTACAACGTGAAGGAGTGCAAGTGCGGCCAGTACCCCCCCGTGCGCTGTGCCGAGAACCCGTGCAACCTGGTGGACTGCAAGCCTGGCTACGTGTGTGAGGCGAGCTACTGCGGTGGGTGCCACGCCCGCTGCATTGCTGAGGGGTCGAAGACGCCTGTGCCTGTTGTGGAGCCGAAGGGCTGCCGTCTGGGGTGTGGCAGCTTCGTGCCTGTCGGGTGGCGTGGGGCGGACGAGGGGAAGAACTCCTGCAACACGTGCTCGTGTGAGGCGGACAAGACGCTTGCCTGCACTGAGATCGCATGCCAGGGGACGTCTGGGTGCCCGTGCACACTCCGCTGCGGGACCGTTGTGAAGGACCAGTGGCGTGGGCAGGACGAGGGGTCGAACGAGTGCAACACGTGCCAGTGCCTGAACGGTGGGCTGTCGTGCACCAGGATCGCGTGCAAGGACAAGCCGTGTGACACGAAGCCGCCTGCACCTACCCCTGCACCCATCTGCTGCATGGCGATGCCGCAGTGCCCCAGCGGGTACGTGTCCACACTGGACAAGTGCCAGGACGGGGAGAGCAAGGAGGAGTGCCTGACGGTGCACATGTGCTGCAAGACGGTGCACTGCCGTGCGGTGACCGACTTCTGCGCCAACCAGGGCCCTGCGTGTGGCGACGGGCTGGAGAAGTGTAAGTCGGGCTACACATGCACAGCTGACCCCACCTGCACCACCAAGGACTGCAAGCAGTGCTGTGTGCGTGACGAGACGAAGCCGCCTGCACCCACCCCGACGCCCAAGTGTGACGACGCGACGGAGCCCCTCGAGTGCAAGAACGAGAACGAGTGCTACAACGTGAAGGAGTGCAAGTGCGGGCCGTACCCTCTCGTCCGCTGCCTGCAGAACCCGTGCAACATGGTGAAGTGCAGTTCTGGCTACGTGTGTGAGGACACGTACTGCGGTGGGTGCCACGCCCGCTGCATTGCTGACGGGTCGAAGACGCCTGTGCCTGTTGTGGAGCCGAAGGGCTGCCGTCTGGGGTGTGGCAGCTTCGTGCCTGTCGGGTGGCGTGGGGCGGACGAGGGGAAGAACTCCTGCAACACGTGCTCGTGTGAGGCGGACAAGACGCTTGCCTGCACTGAGATCGCATGCCAGGGGACCTCTGGGTGCCCGTGCACACTCCGCTGCGGGACCGTTGTGAAGGACCAGTGGCGTGGGCAGGACGAGGGGTCGAACGAGTGCAACACGTGCCAGTGCCTGAACGGTGGGCTGTCGTGCACCAGGAAGGCGTGCAAGGACAAGCCGTGTGACACGAAGCCGCCTGCACCTACCCCTGCACCCACGAAGTGCGACCGCTACACGGAGCCAGTTGAGTGCAAGAACAAGGGTGAGTGCTACAACGCCAACGAGTGCAAGTGTGGTGAGTACGGGACTGCGATGTGCCTTGTGGACCCTTGCATGACGGAGAAGTGCGACACCGGGTTTACCTGCGTCTCGAGCTACTGTGGCGGGTGCAACCACCGTTGCGTGCGTGACGAGACGAAGCCTCCTGCACCTACCCCTGCACCCATCTGCTGCATGGCGATGCCGCAGTGCCCCAGCGGGTACGTGTCCACACTGGACAAGTGCCAGGACGGGGAGAGCAAGGAAGAGTGCCTGACGGTGCACATGTGCTGCAAGACGGTGCACTGCCGTGCGGTGACCGACTTCTGTGCCAACCAGGGCCCTGCGTGTGGCGACGGGCTGGAGAAGTGCAAGTCGGGCTACACATGCACAGCTGACCCCACCTGCACCACCAAGGACTGCAAGCAGTGCTGTGTGCGTGACGAGACGAAGCCGCCTGCACCCACCCCGACGCCCAAGTGTGACGACGCGACGGAGCCCCTCGAGTGCAAGAACGAGAACGAGTGCTACAACGTGGCGGAGTGCAAGTGCGGGCCGTACCCTCTCGTCCGCTGCCTGCAGAACCCGTGCAACATGGTGAAGTGCAGTTCTGGCTACGTGTGTGAGGACACGTACTGCGGTGGGTGCCACGCCCGCTGTGTCGCGCAGAAGACGAAGCCGCCTGCACCCACCTCTGCACCCACACCTGTGCCGGAGACGCTCCCCTTCTGTGCCCTGCAGGGCCCGACGTGCGGTCGCTTCTCCCCCAGGTGCAAGCGCGGGTACGCGTGCCTTGCCGACCCGACGTGTGACCGTGAGACGGAGAAGTGCGACCGCTGCTGCTGCGCCCTGCCCCAGTGCAAGCCTGGGTACAGGCTGCGCCGTCGCCGCTCCGAGTGCAGGGACAAGGCTACCGAGCGGGGCCTCTGCTACGAGGTGAAGAACAGCTGCGGCTCCTTCGTGTGCCAGAAGCCGCGCCGCTGGAACTGAACGTGATACCTTCCTCAGCGTGACCCGCGCTGCCATTCCTCCTCCCTCCTCCCCCACACCCCACCCCCCTTTTAGTCCGCATTTATTTTCCCCGCACACGTCGATGTTGTTTTGTGTTTTAGGATTGTGTTCCTACCCGGGGGTGCTTTGCTCGTGTGATGCAGATCGAGAAGGGGCGGGCATGCTGGACGGTCTGCTCTTCCCGGCAGGCTGACCGCTGACACCCGACCCCTGTACGACACGTCCCCTGCACGGCACCCCCTCCCACCCTTCCCTGCTGGTGCTTGCGCCTCCTTTGCGCATCGCTTGCCCTCCCCGCACCACTCATCTGCGCCCCAAGTGTCGTCGGCGTGCTGTGTGATCTCCTGCCGGGTGTGTTGCCTTATGCGGCTGTGCTCTGCCACCGCCACATGTCGCACCGCGCCTCTGTGCTGCGGATCGCACCGCACGCTGCGGCTCTTGTTGCTGATGAGCGCTATGTCCACGTGCCCCTTCTCTGACGAATGCCGTTTAGCAATGCGCATCATGACATCCAACAATGCCATGACACCTGCCCGCAAGCACCCCGCCACACGGGCTGCCTGCCGGGTAGAGCGCACATGCGGCTCTCGGCCCTCTTTCTTGCTGACCCTTTCGCCACCCAGGGTGTCCTGGGTGGGGCAGCAGCATGCACAGCAGCAGTTTGCGCAAGCAAGCGGACCCACACCACCAGCTGCTGTTACGCTGTGGGGGTGTTTCCCTCGCCCCTGTTCCTTCCCGGGATGGGGTTTTGATTGTCTATCATCGTCAGGCTGTGTGCCGAGCAACGAGGTGTCTGCACAGACACAGACGCACAGCACTGCCTGCAGGAGATCCGCACGCTGTGTGACACAGTGTGCATGGTAGAACCTGCAGTGGTGCAGATGTACCACCCTCTCTTGCGACGCACACGGCTGGGGCACTGCCACCCAAGAGGCAGCCATCCAGTTCATCCCATGGATTGGAGGACAAGCCACTTGTGCACAAACCACACCCAACATGTGTTCCTTTCCTTTCTTCCTTCCTTCCTCCCTTCCTCCACCCCCTTCCTTTCCCTCCCAGTTGTTGTTGTCCGCAAACCCCAACCCCCCCCACCCCACACCCCCATTTAGTATTCAAGCGGCCCCCCGAGTCCAACGTACTCACGCCAGTCTTCTGACGCTGCTCCACTGCGCCTGGCTGTGTTTGATATCTTCGAACAGGACCAGGTGCGGCAGGCCTGCAGCCAGCAACCCTGAGCTACGCACGACACACAGGAAGAGCCCTGCACCACACGCCTGCCCAGCCTTGTGCAGCCGCTGTCTCGGCCACCCCTGTGTATCGCCTGCCGGTTGCGGGTGGGGTGTATGATGCCCTTGCGCAATGCATGCCCCCGAGGTGGGATGGGGATGGAGATGCTTCGTTTTGTTCGCGCTACACACTGCCACGGGCACCAGGGTTGGCAATCACAATGCCCTCGTGGTGGGACGCCTTGTGCCTTCCTGGTGTGCTGTCGCCGTGTTGAGGATTCTCCTCAGAGACGCCTCCGGCGGCCCGGGCAGCAGTGGGTCTCTCATCTGCTGCCTGGAACGCCGGATTGTTGTTGCGCATCATTTTTTGACGACAGGCATGGCCACTTCGCGACACCGCCACACCCTCGTGGGGGTGGTATCGTGATGACACTGGCTCTGCCTGTTGGCTGTGTTCCCTTCCAGGCCTGCCAGGCACCGTGGGCGTGTTTGTGCCGGCATGTCCTGTGGGATAGAATGCCACCGGGTTTGTGGGTTGTTCAGCGTGGCTTACCACTCGGTTCTTCGAGGGAATGTGCCCTGTCCCCCTGTCCCTCCGTCCTGGAGGTGTCGTGCACTGTATTGATGTTCCTTCGCGTGTGCTGCACTGACCCACCACACATCACGCATCCACCACCCTCCCGCCAGGCTGATCACCTGTTCGACTGTTTTCTGAGATGCACGGAGCACTGCGTGTTGCGGTGCTGGCGGCCCTCCTGGGCAGTGCCAGCGCACAGATCTGCTGCATGGCGATGCCGCAGTGCCCCAGCGGGTACGTGTCCACACTGGACAAGTGCCAGGACGGGGAGAGCAAGGAGGAGTGCCTGACGGTGCACATGTGCTGCAAGACGGTGCACTGCCGTGCGGTGACCGACTTCTGCGCCAACCAGGGCCCTGCGTGTGGCGACGGGCTGGAGAAGTGCAAGTCGGGCTACACGTGCACAGCTGACCCCACCTGCACCACCAAGGACTGCAAGCAGTGCTGTGTGCGTGACGAGACGAAGCCGCCTGCACCCACCCCGACGCCCAAGTGTGACGACGCGACGGAGCCCCTCGAGTGCAAGAACGAGAACGAGTGCTACAACGTGGCGGAGTCCAAGTGCGGGCCGTACCCTCTCGTCCGCTGCCTGCAGAACCCGTGCAACATGGTGAAGTGCAGTTCTGGCTACGTGTGTGAGGACACGTACTGCGGTGGGTGCCACGCCCGCTGTGTCGCGCAGAAGACGAAGCCGCCTGCACCCACCCCTGCACCCACGAAGTGCACGCCGTACACACCGCCTGGCATCTGCATCGCACAGGAGGGGTGGTGCTGGGACCACGGCAAGTGCCAGTGCGTGCAGAGCCTCGCAACGCCGTGCACGAAGAACCCCTGCGACACGGAGAAGTGCGACCCTGGCTACGTGTGCGAGCCGAGCTACTGTGGCGGGTGCAACCACCGCTGTGCGATTGACGAGACGAAGCCGCCTGCACCCACCCCTGCACCCAAGTGTGACGACGCGACGGAGCCCCTCGAGTGCAAGATCCCTGGCGAGTGCTACAACGTGAAGGAGTGCAAGTGCGGCCAGTACCCCCCCGTGCGCTGTGCCGAGAACCCGTGCAACCTGGTGGACTGCAAGCCTGGCTACGTGTGTGAGGCGAGCTACTGCGGTGGGTGCCACGCCCGCTGCATTGCTGAGGGGTTGAAGACGCCTGTTCCTGTTGTGGAGCCGAAGGGCTGCCGTCTGGGGTGTGGCAGCTTCGTGCCTGTCGGGTGGCGTGGGGCGGACGAGGGGAAGAACTCCTGCAACACGTGCTCGTGTGAGGCGGACAAGACGCTTGCCTGCACTGAGATCGCATGCCAGGGGACCTCTGGGTGCTCGTGCACACTCCGCTGCGGGACCGTTGTGAAGGACCAGTGGCGTGGGCAGGACGAGGGGTCGAACGAGTGCAACACGTGCCAGTGCCTGAACGGTGGGCTGTCGTGCACCAGGAAGGCGTGCAAGGACAAGCCGTGTGACACGAAGCCGCCTGCACCTACCCCTGCACCCATCTGCTGCATGGCGATGCCGCAGTGCCCCAGCGGGTACGTGTCCACACTGGACAAGTGCCAGGACGGGGAGAGCAAGGAGGAGTGCCTGACGGTGCACATGTGCTGCAAGACGGTGCACTGCCGTGCGGTGACCGACTTCTGCGCCAACCAGGGCCCTGCGTGTGGCGACGGGCTGGAGAAGTGTAAGTCGGGCTACACATGCACAGCTGACCCCACCTGCACCACCAAGGACTGCAAGCAGTGCTGTGTGCGTGACGAGACGAAGCCGCCTGCACCCACCCCGACGCCCAAGTGTGACGACGCGACGGAGCCCCTCGAGTGCAAGAACGAGAACGAGTGCTACAACGTGAAGGAGTGCAAGTGCGGGCCGTACCCTCTCGTCCGCTGCCTGCAGAACCCGTGCAACATGGTGAAGTGCAGTTCTGGCTACGTGTGTGAGGACACGTACTGCGGTGGGTGCCACGCCCGCTGCATTGCTGAGGGGTCGAAGACGCCTGTGCCTGTTGTGGAGCCGAAGGGCTGCCGTCTGGGGTGTGGCAGCTTCGTGCCTGTCGGGTGGCGCGGCGCGGACGAGGGGAAGAACTCCTGCAACACGTGCTCGTGTGAGGCGGACAAGACACTCGTCTGCACTAAGATCGCATGCCAGGGGACGTCTGGGTGCTCGTGCACACTCCGCTGCGGGACCGTTGTGAAGGACCAGTGGCGTGGGGAGGACGAGGGGTCGAACGAGTGCAACACGTGCCAGTGCCTGAACGGTGGGCTGTCGTGCACCAGGAAGGCGTGCAAGGACAAGCCGTGTGACACGAAGCCGCCTGCACCTACCCCTGCACCCATCTGCTGCATGGCGATGCCGCAGTGCCCCAGCGGGTACGTGTCCACACTGGACAAGTGCCAGGACGGGGAGAGCAAGGAGGAGTGCCTGACGGTGCACATGTGCTGCAAGACGGTGCACTGCCGTGCGGTGACCGACTTCTGCGCCAACCAGGGCCCTGCGTGTGCCGACGGGCTGGAGAAGTGTAAGTCGGGCTACACATGCACAGCTGACCCCACCTGCACCACCAAGGACTGCAAGCAGTGCTGTGTGCGTGACGAGACGAAGCCGCCTGCACCCACCCCGACGCCCAAGTGTGACGACGCGACGGAGCCCCTCGAGTGCAAGAACGAGAACGAGTGCTACAACGTGAAGGAGTGCAAGTGCGGGCCGTACCCTCTCGTCCGCTGCCTGCAGAACCCGTGCAACATGGTGAAGTGCAGTTCTGGCTACGTGTGTGAGGACACGTACTGCGGTGGGTGCCACGCCCGCTGCATTGCTGAGGGGTCGAAGACGCCTGTGCCTGTTGTGGAGCCGAAGGGCTGCCGTCTGGGGTGTGGCAGCTTCGTGCCTGTCGGGTGGCGCGGCGCGGACGAGGGGAAGAACTCCTGCAACACGTGCTCGTGTGAGGCGGACAAGACACTCGTCTGCACTAAGATCGCATGCCAGGGGACGTCTGGGTGCTCGTGCACACTCCGCTGCGGGACCGTTGTGAAGGACCAGTGGCGTGGGGAGGACGAGGGGTCGAACGAGTGCAACACGTGCCAGTGCCTGAACGGTGGGCTGTCGTGCACCAGGAAGGCGTGCAAGGACAAGCCGTGTGACACGAAGCCGCCTGCACCTACCCCTGCACCCATCTGCTGCATGGCGATGCCGCAGTGCCCCAGCGGGTACGTGTCCACACTGGACAAGTGCCAGGACGGGGAGAGCAAGGAGGAGTGCCTGACGGTGCACATGTGCTGCAAGACGGTGCACTGCCGTGCGGTGACCGACTTCTGCGCCAACCAGGGCCCTGCGTGTGCCGACGGGCTGGAGAAGTGTAAGTCGGGCTACACATGCACAGCTGACCCCACCTGCACCACCAAGGACTGCAAGCAGTGCTGTGTGCGTGACGAGACGAAGCCGCCTGCACCCACCCCGACGCCCAAGTGTGACGACGCGACGGAGCCCCTCGAGTGCAAGAACGAGAACGAGTGCTACAACGTGAAGGAGTGCAAGTGCGGGCCGTACCCTCTCGTCCGCTGCCTGCAGAACCCGTGCAACATGGTGAAGTGCAGTTCTGGCTACGTGTGTGAGGACACGTACTGCGGTGGGTGCCACGCCCGCTGCATTGCTGACGGGTCGAAGACGCCTGTGCCTGTTGTGGAGCCGAAGGGCTGCCGTCTGGGGTGTGGCAGCTTCGTGCCTGTCGGGTGGCGTGGGGCGGACGAGGGGAAGAACTCCTGCAACACGTGCTCGTGTGAGGCGGACAAGACGCTTGCCTGCACTGAGATCGCATGCCAGGGGACCTCTGGGTGCCCGTGCACACTCCGCTGCGGGACCGTTGTGAAGGACCAGTGGCGTGGGCAGGACGAGGGGTCGAACGAGTGCAACACGTGCCAGTGCCTGAACGGTGGGCTGTCGTGCACCAGGAAGGCGTGCAAGGACAAGCCGTGTGACACGAAGCCGCCTGCACCTACCCCTGCACCCACGAAGTGCGACCGCTACACGGAGCCAGTTGAGTGCAAGAACAAGGGTGAGTGCTACAACGCCAACGAGTGCAAGTGTGGTGAGTACGGGACTGCGATGTGCCTTGTGGACCCTTGCATGACGGAGAAGTGCGACACCGGGTTTACCTGCGTCTCGAGCTACTGTGGCGGGTGCAACCACCGTTGCGTGCGTGACGAGACGAAGCCTCCTGCACCTACCCCTGCACCCATCTGCTGCATGGCGATGCCGCAGTGCCCCAGCGGGTACGTGTCCACACTGGACAAGTGCCAGGACGGGGAGAGCAAGGAAGAGTGCCTGACGGTGCACATGTGCTGCAAGACGGTGCACTGCCGTGCGGTGACCGACTTCTGCGCCAACCAGGGCCCTGCGTGTGGCGACGGGCTGGAGAAGTGTAAGTCGGGCTACACATGCACAGCTGACCCCACCTGCACCACCAAGGACTGCAAGCAGTGCTGTGTGCGTGACGAGACGAAGCCGCCTGCACCCACCCCGACGCCCAAGTGTGACGACGCGACGGAGCCCCTCGAGTGCAAGAACGAGAACGAGTGCTACAACGTGAAGGAGTGCAAGTGCGGGCCGTACCCTCTCGTCCGCTGCCTGCAGAACCCGTGCAACATGGTGAAGTGCAGTTCTGGCTACGTGTGTGAGGACACGTACTGCGGTGGGTGCCACGCCCGCTGCATTGCTGAGGGGTCGAAGACGCCTGTGCCTGTTGTGGAGCCGAAGGGCTGCCGTCTGGGGTGTGGCAGCTTCGTGCCTGTCGGGTGGCGCGGCGCGGACGAGGGGAAGAACTCCTGCAACACGTGCTCGTGTGAGGCGGACAAGACACTCGTCTGCACTAAGATCGCATGCCAGGGGACGTCTGGGTGCTCGTGCACACTCCGCTGCGGGACCGTTGTGAAGGACCAGTGGCGTGGGCAGGACGAGGGGTCGAACGAGTGCAACACGTGCCAGTGCCTGAACGGTGGGCTGTCGTGCACCAGGAAGGCGTGCAAGGACAAGCCGTGTGACACGAAGCCGCCTGCACCTACCCCTGCACCCATCTGCTGCATGGCGATGCCGCAGTGCCCCAGCGGGTACGTGTCCACACTGGACAAGTGCCAGGACGGGGAGAGCAAGGAGGAGTGCCTGACGGTGCACATGTGCTGCAAGACGGTGCACTGCCGTGCGGTGACCGACTTCTGCGCCAACCAGGGCCCTGCGTGTGGCGACGGGCTGGAGAAGTGTAAGTCGGGCTACACATGCACAGCTGACCCCACCTGCACCACCAAGGACTGCAAGCAGTGCTGTGTGCGTGACGAGACGAAGCCGCCTGCACCCACCCCGACGCCCAAGTGTGACGACGCGACGGAGCCCCTCGAGTGCAAGAACGAGAACGAGTGCTACAACGTGAAGGAGTGCAAGTGCGGGCCGTACCCTCTCGTCCGCTGCCTGCAGAACCCGTGCAACATGGTGAAGTGCAGTTCTGGCTACGTGTGTGAGGACACGTACTGCGGTGGGTGCCACGCCCGCTGCATTGCTGACGGGTCGAAGACGCCTGTGCCTGTTGTGGAGCCGAAGGGCTGCCGTCTGGGGTGTGGCAGCTTCGTGCCTGTCGGGTGGCGTGGGGCGGACGAGGGGAAGAACTCCTGCAACACGTGCTCGTGTGAGGCGGACAAGACGCTTGCCTGCACTGAGATCGCATGCCAGGGGACCTCTGGGTGCCCGTGCACACTCCGCTGCGGGACCGTTGTGAAGGACCAGTGGCGTGGGCAGGACGAGGGGTCGAACGAGTGCAACACGTGCCAGTGCCTGAACGGTGGGCTGTCGTGCACCAGGAAGGCGTGCAAGGACAAGCCGTGTGACACGAAGCCGCCTGCACCTACCCCTGCACCCACGAAGTGCGACCGCTACACGGAGCCAGTTGAGTGCAAGAACAAGGGTGAGTGCTACAACGCCAACGAGTGCAAGTGTGGTGAGTACGGGACTGCGATGTGCCTTGTGGACCCTTGCATGACGGAGAAGTGCGACACCGGGTTTACCTGCGTCTCGAGCTACTGTGGCGGGTGCAACCACCGTTGCGTGCGTGACGAGACGAAGCCTCCTGCACCTACCCCTGCACCCATCTGCTGCATGGCGATGCCGCAGTGCCCCAGCGGGTACGTGTCCACACTGGACAAGTGCCAGGACGGGGAGAGCAAGGAAGAGTGCCTGACGGTGCACATGTGCTGCAAGACGGTGCACTGCCGTGCGGTGACCGACTTCTGTGCCAACCAGGGCCCTGCGTGTGGCGACGGGCTGGAGAAGTGCAAGTCGGGCTACACATGCACAGCTGACCCCACCTGCACCACCAAGGACTGCAAGCAGTGCTGTGTGCGTGACGAGACGAAGCCGCCTGCACCCACCCCGACGCCCAAGTGTGACGACGCGACGGAGCCCCTCGAGTGCAAGAACGAGAACGAGTGCTACAACGTGGCGGAGTGCAAGTGCGGGCCGTACCCTCTCGTCCGCTGCCTGCAGAACCCGTGCAACATGGTGAAGTGCAGTTCTGGCTACGTGTGTGAGGACACGTACTGCGGTGGGTGCCACGCCCGCTGTGTCGCGCAGAAGACGAAGCCGCCTGCACCCACCTCTGCACCCACACCTGTGCCGGAGACGCTCCCCTTCTGTGCCCTGCAGGGCCCGACGTGCGGTCGCTTCTCCCCCAGGTGCAAGCGCGGGTACGCGTGCCTTGCCGACCCGACGTGTGACCGTGAGACGGAGAAGTGCGACCGCTGCTGCTGCGCCCTGCCCCAGTGCAAGCCTGGGTACAGGCTGCGCCGTCGCCGCTCCGAGTGCAGGGACAAGGCTACCGAGCGGGGCCTCTGCTACGAGGTGAAGAACAGCTGCGGCTCCTTCGTGTGCCAGAAGCCGCGCCGCTGGAACTGAACGTGATACCTTCCTCAGCGTGACCCGCGCTGCCATTCCTCCTCCCTCCTCCCCCACACCCCACCCCCCTTTTAGTCCGCATTTATTTTCCCCGCACACGTCGATGTTGTTTTGTGTTTTAGGATTGTGTTCCTACCCGGGGGTGCTTTGCTCGTGTGATGCAGATCGAGAAGGGGCGGGCATGCTGGACGGTCTGCTCTTCCCGGCAGGCTGACCGCTGACACCCGACCCCTGTACGACACGTCCCCTGCACGGCACCCCCTCCCACCCTTCCCTGCTGGTGCTTGCGCCTCCTTTGCGCATCGCTTGCCCTCCCCGCACCACTCATCTGCGCCCCAAGTGTCGTCGGCGTGCTGTGTGATCTCCTGCCGGGTGTGTTGCCTTATGCGGCTGTGCTCTGCCACCGCCACATGTCGCACCGCGCCTCTGTGCTGCGGATCGCACCGCACGCTGCGGCTCTTGTTGCTGATGAGCGCTATGTCCACGTGCCCCTTCTCTGACGAATGCCGTTTAGCAATGCGCATCATGACATCCAACAATGCCATGACACCTGCCCGCAAGCACCCCGCCACACGGGCTGCCTGCCGGGTAGAGCGCACATGCGGCTCTCGGCCCTCTTTCTTGCTGACCCTTTCGCCACCCAGGGTGTCCTGGGTGGGGCAGCAGCATGCACAGCAGCAGTTTGCGCAAGCAAGCGGACCCACACCACCAGCTGCTGTTACGCTGTGGGGGTGTTTCCCTCGCCCCTGTTCCTTCCCGGGATGGGGTTTTGATTGTCTATCATCGTCAGGCTGTGTGCCGAGCAACGAGGTGTCTGCACAGACACAGACGCACAGCACTGCCTGCAGGAGATCCGCACGCTGTGTGACACAGTGTGCATGGTAGAACCTGCAGTGGTGCAGATGTACCACCCTCTCTTGCGACGCACACGGCTGGGGCACTGCCACCCAAGAGGCAGCCATCCAGTTCATCCCATGGATTGGAGGACAAGCCACTTGTGCACAAACCACACCCAACATGTGTTCCTTTCCTTTCTTCCTTCCTTCCTCCCTTCCTCCACCCCCTTCCTTTCCCTCCCAGTTGTTGTTGTCCGCAAACCCCAACCCCCCCCACCCCACACCCCCATTTAGTATTCAAGCGGCCCCCCGAGTCCAACGTACTCACGTCAGTCTTCTGACGCTGCTCCACTGCGCCTGGCTGTGTTTGATATATTCGAACAGGACCAGGTGCGGCAGGCCTGCAGCCAGCAACCCTGAGCTACGCACGACACACAGGAAGAGCCCTGCACCACACGCCTGCCCAGCCTTGTGCAGCCGCTGTCTCGGCCACCCCTGTGTATCGCCTGCCGGTTGCGGGTGGGGTGTATGATGCCCTTGCGCAATGCATGCCCCCGAGGTGGGATGGGGATGGAGATGCTTCGTTTTGTTCGCGCTACACACTGCCACGGGCACCAGGGTTGGCAATCACAATGCCCTCGTGGTGGGACGCCTTGTGCCTTCCTGGTGTGCTGTCGCCGTGTTGAGGATTCTCCTCAGAGACGCCTCCGGCGGCCCGGGCAGCAGTGGGTCTCTCATCTGCTGCCTGGAACGCCGGATTGTTGTTGCGCATCATTTTTTGACGACAGGCATGGCCACTTCGCGACACCGCCACACCCTCGTGGGGGTGGTATCGTGATGACACTGGCTCTGCCTGTTGGCTGTGTTCCCTTCCAGGCCTGCCAGGCACCGTGGGCGTGTTTGTGCCGGCATGTCCTGTGGGATAGAATGCCACCGGGTTTGTGGGTTGTTCAGCGTGGCTTACCACTCGGTTCTTCGAGGGAATGTGCCCTGTCCCCCTGTCCCTCCGTCCTGGAGGTGTCGTGCACTGTATTGATGTTCCTTCGCGTGTGCTGCACTGACCCACCACACATCACGCATCCACCACCCTCCCGCCAGGCTGATCACCTGTTCGACTGTTTTCTGAGATGCACGGAGCACTGCGTGTTGCGGTGCTGGCGGCCCTCCTGGGCAGTGCCAGCGCACAGATCTGCTGCATGGCGATGCCGCAGTGCCCCAGCGGGTACGTGTCCACACTGGACAAGTGCCAGGACGGGGAGAGCAAGGAGGAGTGCCTGACGGTGCACATGTGCTGCAAGACGGTGCACTGCCGTGCGGTGACCGACTTCTGCGCCAACCAGGGCCCTGCGTGTGGCGACGGGCTGGAGAAGTGCAAGTCGGGCTACACGTGCACAGCTGACCCCACCTGCACCACCAAGGACTGCAAGCAGTGCTGTGTGCGTGACGAGACGAAGCCGCCTGCACCCACCCCGACGCCCAAGTGTGACGACGCGACGGAGCCCCTCGAGTGCAAGAACGAGAACGAGTGCTACAACGTGGCGGAGTCCAAGTGCGGGCCGTACCCTCTCGTCCGCTGCCTGCAGAACCCGTGCAACATGGTGAAGTGCAGTTCTGGCTACGTGTGTGAGGACACGTACTGCGGTGGGTGCCACGCCCGCTGTGTCGCGCAGAAGACGAAGCCGCCTGCACCCACCCCTGCACCCACGAAGTGCACGCCGTACACACCGCCTGGCATCTGCATCGCACAGGAGGGGTGGTGCTGGGACCACGGCAAGTGCCAGTGCGTGCAGAGCCTCGCAACGCCGTGCACGAAGAACCCCTGCGACACGGAGAAGTGCGACCCTGGCTACGTGTGCGAGCCGAGCTACTGTGGCGGGTGCAACCACCGCTGTGCGATTGACGAGACGAAGCCGCCTGCACCCACCCCTGCACCCAAGTGTGACGACGCGACGGAGCCCCTCGAGTGCAAGATCCCTGGCGAGTGCTACAACGTGAAGGAGTGCAAGTGCGGCCAGTACCCCCCCGTGCGCTGTGCCGAGAACCCGTGCAACCTGGTGGACTGCAAGCCTGGCTACGTGTGTGAGGCGAGCTACTGCGGTGGGTGCCACGCCCGCTGCATTGCTGAGGGGTTGAAGACGCCTGTTCCTGTTGTGGAGCCGAAGGGCTGCCGTCTGGGGTGTGGCAGCTTCGTGCCTGTCGGGTGGCGTGGGGCGGACGAGGGGAAGAACTCCTGCAACACGTGCTCGTGTGAGGCGGACAAGACGCTTGCCTGCACTGAGATCGCATGCCAGGGGACCTCTGGGTGCTCGTGCACACTCCGCTGCGGGACCGTTGTGAAGGACCAGTGGCGTGGGCAGGACGAGGGGTCGAACGAGTGCAACACGTGCCAGTGCCTGAACGGTGGGCTGTCGTGCACCAGGAAGGCGTGCAAGGACAAGCCGTGTGACACGAAGCCGCCTGCACCTACCCCTGCACCCATCTGCTGCATGGCGATGCCGCAGTGCCCCAGCGGGTACGTGTCCACACTGGACAAGTGCCAGGACGGGGAGAGCAAGGAGGAGTGCCTGACGGTGCACATGTGCTGCAAGACGGTGCACTGCCGTGCGGTGACCGACTTCTGCGCCAACCAGGGCCCTGCGTGTGGCGACGGGCTGGAGAAGTGTAAGTCGGGCTACACATGCACAGCTGACCCCACCTGCACCACCAAGGACTGCAAGCAGTGCTGTGTGCGTGACGAGACGAAGCCGCCTGCACCCACCCCTGCACCCAAGTGTGACGACGCAACGGAGCCCCTCGAGTGCAAGATCCCTGGCGAGTGCTACAACGTGAAGGAGTGCAAGTGCGGCCAGTACCCCCCCGTGCGCTGTGCCGAGAACCCGTGCAACCTGGTGGACTGCAAGCCTGGCTACGTGTGTGAGGCGAGCTACTGCGGTGGGTGCCACGCCCGCTGCATTGCTGAGGGGTCGAAGACGCCTGTGCCTGTTGTGGAGCCGAAGGGCTGCCGTCTGGGGTGTGGCAGCTTCGTGCCTGTCGGGTGGCGCGGCGCGGACGAGGGGAAGAACTCCTGCAACACGTGCTCGTGTGAGGCGGACAAGACACTCGTCTGCACTAAGATCGCATGCCAGGGGACGTCTGGGTGCTCGTGCACACTCCGCTGCGGGACCGTTGTGAAGGACCAGTGGCGTGGGCAGGACGAGGGGTCGAACGAGTGCAACACGTGCCAGTGCCTGAACGGTGGGCTGTCGTGCACCAGGAAGGCGTGCAAGGACAAGCCGTGTGACACGAAGCCGCCTGCACCTACCCCTGCACCCATCTGCTGCATGGCGATGCCGCAGTGCCCCAGCGGGTACGTGTCCACACTGGACAAGTGCCAGGACGGGGAGAGCAAGGAGGAGTGCCTGACGGTGCACATGTGCTGCAAGACGGTGCACTGCCGTGCGGTGACCGACTTCTGCGCCAACCAGGGCCCTGCGTGTGGCGACGGGCTGGAGAAGTGTAAGTCGGGCTACACATGCACAGCTGACCCCACCTGCACCACCAAGGACTGCAAGCAGTGCTGTGTGCGTGACGAGACGAAGCCGCCTGCACCCACCCCGACGCCCAAGTGTGACGACGCGACGGAGCCCCTCGAGTGCAAGAACGAGAACGAGTGCTACAACGTGAAGGAGTGCAAGTGCGGGCCGTACCCTCTCGTCCGCTGCCTGCAGAACCCGTGCAACATGGTGAAGTGCAGTTCTGGCTACGTGTGTGAGGACACGTACTGCGGTGGGTGCCACGCCCGCTGCATTGCTGACGGGTCGAAGACGCCTGTGCCTGTTGTGGAGCCGAAGGGCTGCCGTCTGGGGTGTGGCAGCTTCGTGCCTGTCGGGTGGCGTGGGGCGGACGAGGGGAAGAACTCCTGCAACACGTGCTCGTGTGAGGCGGACAAGACGCTTGCCTGCACTGAGATCGCATGCCAGGGGACCTCTGGGTGCCCGTGCACACTCCGCTGCGGGACCGTTGTGAAGGACCAGTGGCGTGGGCAGGACGAGGGGTCGAACGAGTGCAACACGTGCCAGTGCCTGAACGGTGGGCTGTCGTGCACCAGGAAGGCGTGCAAGGACAAGCCGTGTGACACGAAGCCGCCTGCACCTACCCCTGCACCCACGAAGTGCGACCGCTACACGGAGCCAGTTGAGTGCAAGAACAAGGGTGAGTGCTACAACGCCAACGAGTGCAAGTGTGGTGAGTACGGGACTGCGATGTGCCTTGTGGACCCTTGCATGACGGAGAAGTGCGACACCGGGTTTACCTGCGTCTCGAGCTACTGTGGCGGGTGCAACCACCGTTGCGTGCGTGACGAGACGAAGCCTCCTGCACCTACCCCTGCACCCATCTGCTGCATGGCGATGCCGCAGTGCCCCAGCGGGTACGTGTCCACACTGGACAAGTGCCAGGACGGGGAGAGCAAGGAAGAGTGCCTGACGGTGCACATGTGCTGCAAGACGGTGCACTGCCGTGCGGTGACCGACTTCTGTGCCAACCAGGGCCCTGCGTGTGGCGACGGGCTGGAGAAGTGCAAGTCGGGCTACACATGCACAGCTGACCCCACCTGCACCACCAAGGACTGCAAGCAGTGCTGTGTGCGTGACGAGACGAAGCCGCCTGCACCCACCCCGACGCCCAAGTGTGACGACGCGACGGAGCCCCTCGAGTGCAAGAACGAGAACGAGTGCTACAACGTGGCGGAGTGCAAGTGCGGGCCGTACCCTCTCGTCCGCTGCCTGCAGAACCCGTGCAACATGGTGAAGTGCAGTTCTGGCTACGTGTGTGAGGACACGTACTGCGGTGGGTGCCACGCCCGCTGTGTCGCGCAGAAGACGAAGCCGCCTGCACCCACCTCTGCACCCACACCTGTGCCGGAGACGCTCCCCTTCTGTGCCCTGCAGGGCCCGACGTGCGGTCGCTTCTCCCCCAGGTGCAAGCGCGGGTACGCGTGCCTTGCCGACCCGACGTGTGACCGTGAGACGGAGAAGTGCGACCGCTGCTGCTGCGCCCTGCCCCAGTGCAAGCCTGGGTACAGGCTGCGCCGTCGCCGCTCCGAGTGCAGGGACAAGGCTGCCGAGCGGGGCCTCTGCTACGAGGTGAAGAACAGCTGCGGCTCCTTCGTGTGCCAGAAGCCGCGCCGCTGGAACTGAAAGTGATGCCTTCCTCAGCGTGACCCGCTGCCACCCCTTCTTCCCCCACACCCCACCCCCCTTTTAGTCCGCATTTATTTTCCCCGCCCACATCGATCTTGTTTTGTGTTTTAGGATTGTGTTCCTACCCGGGGGTGCTTTGCTCGTGTGATGCAGATCGAGAAGGGGCGGGCATGCTGGACGGTCTGCTCTTCCCGGCAGGCTGACCGCTGACACCCGACCCCTGTACGACACGTCCCCTGCACGGCACCCCCTCCCACCCTTCCCTGCTGGTGCTTGCGCCTCCTTTGCGCATCGCTTGCCCTCCCCGCACCACTCATCTGCGCCCCAAGTGTCGTCGGCGTGCTGTGTGATCTCCTGCCGGGTGTGTTGCCTTATGCGGCTGTGCTCTGCCACTGCCACATGTCGCACCGCACGCTGCGGCTCTTGTTGCTGATGAGCGCTATGTCCACGTGCCCCTTCTCTGACGAATGCCGCTTCGCAATGCGCATCATGACATCCAACAATGCCATGACACCTGGAGCCCAGAAATGGGACATCCGTCAAAATTGGATCGATACAGAGAAGATTAGCATGGTCCCTGCGCAAGGATGACACGCATTAATCGAGAAAGTATCACCTTTTTTAAAAAAAGTCCTGGGTAAGACGTTAAACTGCCTGGGGGGGCCGTCCCCGGACCATGACGGGTGCCTGCAGCAGGAGTCTAGCACGGCCGTGGTCCAGGGCATGACCGAAAACTGCTTGGGTAACGAGGCTCCCCAGACCAGGATGGGTGGAGACACCCGGAGTCTAAATAGTCACACCACGTCAGGCCAGACCTTCGCATTGCACTCCGCGAAGACTGCCACACAGCCGCGGGGCAGGTGTGCAGCCTGTGGAAAACCTCGTACAGAAAAGACTGTAAGGGACGACAGCCCCGCCGAGGCGATACAGCGCCAGACGCGGCCCGAGTTTCTGGAGACCGACCGGGGAACTGGTTCGTCTTCAGGATAAGCGCCTCACAGAGGACTGATCCTCACCTGTGATCCGTGAACCTCAGCCCCATGGTGCTGGAGTGGAGCGGGTGACTCGACCTCTTTTCGGGTTTTTTTCTATTTCTTTATTTTCTTTTGGGTGCGTCCACCAAAGAAAACGTGGCCACCCACTCGCAGAGGCTCCCGAAAGCTCCAGCATCAGCTCGAGGTTCATGGAGTAGATCGGTGTCTCCAGAAGAAGGGGATGTCCGGTCGAAGAAGACAAACGACGAAGACAACCACACAGGCCGCACAAAAAAAAATCTGCCCACAAGCACCCCGCCACACGGGCTGCCTGCCGGGTAGAGCGCACATGCGGCTCTCGGCCCTCTTTCTTGCTGACCCTTTCGCCACCCAGGGTGTCCTGGGTGGGGCAGCAGCATGCACAGCAGCAGTTTGCGCAAGCAAGCGGACCCACACCACCAGCTGCTGTTACGCTGTGGGGGTGTTTCCCTCGCCCCTGTTCCTTCCCGGGATGGGGTTTTGATTGTCTATCATCGTCAGGCTGTGTGCCGAGCAACGAGGTGTCTGCACAGACACAGACGCACAGCACTGCCTGCAGGAGATCCGCACGCTGTGTGACACAGTGTGCATGGTAGAACCTGCAGTGGTGCAGATGTAACACCCTCTCTTGCGACGCACACGGCTGGGGCACTGCCACCCAAGAGGCAGCCATCCAGTTCATCCCATGGATTGGAGGACAAGCCACTTGTGCACAAACTACACCCAACATGTGTTCCTTTCCTTTCTTCCTTCCTTCCTCCCTTCCTCCACCCCCTTCCTTTCCCTCCCAGTTGTTGTTGTCCGCAAACCCCAACCCCCCCCACCCCCCACCCCCATTTAGTGTTCAAGCGGCCCCCCGAGTCCAACACGTCAGTCTTCTGACGCTGCTCCACTGCGCCTGGCTGTGTTTGATATCTTCGAACAGGACCAGGTGCGGCAGGCCTGCAGCCAGCAACCCTGAGCTACACACGACACACAGGAAGAGCCCTGCACCACACGCCTGCCCAGCCTTGTGCAGCCGCTGTCTCGGCCACCCCTGTGTATCGCCTGCCGGTTGCGGGTGGGGTGTATGATGCCCTTGCGCAATGCATGCCCCCGAGGTGGGATGGGGATGGAGATGCTTCGTTTCGTTCGCGCTACACACTGCCACGGGCACCAGGGTTGGCAATCACAATGCCCTCGTGGTGGGACGCCTTGTGCCTTCCTGGTGTGCTGTCGCAGTGCCGATGCTTCATTTCATAGACACCACTCATGGCACTGCAACCTCCGGTGGCAGGTCACGCATTTATTGCTTCGTCCTGTTCCCCGCCCACTGCATGCCGTGTCTGGTGACTGCCAGTGCTGCCGCCCCCCGCTCAGAGGAACGCCTGCGGAGGTGGCTGTCCTGCAGAGCTCCGACACCATCCCCTTCCCGACATCTTTTCAGAAGATATGAGAATCACTTGCCGAGGCCACGCGCTTTGCCCCCTATCCGACTCAACAGGATTCACCGCGTTGGCCCCAGTCAGAATCACACAAGTGACCCACACAAGGCCTGTCGCAGCGACGTCCAGCCCCCCACCCCTCGCAGAGCCCCCCCCCTCCCCTCCTGTCCAGCCGGCTGGCGTCACTTAGTGCGGCACACCCTTTCCAACTGCACAACACACCTTTTCTGCCTAATATGTGAGGGAGAAGTTGCCACGTTTTTTTTGACAGAACACGTGTTTTTCCAACTCAAAAGACTCGTGGCAGCGTGCGGTATCTGGACACGTGCACTAGCAGGCACCGTTCGTACGAACAAAGAACGTACATCCAAGTCTTTTTCAATCTAGTGCGTGTGGTGTTGCCTGCTGCGGTTGTTTGTTCTGATGAGTTTTTTTTTGCATCACATCCACCAGGGATAGTGGGTGACTTTCCAAATTCTGCAAAAAAGCCGGTTTTTACCGGTTTTCCCGTTTTTCGTTTTTTGGCGCCGTTTTGGCGTTTCCTGTCCATGTATGGGGTGAGCGGGGCACCTGCCCGCATCCCGACTTTGGTTGCTTCATAAAGCCGACGGACACCTCACACAGCACCCCCACATACACCCTGTTGGAGATGTGTGACGTGCTGTGGGAGAGCAGGTGTCCTTTGCTACAACACCATCCGGCCGTGCCTCCAGCCATGGATCTGTCTCAGGAACTGTAGGGCAACGTCAGGAGTGCCAGAAGGTGCACGCCAAGCCCTTGAGAGACCACTGCTGGACAGGGGCTGAAGGGGAATCCCCGGACTTCGTGCTCCAACAGCGCCGGGCGAGGCAATGTCGATCGCCGGTGGACAACGAGGAAGTCGTACAGACTTGTGTGCAGGGGTGGGGTAGTCTGCACGTACTCTGTCTTCACTCACGACCATGTCGTACTCCTGGTGTTGTGCCGTTTCCCACTTGCCATGGTACACCATCAACGGTACATGTGTCCACTCGACAGGCACACAGCACAGCGGGGGGTCTGGGGGGCGGAGCCCCCCAGCCGCCGGAGGCCACGGTAGCGAACATCTGGCCTTCTCCTTCGCGTTCTTGGACTCTTTGGGTCAATCGCGGTTCGTAGTGGGGCCATTATTGGTGTCCAGGTGACTTGTGTACCCTCTAAGCAGGGTGGGCATAGTCGTGAAAAAAGTGGAATTTTCCCGAAATTTTTTATACACGGTATGGCGACGATCGGTCCAATTAGCCTCCAATTAGCCTCCAATTAACTTTTTTCCACGATCGTGGGGAAAAAACCACGATCGCCACGATCGTGGCTCCAATTAGCTAATTGGAATAATTGGAGGGAATTTTCCTTCGGAAATCCTTAGAGTTCATGTGACGTCATGCAGCAGACACAGCCAAGACTGACTCGGGTGGTTGTGGTTCTTACCAGCCAGTCCAAAATTCCCGACCCGTGCGGGTTTCGGAGGGCAATAGGAACTATCCTGCCAATACATACCCACCGTGGTCCCCTGAAAACCGTGTGGAGCTACGTAGGTACGGTCTATAGTTCATCGATGTACCTGGGACCCCCCGTGTATAAGTCACCCCCCGAAAATCGCCTCCAGGGGGGGGCTTAACCACGGGAGTCCCAGGTATCGGTGGTATTCACGACTACACATGGTCCACCGAAGGGGAACACCTATTGCACAAAACTCGACAACCAGGATGGGTTCGCTCGGGTGGTAATTTTGTTGTCGCTCTGCCGTCAGTTGTTGGGCACAACTCCGTCGGCAGACAATGTCACGTTACATGGTGCAAATCTGGGCTGGTATTGATGTCGGGTCGTCATCGGACTGATTCAGATGAGTACATCAATATGGAAAAGAACGGGGTGTGGTCATATGCCTAAGACCACGAAGTCTCTGTTTAGTCTCGGAGACGAGTAATTTGCCCATCGCCCAACCTGTATTGACCGACGTCACAGGGATATCTACCCGTGATGTCGATTCGTGCAAGAAGGCGACGGTGTGATGAGTCCGGCACATGGTATCGTGCGCGAATGTCACATGGTCACATCACGGGGAAGTTGTCCCTCTGCCAGAATGATGTACCAACCGCATAGTTGTTCATTGACCAATGCCATACAACTCCATAAAACTGCTGGTGATCCAAGAGGTGGGGTTTGAAACAACTTTGCTCAGGTAGTCGCCGTGACGTGATATCATCGGATTAGAGACTGCAGGGTCGAAGGGATGCACCCAGAACCAAGGCTACCAGCCCTCCGGAGGTCTCCGGTGCCACCACCTCCTTCCGGCTCCGGAGGGTGCGTACATTCACCTGCTGTGGCCCAGGCGCCCAATTCCTTGATTCTTGGAAGATGAAGGCGTCAATGACACGGTTCATTTTTGTGTCTCGGAGACTGCGCCACATTGGCCTCCAGAAGAGAGGGCTACGTCCCCACTCCATGTCGGAACACTGCGAAAAATCACCGGGTTTTCAGCCATCGGTCAAAGCCGCCAAACATCGCTACCAGTGCCCGGTGTGCTCCGGAGTAACTCCAGAGGAGCATCCCCGACACTTCTACCAGCGCCCCTCCCGGCAAGGCTCGAATTCTAGCGGCTGAAAGGGGCCATTCAGCCAATACCCCTGGGATTCGGAATGTGCTTACTATTGGCTGATGGAATGATCCGGGAATGGTCTCATCCAATGTCTGAAAATCCCGGTTGCGCCCAAACCTCGATCAAAATCAGATGGAACAGCGGGGGAAGCTGATGCACTCACAGCCAACCAAGCCACTGGTTTCAGGTGTGGCACCCTAACCAAGGCTCTGTTATCAGCGGCGGAACGGTAACCGTTCAGCGTTCAGCGGGTGACGAGCTCTGCAGTACCAAGCTCTACCGAAGCTTGATCACCTCTGGGATGGGGAACGTATACAATATCGGATGCGGCTTTGTGAAGGGAATGGCCTCATCCAACAAGGCTCTAACTTCAGCGGCTGTCTCGGGTGTTCAGCCATTCAGCGATATCAATCCAGGGATATCCAAGCTCAGGAAAACTTGGGGTGGAATTGAGCTGAAAATAGAGGGGGTCTTCGCTGGTCGTTATGCCTCGTTATTCTTCGTCAGTTTTCACCTAGGTTCCTTAGGAAATGCACCAAAATGCACTGACGATCACCCCGTAGCCCCCTGTATCCAATAGCGAGCGAAAAAATCGAACCGCTGACTACCGGTTGAAACAGCTCCCACCGGCCAAACTCCTACACAGCTCCAGGCCGTACTCCAGGCCAACCACGGGGCTCTCAAGGCCCAGGAGTTAGCCTGCTTGACAGCCGACCCTGCAGAGAGGGTTCGATACCCGGAAGAACTGTGGTCCATCACATGGTTGACTGCAGAGATAGGTGGGCACTGGAGGGAAATCTTCGACCAATTAGCCACGATCGCCCACGATCGTGGGAATAATTGGAATTTTTTTTCACGATCGTCCAATTAGCCTCCAATTAAAACGATCGTTTTTTTTCTTACGCACACGACTTTCGCGCGGAAAGTGTCATTCAGCTCTGCCAAACGTGCTCTACACACCACCCCCTTCATCAGGCAAGTGGGTTTGTAAGTGTGTGTGGAAGCGTCAACGCAGAGCGGGTGTGTTTTGAAGGGCCGCCAAAGCGCGTGAACAAAAGCAGCGGGGACGCGTGTGTTTTACAGGACCGCCAAAGCGCGTGAACAAAAGCAGCGGGGACGCGTGTGTTTTACAGGAGCAGCGGGGTGAAGGAACAGCGGTGGTGAAGGACAGCAGAGCGGGTGTGTTTTGAAGGGTCGCCAAAGCGCGTGAACAAAAGCAGCGGGGACGCGTGTGTTTTACAGGAGCAGCGGGGTGAAGGACCAGCGGTGGTGAAGGACAGCAGAGCGGGTGTGTTTTTGAAGGGCCGCCAAAGCGCGTGAACAAAAGCAGCGGGGACGCGTGTGTTTTACAGGACCGCCAAAGCGCGTGAACAAAAGCATCGGGGACGCGTGTGTTTTACAGGAGCAGCGGAGTGAAGGACCAGCGGTGGTGACGGACAGCAGAGCGTGTGTGTTTTACAGGGGCGCCAAAGCGCGTGAACAAAAGCAGCGGGGTGAAGGATCAGCGGGTGTGAAGGACAGCTAGAGGCGTACGACAAGCAGAGTAGTGAGGAAAGATGGACGTCGACTGGGCTTTGGTCGAGGTGCCGGCCCTCTCTATGGAGCCCGCGGCGGAGCCGATGCAGCACTGCGTGTTCCCCACATGCGCCACCGTCCATGAGGGCGGAACGGCGCACGCATGCAACGCCTGCGGACAAGCCACGACGAGGACATGTGTGCGGGCGCATCTGCACCCGAAGGCGGTGGCGGACGCCTTCGTCGCCCACATGGGCAGCGCCGGATGGGTATGCCCAATGTGCGCGTGGACGAAGATGCAGGCAGGCGGCGCGGCAGCAGCGGAGGAGGCCGCTGAAGAGGAGGACGGGCTGGGGGCGCTGCCCCAACTGGGAGCCGGTGAAGGGCTCAACATGGAGGCGCGCATGACTCGGCTGGAGGCGAAGGTGGAGGAGCAGGCCGAGACCATCGCCGATCTGCAGAGGCAGCTGCAGGAGGCTGACGAGGGGTTGCCGGACGACTTCTCGCCATACGCGGTCGCGACGTGGCGCCCTGGCATATGGAAGGGCGCGGTGCGGCGGCAGATCCGGGCAGAGGTGTCCCGCGTGTTCCGGGAGGCGAGCCTGCCAGCGTCGGGCACAGATGCGGGGGAATGGATGCACAGCCTCCGCAAATGCTTCGAGCACTTCGACGACGTACTAAAGCTCATGAAGATGAACACGGAGGAGGAACCCAGCCTGCTGCCCCTGCACCGCATCGTGTGCGAAATGTCGGCTCTGGCCTGCCTCACGGGGTATGTGGCACGTGCCTACTACGAGCACAAGGCGAAGAACATCCCACCCCTCACGTTCTCGGCGTCTCTGCACCAGCGGCTGGTGGGAGAGGCGAATGATGCGCAGGCGAAGGCGAACCCGCGCCGTTTGGTACCACCGCGTGTGCAACAGGGGGCTGACCCGCGCTACACGCCGTACCCCACCGGGAAGACGGGAAAGGGGGCGGAGCAGAGGGCAGTGGGAAAGGGGTCGAAAGGGCCCCGCGGGGGACAGTGACTCCAGCAGACCACCCACCCAGGAACCAGCCCAACGCCGCCCACACCATCCCCATACGAGTTCATCCTGAAAGAAAAGAAGCAAACCAACAAGGGCCGCCCCCGCATCAAGCAACAACCACTGTCGAGCGAGATGAGGCTGATCATCATGGAGGCCACGCAGGAGGCTTTGGGGAACGCACTGTCGAGTTCATACTGGACGGCTCTGCGCAGGAGCTACGAGAGGTACCGCGAGTTCAGAGAGGAGTGGTGCAGGGGGGAGGGCCGCACACTACGACACGAGGAGGGGATCACCCTGTGGATCACGCATCTGCGGCTCAACGGACTGTCCGCCCCATCGGCACTGCAGTACTTGGGCAACATCATCGCGAGCCTGCGCCGCTTCGAGTCGTGGGAACAGGAAGGACACGTGCTACGGGACTTCAAGCGAAGCTTGTGCCGCAGCGGAGCATTGAAGCCAGCACAACAGGCGCACCCCGCGACTCAAGAACAGGCAGCACAGGCAGTGACTCAGGAACCGCGGCCGCTGGTGCGTCTGGCCGTAGCGATGATGTGGCACGGGGCGGCGAGAGCGTCGGATGTGCAACGACTGTCAACGCGGGACATCCAGACGGAAGCGAAGTCAGACCAGATCACCATCGTGTGGACCACCACGAAGTCGGACCCCTTCCAGCTGGGGAAGACAACGGGTATGTCACTGCCACCGGAGATGCTGAAGATCCTGCGGAGCCGTATGAAAGAGCTAAAGACAGAAGGGAGCCTGTTTCCCCCGAGCGTGACATACCGATGCATCGCGGCGGCGGTGAAAAGGGTGGATGCCCGATTGACGCCGCACTCCCTCCGGAGGGGGGCCCTCCACCATCTGGCACGCAACGGGGTGCCAGTCGAGAAGCTGATGATGCTGTCGCGACATGCGACCCCCGACGCGGTGTTTCGATACATACCAGCAGCAACGACACAGCGTGTGGCAGACACAGCGGCACTGTCCAAAGAACTGGCCAAGAGCGCGTGAGACACAGGGGACCAGAGTTTAGCACACATTTCCCGTACAAAAGGAGGAGAGACATCACACGTGAACTACGACGGTATGACTACCCGACAGGGGGCGGCGCAGCAGGGGTCGGTGGAGGAAAGGACGGCACCGGCGCGGGGCCCGGGCCGACTCACAACGATGACGCGGCACGCGCAGGGGACCCAGCCGCACAGCCGAGAGAGCGCCCAAAGGCATACCACAGGCCTCAGCTCTCCATCCAAGTATACCAACCTCCTGAAGAAACCGACAGCTCCGACGACACGACGGACACCGACTCGGAACACGGACCGGGCATAGACGCCGATCTATACGGGGAGAGTGTCGGCGTGCACCACAAAGGACATATCGTGCGACCTGCCCATGAAAGGCAAGACCCATCTGAAGACGACCGCCTTGCTCCGATCTGCGACACGCGCCTCAACCTGGCGCGACTCCGCGAGCTGGACTCCAACGAGGAACTGCGAGGCGTGTTGGACCTCATTACAGACCCCGAAGCCTTCAGGAATGCGTTGCTCCCCGGAGCACGCGACCACTTCAGAAACAAGTGGAGGATGATATCACGCCATACATTGAAACATGTCGACGACCTCATCGCCTACGGCGTTATCGCTATAGCCTGTACTCATGCGATACTCACCTTACCAGCCTTTACCGTGCCGAAGAAGTCAGGGGGGACACGCTTCATCGTCGACGCACGTACTCTGAACTCGTACATGGCGCGACCGCCAGACATGAGATTGGACGACATCCTGGAGGTGACGCGCCGTATCGCTGAGTCAACTTGGGTTGTGCTCGCTGACGCGAGGAGCTGGTTCTACCAGTTTCCGGTGGAGGAGGAGATCCAGCGCTACTTCGGGATCCGCTTCGGGGACAAGCGGGACGAATTTGTGCCAGCGTTTCTGTCGGTGATGTGCATGGGGTGGTCACACTCACCAGCAATTGCCAACCGGAGTGCGAGGGTGCTCCTCCCTCCAAGAGACGGCATCGTCTGGATAGACAATTTCGTGGTCACAGCCGAGACACTGGACGAGGTGCAGGCGAAGTACAGGGTCTTCCGCGAAAGGTGCGACTACGTCAACGCGACCCTGAACCTCGACGATGCCGACCACGGGATGCCGACGCAACGTTTCTGCACGTTCGGGATCCAGTTTGACCTGGTGGAGCATAGATTCCGCATGGACCCTGCATGGGTGGCGAAGGTGGCACAGCGGGAGGAGCTGGCGGAGACGTTGGAGGGAACAACAACGCCGCGGAGGGCCTTCCGCATCTTCGGATCCATCGTCTGGCAGTCATACGTCATGCGCGCGCCACTGTGTTTCGCCCCCGCAATCCTCTCTTTCATCCGGCGCATAGGACGCCGGGCGCACGACAACAACGCGGCGTGGGATGTCAACACACGAGTGCCGAACTCAGTGATCCGGGAGACAGCAGCACGGATGGAGTTCATGCGCGATAACAATTGGCACCACCAGGCAGACCCAACATCGCGGGCAACGCTGTGGTCCGACGCGTCATCGACGGAGTGGGCGGCGATACTCGAACTGGGAGAGGAGACGGTCACACAAGGGGTGTTCACCGGGGCAGATCGGGATGCGCACATCTTCCTGAAGGAGGCCTTCGCCGTGTGGCAAGGGCTACGCATCATCAACTCACAGGACATCGCTGTGACGTGCAACATCGACAACCTCCCCCTAGTATTTTGCATGCGGCGAGGGCACTGCGCGAACCACAGAGGCAACCTGCTACTGCAGCGCATATTCCTCGTGGCACGGACGAAGCGACTGCGGCTCAACCCCCAGTGGGTGCCAACCGACGAGCAGCGGGCTGACACCTACACGCGCGGAACACGAGCCGAACGGGCAATCCGCCTCGAGCCAGCACATATACCAACACGCAGCACCACGTAACCCGCACTCGGCACCGTATGATTACATGACCAACCGGTGCACGAGCACGTCCCTCCGGAAGAGGGTCCTGGGTGTGGAAGCGTCAACGCATCAAACGAAGTATCAACAGTAGAGAAAGAGCGGCAGAGTTGAAGTGACACTTTTTACGCACACGACTTTCGCGCGGAAAGTGTCATTCAGCTCTGCCAAACGTGCTCTACACACCACCCCCTTCATCAGGCAAGTGGGTTTGTAAGTGTGTGTGGAAGCGTCAACGCATCAAACGAAGTATCAACAGTAGAGAAAGAGCGGCAGAGTTGAAGTGACACTTTACGATCGTGGATTTAATTGGACCGATCGTCACCATACCGTGAATAAATTTTATTATAAAAAAATTCGGGAAAATTCCACTTTTTTCACGACTATGCCCACCCTGCTTAGAGGGTACACAAGTCACCTGGACACCAATAATGGCCCCACTACGAACCGCGATTGACCCAAAGAGTCCAAGAAATTTATAGTTTTTTTTTTGAAAAACCGGTTTTGGCAAAAACCGGTTTTGCAAACCGGTTTTTCATTAGCACCCACTGTCCCTGATCCACCCACACACCTGCAGGAGGCTGAGTGCGCCGACGCACTCTCTGGGCCATCGTGCTGACGTGGCGGAAGAGTCTGCTTTCGTGGTGGGTCGTGCTGCTGTGCCGCGGCGGTGTGCCGTAAGCGAGACCTGTCAGCATGGGTAACTGCGGGTCCTCCGGCAATGAGGCTGCCAAGCCTGCGGCCCGCAAGACCGCTGTGTCGAAGCAGCAGGTGACGAAGAAGGAGACCTCCCCCGCTGCCAAGGCGAAGGAGGAGAAGAAGACCTCGCCTGTCTCCAAACCCGCAGCTTCCACCGGGCCCTCTGTCAGCGTGCGCCCGCCCGCACCGGCCAGCCCGCCCTCCGGCACCCCGTCCCGCTCGCCTCTCGATAAGCCTGCGCGGGTGGGCAGCAGCTCTAACAACGACATCCCTGTGACCACCACCAACGGCAAGCCTGACAAGAAGTCTAAGGGCGGGCCTGTGCGCTACCACCCGACCTCATTCAACCCCGACGACACCAGCCTCGGTCTCCCCCGTGACAAGGAGGTATGGACTCTCTGTGTGCTGTGCAAGGTGTTTTGTTTGCTTTCTTGAGGCTTCGCCATTCGCTCTCTCTCTTCTGTGTCTTCGCGAAGGCCGGTTGGCCAGCCCAGGGCCCTTTCCCCGGCAAGCTTCGTGTCCCAATGACCACTCTATCTCTCCATCGCCATGCCAGCCACCCCGTCTGATGTCCGGGTGTCTGTTGTCATCTCTATGTTGCCTCTGATGAGGCTCGCCGCCGTTCCCTGTGGCTGCTTGCCCTGCTTGCACAAAAGCTTCCACGTCACGCCGTGTGGGGGAGGTTAACCGCGCCCAGCACCCTTGGGCTGCACACAGTCACACATCACACATCCATACCCCTTGCAGATGGACGCAATCATCTTCGTCGAAATGCTGCGGATGCGTCACAGCAAAGCCCAGCTCGAGCACTCCGACTCCACAGGCGACCTTGTCAGCTAAGTGTACAGAATGCCTTCCTGGGGGGCTGGGAAGGTCAGGGATGGGTTGTGTACAACAATGTGCACAGGGCGCTTGGGCCTAACTGTTATTCGGGACATCTCCCGCTGTGGGTGGTGAGGGGTCCGGCGGCGGGGTGGGGTGGTGGTGGGGCGGGGTTCAAGTAACGGCATTTATTTTTGTACTTTGATGGTTCGGCGGAGCCAGAAAACCGAGGGGATGGGGGGGGGGGGGGGAGGGCACGCGGTTTCTGTGCGGTAGGGTGGCGTGGGGTGGGTGCGGTGAGGATGGTCAAAAGAAATCAGGGGATAAGATAGGTCTGGTTTTCCGGTTTTCAAAACCAGGGTTTCCCGGTTTCCGGTTTTCTGGAAAAAAAAAGGCCGATCGGATTTTCGCCGGTTTTTGGGGAACCTTTGTGACAGTCAACCAGTGGGACCATTAGCCAAAAAAATATGAAAAGTGACCCCATCGTGATCCGCACGGAGCTCAAACAGTCAAAAGAAAGCAGAGAAGCGGAGAAAAGGAGCCCAGCGGGAGGCCCGGTGGGTGGTGATGTCCTCGTCATGCAGGTCTTCTCTGTTTGAAGTTTCGAGATACTCCGGTAGCTTGATCATTCCGACCGCACCGTACTCCTTCTGGGCGGCTTGCCGAGCGCATGCACTCAATCTCGTTGCGGTGCACACTGCCAAGGACCACCCTGTCATCCACGCAAGCTACGACCTTGTCTCGAGCACGTTTGCCTTGCTGGGGATGGCACATGCAAACTCCGGTGTTTTCGGGAGTGCACGTCCGCTTTGGAGAGGATCGACGGATTCGGGTTCTGGCGGGACCGCGATTTGTGCAGTGTTGGAGACACCCGCTGGTGTTCGCATGAGCGCATGTTGTGCGCAGCATCTGACTGACTGCCTCAAGGGGGTGGTCATGCAACAAGCTCGACCATGAAGGTAGTTGCCCTTCGTGAGGCGTACCAGCAGAGCAGCACCCTCGGGGGGTTTGTCCTGATGCGGGAGGTGATGCCAAGCCGCGCTCCGTCAGTACGTGGACGCATTGAAAGCTCAGTTCCGTCCCTTCGGGGAGCTGCGTGGAGCAACACGCCACTGCTGTTCGGCAGAGCCTGGTCCAGCCGTGTTGGGTGTGATTCTGAGAGGGTTTGCGCGGGTCGCGCGCGCCGAAGGCGCGCGCGAAAAAATTCAAAACCAGAAAAACCGGAAAACGGCGCCAGAAAAAAAGTCTATCTTATACCCTGAAAGAAATTATGCAAGCAAAAAAAAGCAACCACAAAAAATGCAAGCGGCGCCCGAAAATGCAAGGCAAACATCCTTAGAAAAATATCAGTACATTTTTCCACATGCAGCAACCAATAATGCAAACAAAAACAGCCAAAACCAGATAAACCCGCCCCCCCCCATGTCTGCGACCGTCATCTCCTCCCCCCCCCCCCCTCCCCTCCCCCCCCCTAAAAACACGATTTGTATGCCGCTGCGAGTTGCTGCCATCGTCCCACACTCGCGCCAGCACACACAGCCCGTGATTTGTTGTGGCAACTGGGCCAAAAAAAATATACAACACCAAAAAAAAAATATCTGTCTGTTCATCAGTTCTGTTCTGTCTGCACTGGGGGGCTGCGCCACTGGCAAGTGGCTAGTTGGCAGTAGGTGGGTACGGGAGGTGTGCGTGTTGACAGTGGAGATCGCATTACGAGCAGTGCGTGCTCGGTGCGTTCGACACTTCTACAAAAAAAAGGGGGTTAACGTGTGTGTGTTTGTGTGAGTGTGACAGTGCAGATCACATCAAGAGCAAGTGTGTGCTCGATGTGCTCTGCACGACTATATAAAGGTTCACGCGAGTGTGGCGTCATCGAGCAGCCCCCCCGAGAGGCGGTCGGGGTCTCAGCCTTCAGCTTTGGGTAGGTTCTATTCTGATGCTGCTCGGCCCCTTCCTCCCCCCGCCCCCCGTTCTATCTGTTCCTCCCGTGTCAGCCGTTCAGTGATGCGTCTTCCTTGCCTCCATAGCCCCTTCCCCCGCCTTGAGATGCACGTTTCCCCTCCAGAAAAAAACAAAGGCGGGTATTTGCTTTGTGTTGGGTGTGTCGCGTGTGGGTTTTTGCTGCATCGTCACAAAAAGAAGACAACTCCCCCGCCGATTCGCGCCGGCCTTCCACAGGGAGGGGTGGGGGGTGCATGGCACGCCCACCTACACCCACCCTTCCCTGCCAGCTCTGCTTTGGATAACTGCAGGAGGTGGGTGTGGTGCCACACGCGGGGTATCCCAGGTTTTTGAATACTCGTCCCTGCCTTTCAGTGCAACGGCCAACAAATGTGTTGTGTGTGGGATGCACGCTCGGCGATGCCGCTGCAGGGTGGGGGCGGAATCCATGCATGTTGGGTTGTTGGTTGTTATGTATAGCGTATCAGTTCTCGTGCGTTAGTCTTTCGTGGACTTCCTGTATGATGCAGGTCCGCTACCCCAACAGAGCCAACGGTATTATGTAGTTTTTGGTGACCCCCTCCCTCTGAGGCACACAAACCGTGCCTGTTGCTGGGGGGGAGGGGGGGGCCTCCCTGCAGTGGAGATGAGATCGCATGAAGGGAGCAGGTGTGTGCCTGATGCATTCCCTCCCCATTGCCAAGAGGGGGTGATGCACGTGTATGCAATGCTGTTATGTGTGTGTCTATTTTTTTTGACTATTTTTTTACCCCCAAGTGACTTCCGCAGGATGTGCGGATGCACATCGCGGCCTATTTTACGCACACGAATTTCGCGCGGAAAAGCGCCATTCAGTTCTGTATGTGACCCCCGCGATCTCTCCACGCCAAGGCTTTCATATTGCGAGGGTTCCTGTGTGCGGGATCATCGTAAAACGCCCCAAGTTAGTAGAAGAAGAGAGTCAGAACTGGATTGGCATCTTCTTTTTTGCCGAGAAAACTACAGTGAACCAGGGGTGGGGTCAGGGTTGTGTGCCACGTGTGGTCTTGCGTATTCACATTTCTGGTGGATGCGGCCAACAGGTTAATTTTCCTCCCTTTCGTGTGGTGGGCGAATCAACGCGTGGTCAAGCACTGCAACGCTCTGCCTTGAGCCCTCCAGCACTTTCTGAGAAAAGGAAGAAAATTCGAAACACACACAGACCCATTTCCCAGCCCCTTGTAAAGGTATCAAGTGAGTGCTGATGAACAGGGGGTATCGGGAAGAGAATGGGGGAGGGGGGTGGGGTGGGGTCTGTCGGGTTTTTTTGGGGTTTTTTGGGGTGGACTTGACTCTAGATTCTGTTTCTGTCATACTGTCTCTTTTCTCTCCCCACCCCCCCCCCCCATATCCCCAGTCTCTGCTTAAAGTGATGCTGTGACCCCACCCCCCACCCCCCACACGCAAAACAGGGGGATGCGGTTTTGTGCAATGCCGGGCGTGGCCAGAACCCCTCCCGCTGTCCCCCGTCCCCCGCCCCAAAAAGCATACTTCAACTGACGCACCCGTTTCACACGGTCCAGCTGCACGGCAACGAAATTGTTTCAAAAAATGCAGATTGCAACTGTCAGGAACGTGCTACATAACCTCCACCCACATAACTACAAAGTCGCATACACCGCGGCAAAACATGTATGAAGGACAGTGGTCCTGAGGACCTTGGGTGGAGAGGGGTGGGTGGGTCGGTGATATTGCGGTTGGTTTGTCCACCTTACTGCCCTGTGGCAGCCAGTTCAACAATATCAGCACCCCACATCACGCCAGCGTGTTGAGCGGAAGTGTTGTGATGGATCGGGATGGATCGGGTCGGTGTCCACATAGTGTTGGGTAGATGTCCATGCTACGTCACGTTGCCAGAGGTAAACAAAAAAAATGCCTTTCATCACACGGATCTTTCGGCATCGTTGTGCATGTCACTGCTTGGTGTCTCGCACATTAGACTTGGTGTCCCTCGGTGCAACAGCTCCATCGTGTTCCTGGTGATGCAAAATGGGCTGTTCAAGAACAAAAGGAGGACGCGCCGTGTGGCTGTCACGCTGTCAGCACCACAATAAAAAACCCCCCCAACTCACGGTTATGTATTCAGTGCCCCCCCCCTCACCCCCACACACAGCAGCAGCAGCAGCAGCAGCAGCAGCAGCAGCAGCAGCAGCATCATGTCCGTTCTGTTTCTTGCTCTTGTGCCGATCAGACAAAAATCAGCAGCACAAGTATAGCAACACAAACCCTTGCCTCCGCAGGGGCTCAGGAGAGCGTGAGAATCCCATCCCCCACCCACCCCCACCCCCACCCCCCTCCCCACACTCACGCCACACGCACTCAGCTTGGGGTGTTGCTCCTGAGAGAGCTACGTGCTGCTCATGCTGGTGGTCATGCTGTGACACGTGTGTCCTCCGCGAAAGTGGTGTCAGGGAAAACAGGCAGCAAACGGAAGGTGGGGAGTGCGGGACACTGTCGTCTGAAAATCACACGGAAATTCCCACCCCAGACTTTCGATACCATGCATCGCGGCCTGCACATCCTGCATCACCATGGCCTCCACATCACCGTTGTCAAGAAGTGAGAGATCCATATGGCCATAAATACGCCTTTTTTACACACGCCACTCAGCGGCCCTGCCATGCACATGGGGGCATGTGTGTGTTGGCAGCAACTCTGTGCCTCTCTCAAGCACTACACCCCTGCACCCCTGCACCACACCACACCACAGAGCAGGGCGGCGCGTGCCGGGAGAGAGAACAGCATGACGCCCCGCAAGCTGCGCATCCTGCTGCTGCACGGGCATGCCCAGACCGCGGAGGACATGGCGAAGAAGTCCGGCGCGCTCCGCAGCGAGGTGAAGAAGGTCGCAGAATTCATCCCCTTTGAAAGCCCCGTCCGGACGGAGGACGGGCGGGTGACGTGGTACGCCTTCGACAGGCAGCCGTCTGGGGAGACGCGCTACACTGGGGTCGAGGAGGCGGTCGCTCTGCTGTCCCGCTTCGCGCAGGAGGAGGGGCCGTTCGACGGTGTCTGGGGTTTCTCGATGGGTGCGCTGATGGCTGCCTACGTCTGCTCGCTGATGTCTGCGGGCGGGGTGCCCCCGGAGCTGAGGTTCAAATTCGGCATCTTCTTCGCGTCGCCCAGCCCGGGCGACCCCGCCTTCCCCCTCGGCACCGACATCGAGATGCCTTCCTTCCACTGCTGGGGCGAGTCTGACGAGCTGATCCCAGCTGCACGGTCCAAACAGGTCAGCGAGAGCTTCATCCAGCCTGTCACTGTCACCCACGCAGGAGGGCACCTGATGCCCTCTGCCGCCCCTGTGAGGAAGAGCTTGAAAGCCTTCCTCGTCGAGCAGCGCAGCCGCATCACGGAGCTCGAAGCGGCAGCAGCAGCAGCAGCGAGCCCTGCGGAAGACGGCGAGTTGGGTGCGCAGCAGTAGCCTGTGAGTGGGGGTGAGGTGGAGGGGTAGGGTTGATCGCTCCGGTGCGTCCAGTCGCTGGAGAGAAGGAGAGAGGGGGGGGAAGGGGGGAAAAGGTTGCGCGGTGTGTGCCCCACTTGAATGTGTGTTGGCTGTTGGCTTGTCGGCTGTCGGCTCCGCAGTGCTGTTTGGTGTTGCGTTATTCCCTATCTGCCCTGCTATCTCTTTTATCTCTCGCATGTGCTGGTCTGGTGTGGTGTGCTAGCCCGTCGCCTGACATCCTGGCGACAACATAGGAATGAAACGAAAGAAAAGGTGGGGGGGGGGGGGGGCGGGGGGCCCACCGGCGCCACGCAGATCAGTCGAAAGCGTCGTATCGCTTCCGCCGAGGCTGCCCCTTTGTCCGAACGGCATTCGCATCATGTGTGCCAGAAACGGTATCTCGGAAATTGTTTTTCTGGGGGGAGGGGCGGGCAAACGACAGGTTTTCACCGGATGCCCGTCCCACGCGGTGTGGCTGCGTGTGTCGTGTAAACACGGGTGTGTTGCTGACGGCGGGGATCGCATCAGGAGGAAAAGGCCCCCCATCCCCACCCCCCCACCCTGTGGCTGTGCGCTTTGGCTGATCGAACCCTTTATGTTGCTTCAGCGGGTGCCCCCACTTACTTACTCGCCTTCTGCCACTCCAGGCATTGCGATCCACCACCACCACCACCAGGAGGGGACACCACCACACCTATGGCCTGACCACCACCCCCTCCTCTCTTTTCTTCCAACAATTGCCCCCCCCACCCCACCCCACCCGCCACAGCATGCTCTCCGGCTCACCCACCGGGTCGGGTGAACTGCTGGAGGTGCGTCAGTCATGGGGCGATGTGCCGACGCAGTTTATGACCGTGCGCGTCCCCAGCCCAGCCCCCTCCTCCATGGCCCGCAGCTCCATCGACATGGCCATCCTGGCCTCCAGCGTCCTCACCAGCGCCTCGCCCCGCCCCGGCCTCCGCAAACGGGCAGGGCTCAAGATCCCGGGCAGACGCGTCGTCGTCACCTCCCCGACCCGCACCCACAAATTCCCCATTCTCGCCACGCCTGAGTCGGACAGGCCGGGCAGCGTCTCACCCTCCCGCACCCTCCGCGCAACCCCTACGGGGGAGGGCAGCGAGTGCTCCTCTCGGCGGCTGCCCCCTGAGGCACCGCCGTCACCCTCTGCCAGCGACAGCGTGGTGCAGGAGGCACCGCCGCATAGCATGAGCACGCGTTACTGCGAGACCCCCCCGCAGCAGAGGGCTGCTGCAGCCACGACAGTCGAGCTCATCCCACACTCCCCCGGGGTGACCGCTGCGATATTTGTGGAGGCCCCTACACCCACACCGCAGAGGTCGTCCCGGCGTGGGTCCGCCTCCCCCGATGCCAGCCAGCGCAGCATGCAGGGCGCGCCACCGCCCTCCCTGCCTGACTGGGGTGCTGAGGAGGACTGCTGCCCTGCGGGCAGCCCAGAGAGGCTTGCGTATCACTCAGACGGGGCTTTCTTCGATCCCATCAGGCTGCCAGGCGTGCTGTCGTCTCTCCAGGCGTTGGAGGCTGCGGATGTGCCGCCGGGGTATCGGCAAGGCGAGTCTGCGTCGGATTCCGCGTTTCGGAAGGAGAATGCGCGTCTGGAGGAGGATGTGCAGCGCGCGAGGGACCGGCTGGCTGACCTGGAGGCACAGCTGAAGGAGAAGCAGCGCAGCCGGAGCACCTCCCTCAGGAAGCTGCGCTCCGCAGCCCTGATGCTGGGGATGGGTGTGATGGCGAAGCGGAGGTCTGTTTCGCACAGGGGTAGCCTCCCTCCAGGTTCTGGCGGGGTTGTCCCGGCACCCTCCGCGCAGGTTGTGCTGCAGAGCGAGGAGCTGCGCCGCGAGGTGTTCGTGGATGACATACTGGAGCCGAAGCGGCATGTCAGGCCGCGGGATCCCGACGTGATGCGGTACTCCATCATGCACAGGTGCGACAGGGGGAAGAACAGGTTCTTCAAGCTGGAGGCGGATCGCAAGAGGCAGAGGGAGCGAGAAGCTGCGAAGCAGCGGATCGTCGATGCGGCAAGGCAGAGCGCAGCGGATGGCAGCGCAGGAGGAGGGGACCCTGCAGCGCTGTTCGATGTGAAGTCGGATGCGGGTGCGTCGGAGCTTGAAGGGACTCAGGTGTTGGAGAAGGGGAAGGCCGAAGCCGTGTGTGTCGATGCGGTGGAGGAGGCGATGAGCAGCCCGGTGAGCAGCGGGGCGCAGCTGGCGAAGATTATGGATGAGGTGTTCGATCTGATCGATACGAATAACGACGGCAATATCGACATACACGAGGTGAAGGCGTTCACCGACACATTCCCGGATCCGCCGCCGGAATCGAAGCTGAACACCCTGTTCCGAGTTGCGGACAGGGATGGGAGCAAGACAATCGAGAAGGATGAATTCCTCTCCCTGCTCCGTCTGCTGGAAGGGACGTTGAAAATCCCTGCCACGAAAATGATGGATAACTTCAGGCAGCGCTGCATTGCGCGGCTCTTTGACTTCCTCGATGTGGACGGGGATGGAGCGCTGTCCATCAACGAGGTGCGCAGCCTGGTCCGCACGCTGCAGCACGACTGCGCCCAGGTCGGGGACCTGCGGAAGGTGAACATTAAGCTGAACCACACCAACGAGGAGATCAACCAGATGTTCCGCCAGGTTGACGTGGACAACTCGGGGGAGCTGGACAAGGAGGAGTTTGTCAAGTTCATCAAGACGATCGTCGGGGATGTGCCTGTTTCCCGCGTCACCAGCGCCTTCCTCAAAGGCAGGCAGGTTGCTGAAGAGCGCATGAGGCTCAAGAAGCTTTGGTTTTCTTAGCGCGGGATAGTTCCTCCCGGCGACTGCTTTGCTGATGACTGATGGCAAGAGGTGAGTTTGGCACAGCTGTGTCGGGTGGTTTGCCAGATGGACAGGGGGGGAGGGGGGGGTTGGCAAGCCAGGTGGTGGGACAGCCCCGAGTTGTACTCTTGTATTTTTAGTTTCTTTCCACACCGAGAAGGGCGGGGGGGGGGGGCAGGGGGCAGCGGGGGGGGGACACAGGGGAGGGGCCCTGTGAACATGCCTTGTGACATTCTGTGTTTCTTTGCCATTCTATTTTGTTAAAAACCCCCCCCCCCCCTCTGCCTGGAGACAACAGGCACAGGGGACCTGGGGATGGGAGGGGGTGCGGGGGACATCCCGGATACAACCTCCCCCTCCCCCCCCTCCCGACCATAGATGCCCAGTTGTGATGAAGGATTGGCTGGCAAACGCCCACAACACCCCACCCCCACCCCCCCCCTACACCGTTGACCCCCTGCTCCAACTGGCCCTCCCAGGCTGCTGCTTGGGAGTGGGTCCAGGCTCACACTACACCCACACCCCACCACCACCACTGCTTTGCAGGCGCATCCGCCAGCCCCCCCTCCTGGGTGGGCGCTTCGAGGATGACCATCGAGGAGGCGTACGCTGCCCTGATGCACCGGCGCAGCTTAGAGCACAGCCTCATCAGCTCTGCGCCGGAGGGAGGCGCCGCAGGGCCGCAACCCCACGGCGACACCCCGCCTGCCTCCGCCGCCACCACCCGACACCACCCCGGCGCGCTGCTCCCCACCGCTGGCGAGGCGCAACACCACCACCGCAGCCCTGCCTCGTCGCTTCCCCGCCGCCGCATCCCGCGCGATCTGTCGAGCCTGTCTGCAGAGTCCGCCGCCTCACCCGAGGTGCATGCTGTGTTCGAGCGGGTCGCGGCAGGAGCGGTTGACGTCGCGAAGGCGATCGACCGCCTCGCCGGGCTTTCCCCCCCCTGGGGCAGGGGCAACCCGGACACCACCGCCACCACCACCACCACGGCGGGCGAGGCGCCCACCTCCCCCGAGGCGACGCCTAGCTCCGCCTCGCTCCTCTCCACGACGTCGCCTGCCGCGTCTGCCGCGCTGCAGCTCGAAACCCTGCAGTTCAGGCATGCGCTTCGGAGGAGGCGCAGCCCCGATGGGGTATCGCCATACGGCACCACCGCCACCACACCCACGCCGCAGCAGCCGCGGCGGCGTGGAGGTGGAGGTGGAGGGGGGAGTCGTTCGCCCGAGAGGGATGAGGTGGCGTCGCGCATGCTGCGGCACGCCGAAGGCGTTGCGATGAGCGAGGCGGCGCATGCGGTGGACCACTCCGCCCTGGTGTCGCGGTGCTTCGAGAGGGTGAAAGTGATGCGGCGCTTCATGAGGAGGTGGCGCGACGCATGCAGGCTGGCGCAGTTCGCCGCGCGCACCACGATGCGCAGGGCAGTGGCGCATTGGAGGCGTGCCGCAGCCCTGCGATGCCACAGGAGATATGTCTCAGAGCAGCGCCACCGCGCAGCCGACCCGCGCTGGTCGGAGGCACCGCGCAGTGGGAGCAAACCGCAGCGGCCTGCAGTGGGGTGGCGGCGCAGCCAGCGCAGTGGCCAGCCTGCCGTGGCCCCGCAGGCGCCGCGGCAGAAGGCGATGGTGCGGGATGTGGCGACGGAGTGGCGGAGGGATCACAACGGGGTGCAGTACCGCGTGGCCTGCGACGAGGTGCAGTCCGCCCTGCAGGCGGCGGGGGCCGGGCAGGGCACCACCCCGCCCCCCGGGCCCCCCCCGCCCGGGCTGGTGTCCCCGGCAACGCCCTTCCCCGCCACGGCGAGCGCCTCGCGGCACCGGCGCTGCTCCGCGTCCCCCAGCCTCGCCTCCTCCGCAGAGTACGGCTCGCCGTCCCCACGCGCGGTGCACCAGCTCCCCGCGCCCTACCTCTATAGGTCCTCAGGAGGGGGGGGTGCAGGGGATGGCAGCAGCAGCGGTGGTGCGACAGGCGTGCGGCACGCTGGGGGAGTCCCTCGGTATGGGGAGGAGGAGGAGGCGGAGGAGGAAGGGGTGGAGGCGCTGTATCGAGGTGGTGGTGGTGGTGGGGGCGATGCGCCGTCCATCACGGAGTGTATGCGGAAGAATTATAGCATTGCGGCGTGCAGCGCGTTTGTCTCCGTGATGGAGGCGAAGGTGAAGCATTCTGCGCTTCTCAGGTGGAAGGCGCGTGCCGCGCACAGGCGGCGGAGGCACACGATACAGCAGGTGTAGCGCGGTGGCTCTGAAGGGTTTTTGGTGAGAGAGAGGAGGGTTGATGTGATGGCACCGCCCTAGAAGAGAGAGAGAGTGGTGTGACGCAACGGGGTTGTCTGGTGGTGTGCGTGTTGGCGCCGAACCCACTGATTGAGAGTCCATCACATCGCTTCTTTTGCATCTAAGGGGAGAGAGAGAGAGGTTGCTCTGATGTTGCTTCAGGATGGCCTCCTCCAGAATTTTCTCCGGCATGTCGTATCACCCGTGTGTCTGCACCGCTGTAAAAAGGCCCAATGCGAGTGTGCGTCGGCAGTGGGGATCGCGCCAAGGCAGCGGCTGCGCGTTGCGATGATCTGCCTGCGGAGAGGCAGAAATGTTGCTGGGTGCTGTGCAGGCGCCACACCAGGTTGGGCTGTTGCAGCCTCTCCTGAAATATATAAAACCGGTGTCGGGTTTTACTGGCACCGCTCCCCCTCCCGATCCAGCGTGCCGCCGACATCTTTTTTCCCCCAGGAAACGCCTGCGGAAAATGGTTCATGTGTCCGTGTTGCTGCGGAAGCTAGATTGATTAGATGAGTAACAATGGTGGCGGAGTGGGGGAATAGGTGGGAGGGGAGGTGGCGGGGGCCCTGTTTTCCCGCATTTCTGAATGCGGGTCGCGTGCCAGCTTGCAGGGTCGGGGGGAAAGAGGAGGGGGGGCAGTGGCGACGGGCGATGGGGGTTTTGTGTGTCCGTTTTGTTGTTCCTTTCAGCACACTTCGATGTGGGGCGGAAGGTGTCACTCCGCACAGTGCTTTTTGTGTTTGTGTTCATACCCTTGTGACTCCCCACTCACAGCCTCAGGCCCTCGCAGAGGTGTGGGTGATGTGTCCACGCTTGAGTAGGTCCTACTCCTACCCTGCACTTCAGCAGATGCGTGTGGTGGAAGCGTCAGCTCGAGAAGGAGTAATGAAATGGACGGAACTGGCGACGGGGTCTGTATTTTTTCTGTGCAACACCAACCGTGTGCCTGAACGAGGGGGGTTTTCAAACGTGCCTCATTCATGCAGGCGCACCGCAGCGTGCAACAATGGCGATGGGTTGGGTCGAAGGAGTGGTCTCGATGGACGGGAGGCTGCAGGGCAAGGCGCGCAGCGACAGGCGGCTGATGTTCTTGACGAGCATCATGTGCGGTGCTGTGCAGCTTGTCTTGCTTCTGGCAGCGCCACGGTGGCCACTTCTGACCTTCTTTGTGGCGTTGGTGTTCCTCTGCAACCTCCTGATCGCTGTGCTGTGCGTATGCCGTGTGCCCCTGACACACAACATCATCCGAATCTACATCGTAATATGTGCCCTGGTGGTCGCGATGGTCGATCTCAACATGCGGACAATCGGGGCCCAGCCTGTGTGGAGTCTGTTCGTGCTGCTCGCAGATCTGTCGCTGGTGGTCGGTCTCGGGAGGCGGTTCGCAACAGGGCTGGCGGCAGCCGCATCTCTGTGGATTGTCATCATGGGAGCAGAGAATGTCCTGCGCTTCGGGCTGTACGACCTGCCTGGATCGGCACCGGACTCACTCAGGTGGGAGCGTCTGCAGGCGGCTGTGCAGTGTGCCCACCCACCGTGTTCCGAAACAGCATTCTCAGGATTTAACGATGTTCAAGGCGTCTTGCTAGTGCTGCTTGTCGACTTCATCGCTACACGCGGGTTTGCAGAGTCTGCCGAGAGGGAGAAGGCGGCCATGACACGGACCATCGGGACTGTGGAGGCGATTGCACAGCTTCTGGCGGGGTACGACGTCGACACCGTGGCGGAGATGCTGCAGGAGGCGGAGGCGGAGGGGCGGCTGCCTGCAGCGATGCACGAGGCGCTTTGGAGGCTGGAACAGAACCTGCGTGCGTACCGGCCGTACCTGCCTGCCATGCTGCTGGAGGAGCAGCAGCAGCCTGACAGTGCTAGGCTGTCGGTGTATTTGCCTGCAGCTGTATCGTCTGCACCCGGTACGAAGAGCGACCACGCGGCAGTTGTGTTCACCGACATCTGTGCGTCTACATCGATGTGGGAATCGGCGCCCGAAGCGATGAAGAAATCAATGGTGGTGCACAACATGGTCATGCGATCTGCGCTGTCTGCGTGGGACGGGTACGAAGTGAAGACGATCGGGGACTCCTTCATGGTTGCGTTCAAGGATGCACATGCGGGTGTCTGTTTCGGGCTTGCCGTGCAGGAGAACCTGCTTGCGGCGGAGTGGCCTGCTGCGCTGCTGCAGGTCGGGATTTGCCACCCGACAGAGCTGTGGGGCGGGCTGACAGTTCGTATCGGAGTGAACGAAGGTCCTGTGACGCTGGAGACGAGCACGCTGACCGGGCGTGTGGACTACTTCGGACACACGGTGAATGTAGCTGCTCGCCTCGAGTCTGCGTGTGTGCCTGGTGCAGTTGCGGTGCCTGCCGAGCTGTGGGCAAGTGTGCGGGGCGTGTCCGGATGTGTCGGCGCGTATGCAGGCGACGCAGTGCCCACCAACCTGAAGGGTGTGAGCGAGCCTGTGCCTGTGTGTTGCGTGTGGCCTGCCTGCCTGCAGCGGCGCGAGGGCCGTCCTCTGCAGGCGCCTCCACCGTCCAGCAACGGGTCGCGTGGCTCGCAGGGCAGCGATAATGTGCTGATGATGTGTGGCAACTCACGCCATGATGCGACTGTCGCCGCAACCACACTCAGCAGCATGTCTCTGGGAAAGATCGACAGCGCGCTGGCGGGGATAGTGCCACTGCTGGAACAGAGCGGTGGTGTGCTGCTGTCGCTGCTCGGAAACAACTTCTTCATCGGGTGGAATGTCGGCAAGAAGAGGGCGGCACACGCGGAGAGCGCACTGCGGTTTGGACAGCGCATGCTGCAGCACGGCGAAGGGCAGACGGTGGCGACGCTTGGCATCGCGAGCGGGCCTGTCGAGCACGGGGACGTGGGGACGGCACATCAGCGCTTCGTGACTGCGTCAGGCGCTGCTGTGGAGGCGAGCCTTGCGCTGCGCCGTCTGGCACTGTCGATGCACATGCGGTGCCTGTACACTGCGGAGGCACCACCGGGTGCTGTGCGCGAAATGCTGTGCGCCACAAAGGCGCGCGTGCCGGACGACGGCACCACGGTGTACGAGGTGCAGAAGTAGACCCCGCTGAAGCATGCTGTGCCCGCCTCCTGCCGACAACAGTTTATCTCACTAACTGTTCCAAACAAGAACATGACCGCTTCGGCAGCAACCCAGAACAACCAATGCCAGACGACCTCACCCAGTGGCTTCCGCCCTGTCTAAGTGTCGGGCCTTCGCCGTGTCGTGTTGTCTCTGTGGCGCCTCTTTCGTCGGCATGGCTCACTCATCCACCTGTGCGAAGGTGGATCCCCCCCCTTGGTAACGGATTTGACGAGAGCGAGCAACACTTCCTTCCCTGCATCCCCCCCCCCCCCCCTAGGGCTAAGTTCACGGTGGGATCTTGTAAATTTTACATGTAAAAATACTGATTTTTACATGTATTATACATGTATAATACTTGCATGTCAACTATTATACATGTATAATACATGTATATGCCTGAAATATACATGTAAAATACATGTATAATAGTTGCATGTCAACTATTATACATGTATTTTTACTTGATATACATGTATTTTACATGTATATTTCATGCATTTACATGTATTTTACATGTATAATACTTGTCATGCAAGTATTATACATGTAAAATACTTGCATGACAAGTAAAATACTTGCATGCAAGTAAAATACATGTATTTTACTTGCATGCAAGTATTTTACTTGTCATGCAAGTATTATACATGTATTTTACTTGTCGTGCAAGTATTTTACATGTATAATACTTGCATGACAAGTATTATACATGTAAAATACATGTAAATGCATGAAATATACATGTAAAATACATGTATATCAAGTAAAAATACATGTATAATAGTTGACATGCAACTATTATACATGTATTTTTGCTTGATATACATGTATTTTACATGTATATTTCAGGCATTTACATGTATTATACATGTATAATAGTTGACATGCAAGTATTATACATGTATAATACATGTAAAAATCGGTATTTTTACATGTAAAATTTACAAGATCCCACCGTGTTGGCGTGATACGTGATACGTATCGCGTATCAGATACGTATCACGTATCACATGTCGCGTCTCGCGTATCACTGAATGGGGTCAGTGTTTTCGGTCCCCATACACAGGAGCCAGCAGATTGCCTTTCAGGGGGTCTGGGGGGCGGAGCCCCCCAGCCGCCGGAGGCCACGGTAGTGAACATATGTTCTCAGGCTGACTTCAGTCAAGCACCTGGCCAAATTCGGTGGGTCATTGGGACAATAGTTCGGAATCGCCCTGCTCCCTGGGCCCTGGGCCCAGGGGGCAGGGGCAGATCAGAAATAATATTCTGGTAGGGCAGGCTGGTCAGGCCTGCCCTACCAAGGTTTCGGACTGAAATTAAATAGGTGGGGCAGCTGCCCTACCTGCCTGACCAGGCACGAGATCACTGAACACCTTATCCGGACGCCGTGTCGGATCCGTGTCTAGAAAGTGGATCGGGGGCACGCCTGCCGGATCAGCGCCGTTGCCGTATCGGATACGTATCACGTATCGCCCCCGCCAAAAAGGTGCTCTGAAACGCGTATCATGCCAACTTAGCCCTACTGGGGGGGGCTAAATAGAAGCCCCCCCCCCCTTGTATTCGGCGTAGGATCGAGTTTTTTTGGGGGTTTTCGAGGGCCCAAAATTTTAGGCAATTTTTGCAGTGGGTGGCCAAATAGAAGGGGGGGGTCAAATACAAGGGGGGGGGGGGGGGCTTGTATTCGGCGGAAGCCGAATTTTCCAAATTTTGGTGAATTTTGCCCCAGGTGACCTTGTGGAATCGCGATTTTCGCCTTCCATTGCACTATTCGGAATCTGTGCGGATCGTGGTGGGGTCATTTTGTGGGTGGAGGTGCCAAGTTTGACCCATGAAATGTGGGTCTGGTTTGGGTCCTGATAATGGGAGGATATTCCCGGGAGTCAGCCACCTGCGAGGACCCCCACACTGGTGTCCAAAAACCCGTTCCTTTGAATGTTTGGATTCCGTGCGGACCGCAGTGGGGTCATTTTGACCATGGGGTGCCTGTTATGACTGGAAAAACAGGTTGAAAATTTGAAATTTGGCTGAAATTCGGCTTCCGCCGAATACAAGCCCCCCCCCCTTGTATTCGGCGAAAAATTTTATGGATTTCGAATTTTCAGACCCCCCCCTTCTAATCGCCCCCCCCCCCTTGTATTTGACCCCCCCCTTCTATTTAGCCCCCCCCAGTAGGCAGAGACCCCGATAAGAATCCGACCCCCTGACCCCACCCGACCCCCGACCCCCTCTTATAAAATTTACAAGATCCCACCGTGCTTATAAAAGACCCCCCCCCCCAAATATCTGGGAAAAACCCTGGGTTTTTCCCGAGGAAACGCGGGTTTCTCCCTCTGTTGCATTGTTTGGACTCCGTGCGGATCGTAGTGGGGTCACTTTGTTGGTGTAGGTGCCACACAACACCCCTGAAATGCAGAGGTGGTCCTCGTCGAGAATGGGGGTCGGAAACCCGGGGGTCGGAATCGAGGGGTCGGATATGGGGGTCAGAGGGGGTCGGCCCCCCTCCCGACCCCCCATTGTTCTCGGGGGTCGGAATGCGGGGGGTCGGAGGGGTCGGAAGGGGGTCTGAAAATGGGGGTCTGAAACTTGGGGGTCGGAACTTTTGCACTATTTCTCAGGGGTCGGAAAATGGGGGGTTGCAAACTTGGGGGGTCGGAGTATGAGGGGTCGGCCCCCCTCCCGACCCCCTCCGACCCCCCCACACAGGGTTTGCAAAACCCCGTCCTTTTGAATATTTGGGACTACTGGGTCATTTCGTGGATAGAAGTACCAAGCTTCACTCATGAAATGTGGGTCTGGTCCAGGGATAGTCGTGGGAGGAGATGCCTGGGAGGCACACACCATGCCACCCTACCCACCCACCCAGCGGCACCCTCCCCGACCCCCTCCTCGGGTTTTTCAAAAACCCGTTCTTTTGAATGTTTGGAGTTTGTGCGGATCGCAGTGGGGTCATTTTGGCCATGGGGTGCCTATGAACACCCCTTATTGGTGGTCCCCATTCAGGCAAATTCCTCAAGGCGACCCCCTCGGACCCCCTCCCGACCCCCGACCCCCGACCCCCGACCCCCTCTTATCGGGGTCTATGCCAGTAGGGGGGGTCAAATGGGGGTGACAAACACGATTTTTCAAAAAACCGGCGCAGAGGCCCCAAAGCCCCCGTAAACCCTCCAAACCCCCCCAGATCGGTCCGGAAACCCATCGAACCCCACTTTTCCACCATTCCGGGCACCTCAGGTGCCCGAATTGGGGTACCTAAATTTTGTGCCACCGTTTGGTACCGGACAGTGCCACTGTGTGGGAGGTTGGAAAAGAAAATGCCCCAACACACCACATCTGAGGGTTGCAATGCATGTTGCTTGCCAACCACGTCATCCGGTGGGTGTCAGGCGCTATGTAGGTGGCATTAGCCAGGTCTTCGATGTGTTCTGGTTTGTATATATACCTCCCTGCCACCATGCACCGGGAGGCTGCCTGTAGGTACGGAACAGTCCAGATGGTCGTGTGATTCCTGTGCAGCAGTGCTCCACAACCGGGATGTGTTGACAACGACTGTTGCAACACGAGCTGTACATTCCGGGAACACATGAAGTGCGCTGTCGTGGTACCCATTGTGCCAGAATTGGTAGTTGCTGCGGTCTACTTTGCCTGGCCCAAGAGCACTGGTACTGAACAGTGCAATATGCGTGGCGAGGTGAATGCAACGGAAGCGCGCAAAGTCAATACAGCTCTCGGATGGCGGGTGGTGGTGCCACTAGTGTGTGACGTTCACTCGAGGATACAACGCATCACAATGAATCAGCAACCGTGGACCGAGTACAATACGCTCTCTGTGGCTGGTGTGGGGGACAAAGGCAGTGCCTGTGCCGCAGGCAGGGAGGTACATATACAAGCCAGAACACATCGAAGACCTGGCTAATGCCACCTACATAGCGCCTGACACCCACCGGATGACGTGGTTGGCAAGCAACGTGCATTGCAACCCTCAGATGTGGTGTGTTGGGGCATTTTCTTTTCCAACCTCCCAAACGGTGGCACAAAATTTAGGTACCCCAATTCGGGCACCTGAGGTGCCCGGAATGGTGGAAAAGTGGGGTTCGATGGGTTTCCGGACCGATCTGGGGGGGTTTGGAGGGTTTACGGGGGCTTTGGGGCCTCTGCGCCGGTTTTTTGAAAAATCGTGTTTATCCACGTAAAAGGGGGGCATTTGACTCCCCCTACCCCCCCCCCCCCCCAACCCCTTCTCTTCCGCAGGGCTGCTGCCGAGCCTCTTCCGTTTGACGGGCATCGGGCATGCTGCTCTGTTCATTCATTGCTCTGTTCTGCTCCGCCACCTTTCCAAGTGCCGGGCCACGGGGGCGCCAACAACCCTCTGCTGTTTACCCAGGCGATGACCTGCCACACCCGATCGCATTCCGCCGTTCGGGGAGATTTTCTGTGCCCTTTTGTTGCTGGAATTCTTGATATACCCCCACATCCCCACCCCACCCACCCACCCTCCCTCCCCCCCCACTCTCAGTCTGCCGGGCAGGAACCCGCCACTGTGTCTCCCTTCAGTCTCGACAGGCTTCCACCCCCCCCAAACCCCCTTCGCACAACACAGGCCAAACGCATCGCTCGATCCCTACACTACCCTGCATTATCAAGCCAAAAGGAGCGAATCCCCTCCCCCCCGCTACTCCGCCCCTCCCTCACCCCCCCTCCCCCCCCTCAAGAGATGATGTGACCCTGCCGGCCCACCCTTTCTCTCTGGGAAGGGATTGCCCAATACGCCCCTGCCCCCGCCCCCGCCCCCCCTCATGGCACACGCGATGCAGTCCCAGACCCTCGCCACAAAGGGGAGGCGGTGGTTTGACCGCGAGTGCCAGCGTATCCGCGAAGGGGGTGTTGCTGCCGTAACCATCCTCCGGTCCACCGCAACGCCTGGCATGATGTCGGCGCTGGCGGATGCGCTAGAGGCCAACGTCCGTGCCTCCATCCTGTTCCTCCGGGGGAGAGACGGGGCGAGGGACGCACCCGACCCAGACGCACACCTCCAGACCCTTGTGATAGACGCCTGCACCAGCCCTGCGGGTGCGCTCCACAGGCCCCTCACTGCCATGGCCCTTTCGAAGCACCTCACATGCCTGACACTCTCGGGTGGGACCCTGACAGCGGACTGCATGCCGCACGTCGCTCTGCTGCTCTGCAGAACGCCTTCCCTCCGCCGCCTCAGCCTGGCTGGGAATGGGGTTGAAGTCGACCCATGCGTTTTCCAAGCCCTCCAGAGGGCATCCCTCGAGTCGCTCAACGTCTCGGGAAACCTGTCGGGGTCGGAGATGCTCGAGGCGTTTTCCGAAGCTGCCCCGGGTGTGACGAGCCTCACCTCGCTCAACATGGCTTTCTGCGGGATAGATGCTGCAGGCGCATCGGCGTTGCGCAGCACAATCGAAGGGTGTCGGAACCTACTCCACCTGGAGCTGCGGGAAAACCGGCTCGGCGGTGGGATCGGCGCAGCAGGCGTCGGGTATGCTCTCCATGCAGGCGGGGGCAGCGCCCTGCAGTCGCTGGATCTGGAGGGGAATGACCTGGCGTTTGACGACACTTCAAGCCTGGCTCGTGGCATGTCCCTCAACAAGACCCTAACGATCCTCAAGCTTCGGGGTGGGTCCAACCAGGTCACACCTCAGGACTGGAGCACGATCGTCGCGAGGTGCCGCACAAACAGCAGGGCTCGCGAGACCCGAGATTCCCGCGTCCACCACAGCCGCGCGGGAGGCGGTGGCACCCTGACACGCCGACGACCTTGCGCGGGTTGGGGGGGCCACGGCCGCCCCTGGGGGTACTCTGCGCCTGTGAGAAAGGAGGGCGATCCCGTGCGGTGCGGTGGTGGGGGTTTCCGGAAGGCCCGGCGACCAGAGGTGGCGGCGGAGGAGGATGAAGAGGAGGAAGATGATGAAGAATCCGACGATGCGCAGGTGGAGGGAGTGCCGGGTTCTGGCGAGGGGGTGCAGCGGAGGCAGCAGTTTGTGCCGTCGCCGCCGGCGCGGGTGGGGGTGCGGCGGTTTATGCAGCCTGTGCATGTGGGAGGTGCTGCGTTTCCGTCAGGCACGGCGGTGATGGCGGAGGGGCTGGTGGATAAACCTTATGCGGCATTGAATGGCTGCATCGGGGTGACGCGTGGGCCCGTGATGGGCGTGGGGGGTTCGAAGGTTGAGGTCATCTTCCCACTCCCCATAGCGGGCGTCATCCTGCCGACGGCGTGCCTCCGGAAGTTTGAGCAGAAGCAGCGGGTTCCGAGTGCGGTGCTCACGGCACCCCCAGCCATCAAGTATAAGGTAGCGGATCACTCTGCCTGGTGACGTGCATTCCGAACCGCTTTGGAGGCAAAATCAATCTGTCCGAATGAGCCCACCCCCGGAGGCCGTCAAGCCTCCTAGTCTTTCGTGATATTGTCCCCCGTGCTCTTCCTGAGGAGGGGCAGGTGGGGTGGGCGTGAACCCCCCCAAGAAGAAGGTGTGCGGAAAGGGTGGGGGGGGGTGGGTGAGAATAACCCACGAACATTTACACCACACATCGTGCCTTTTTTCCAAAATCGGTGCTGCTTTTTGCATTGCTTTGCTGCATTCCCTGTGGGGGGGTGGGAGATGGGGGAGGGGGGGGGGGGGGCAGTGGTTACGCTCCACATGCGGAACATGCGGATTTACGTAGGGAATTTTCGAAATGCGTACGTACGGTTTCCACATGCGGATTTCCGCATGTGCCTGGGTAATTTTCCCCGCCTCCCCCTCCGAGCGTCAACCAAGCGTCAACCCATTTACACTGGGGTGACGCTAACCTAGCGTTATGGTCACTCCCGTGGCCTCCGGCGGCTGGGGGACTCCGCCCCCAGACCCCCCTGTAGTGTACGTCTCGTACTCGAGTCCTTCGATCTCATAAGGCCATCCAAGGAATCCAACCACTCCAGTAGTCTCAGGAGGACGCAGCTAATTCACACAGAATCTGGACGACCACAATGACCAGATATTCACTACCGTGGCCTCCGGCGGCTGGGGGACACTGCCCCCCAGACCCCCCTCTGTAGCGTGTGCCCGTCTAGTGACCAAGTCCTGGGTGGGTGGCCGTCCACAATAATTTTCAACTGGAAACAAACGGCACGTGCGGTTTTCCGTATGTAATTGTTTTTGCGTTTCCAAAACTGCGTAACCACTGGAGTAGTGTTTTGAAGCTCCCCGCCCCGGGCCTCCTCAGTCACGATGGAAAAAGAGCTACCACTCAGCGTCGTTCAAGACCACTGTTGGTCGCTTCCCCTGTGTGTGCTCTTCCCCATATGTTTCGGCTTGCTGGCTAGCAGGGCAATCCCAGGATGTTGCCACACCACCTCTTGCCCCAGTTTCAACGGCCCCCACAGCACATCGCACACCTGCACCCTCACAGAGTAACACTTGACACAGGTTGGAGGTGCACAGAATGGCAGCCCCCGCAGCCCGGCCTGAGTGGTGTACCGTCCCCGAGCCTGTGGTGCAGGAAAGAGACTGGGATTACGGTGAAACCTTCTACACTGAGGACAACGTGGACAGGACGGACATCGGGTGGAACGATCTGAAGGTGCTGTCGGAGGAGAGCATCGCCGACACTGCAGAGGGGCGTGTGGTGAAGGAAGAGTTGATCAACAAGCTCGACGGGAGGGTTCACGCATTCATGCTGTACAACGTGCTGTCGGAGGAGGAGTGTCTGGAGATCATCAACGCATGCAACGAGAAGCAGTTCACACCCGCCCTCCTCAACACAGGGAGAGGGCGCCAGCAGTACCTCCCCGATTACCGGAGTGGGCTGCGTTGCATTGCCGATTCGCCGAAGTTCTCGCAGCTTCTGTTCAATAGGATATCGCCCTTCCTCCCGAAGGCAATGGGGGACATGAAGCTCTTCAACGTCAACGAGCGCATGCGTGTTCTGTGCTACCACCACCCCGACAATCGCTTTGAGACACATATGGACGGAATGTTCCAGCATCCGACAACCGGCGCCATTTCTGTGTACACCCTGCAGCTGTACCTCAACACCATCCCGGATGCAAAAGTGGATGGGGGCGGCACTGCTTTCACAGACGATGGCCAAGTGGTGACACCTCAAACGGGGTCTGTGCTGTGCTTCACGCAGAACCTGAGCCATGAGGGGCAGGCTCTCCTGACAGGCGGCATCAAGTACACCATCCGCACAGAGGCGATGTACCTGTAGGGATTGGCTTGCGAGTATCTTCTCCCCCCCCGGGCCACTTCAACTTTTCAAACCTATGGCGATATCTCTATCCTTGCTCGCTTGATCTTGCCGGCTGACGGTTTGATGTGAAGGCCGGAGCCTTCGACCCTTTGATGAGCTTGTTGGTTACATGCCGAGTTCTTTGGACCAAGAATGCCTTTTGTGGAACTGTGCGAACAACTCAGGGAAACCTGCGTGCAGATCATGCAGGACACACCACACCCGCAGCAGGCGTGTGGCGTGTTCTCGCGATCGACGAATACCCGCTGGTTTTCTTCTCTCCCCTTTTCTGAGTTGCAGTCGCGCAGTTTCCCAGACCGATGTTGCCCGACAAAGAAACTTGCGGTTGCCCTGTTTCGATTTTACCCCTACCCTCCGCTGATTCGCTGCTGGTGTTCCACTCAAGGTTCTGCTGACGCATGACCTGTGTCTGGCCCGTGGACCCCCTCCGAGCAGCCTGTCGCCTCCACAGTCAACTGACCTTTTCAAGAATTGTGCCGGCAATGACACCCCCGCATTCCTGCAATTGTGTGCCCCTCTCGCACAATTTGCAACAACCCGCCCCGCTTATTTTTCCACGTTCCCTCCCATCAACCCTTCCTTTCCTGATGTTGTGAGGGGGATGTGTGTCTAGCGGTTCAGAAGACGAGGGCCTTTTTTGTGCACATACACAGGATGCTGTGGTGATGCATCACCCTAGGGGTAGGGCAGTGTTGAACACCACGCGCCATCCTGGGCAGGGGTGTTGCAATGCAGCATCCCCAGCTGTTTGTAGTGGCTATCGGAATGCTCGGTGTCATGACACATCTGTGGTGTGGTAGCAGAGCTGGCTCCACAAGACACCTCAAGGCATCAGGTGGTGTGGGGGTTGGGCTCGTCTTCCGCTCCCTTGCCTCAGCGGGAGGGGTGCCAGGAGGGTGTGGTTGTCGAAGGTGTTGGCAGGAGTGATGTTGCTGCAAAGTGGGGGGTGACAACCCATTTTTGCGGATTTTGACACACAAGCCCTCCACCCAGGCGGGTCGGGTCGCTTATGTTTGCAACACGTAATTATATGCCGGCGCGACACGCAACAAGGCGTGAAGCTGCTGCGTTCCACGCGTGCCGCTCCTCGGATGTGGCATCCCTGAAGCGGGCCCTCGATGGCGGTGCCAGTGTAAACATGGCGACCTCGGCTGAACCTGCCCTGCTGCATGTTCCTGCATAAAGCTGCTACTGTCTCGAGGAGCCAACGTCCAGGTCGCGATGCCCAACGGTATGACGCCACTGACGTGCGCAGCCGAGGCCGGGGATGTCGATTGCGTCCGTCTCCTGCTGCAGGCAGGTGTCGGTGTCAACGTGAGTGCAAACCTCGGGTCCACTGCACTGCACTGCGCTGCTCAGGGAGGGCACGCCGAGTGCGCCAATGTTCTGCTGCAGGCAGGTGTCGACCCCAACGCACGTGCCACGCACGACGACACCACCGCACTGCACGCAGCTGCCTGGAATGGGAAGAGCGGGTGCGTGCAGCTGTTTGTCAAGGTGGGGTTGTCGCTGAATGCCATGTCGACATCCGGATCTACTCCGGTGATGTACGCTGCCTCCCGCGGGTTTACGTCGTGTGTCCGCATATTGGTCCAGGAAGGTGCCGATCTTGGGATGGCTGATCGAATCCGCTTCACCGCACTGCACTACGCTGTGAAGACGGGTCACATCGAGTGCGCAAGGCTTCTCCTGGAGCATGACGCACCACTTGATGCCGTGTGCGGGTACGGCCATCCGCCGCTGTTCGCCGCTGTCTACGGAGGACATGCCGCTTGTGCCGAGTTGTTGCTGAGACAGGTGCAAATGTCTTTATCGCCGCCACAGATGGCTTCACCGCACCCCACCTTGCTGCGCAGGAGGGCCGGACCGCCTGCCTCAAGCTGCTTCTCAGACACGGCGCGCTCCTGGACACATTGAACGCCCGAGGGCACACACCGGTGTTCATAGCGACCTGCAATGGAAACACGGAGTGCCTCGACATTCTGCTGCAGGCCGGGGCCGATGTCGACAAGACGCGTGACGAACAGAGGTACACGCCCCTACACCGCGCTGCAGACGAACAGCGTCTGGAGTGCCTGAAGCTGCTGCTTGCAAAGGGCGCATCAGTCAGCAGCTTAACCAGGAGCCGCATGTCGCCTTGGTTCCTCGCTGGTCTGAGTCTAGGAGGCTATGAGTGCCAGGAACTTTTGAGAAAAGTTGCCTGTCAGCGGCAGGCCGTCAGGATGCTGAGTGGGCGTTCCACGACGCGCAGTGGCCGATGCCTGACCAAGGCCCGCCCGAAGCGGATCGCCAAGTGGGGTGGGAATTTACAGAGCGTGGTCAGGCGTGGTAAGGGCACCTTGGAAACGATTTACTTGTTCCAACAAGATTGTCTGCCGAATTGATTTGTCCAACTAGATTTCTCTCACACCACACACCCTGGAGCGAAGAAACCGCACTGCCTCTGCCTCTTTTTTCCCCTGGACCTCCAGGTGTAGCCTCGGGCCCTCGGTCCGACGAGCTCCCTCGGAACTGGCCCCCACCCAGCCGTGGAGGGGATATTCCCCTACCTCCTTTGTGCCGCCAGCACTGAGCCTTGCAAGATTGCAGCTTAACCTGTGAACCACCCGGCCAGTGCGCGGTGTTGTTCATCAAGAGAGCAGAGTAGTGCAGTGGTTACGCTCCACATGCGGAACATGCGGATTTCCGCAGGGTATTGAAACATTTGGAGGAGCCTCGTCTGCCAACCCCCCACCCCCCCACCTTTACACCCGCATTCAACTCGAGCGATTATTGCCAACCCCACCCCAATCGAACCCTCTCCTCCGCTGCCCTCCCCCCACTGCACCTCCGCCACACATTATCCACACAGGCTGGGGGCCGTTGCAGCTGAGGCTCAAGGCTGGGTGATCCATGCCCTGTGCAGGAACAGAAACATGGCGACCGGATTCAACGCCTCCTTCCGCCCGGGGGGGCTTCTGGAGATCCAGAAGAACACAGCGATGCGCCTCCGGCCCCTCGGGAGGTACTGCACCGGGCAGCAGGGCAACGCCAAGAAGATCGTCACCCTGACGGACCCCCGCGATGGCAAGGCGGTGCAGGGGGATCACGCGCCCAAGCCGCCGTCCCGGAGGAATGTGAAGAGCCGCGTCCCGACATTCAAGAGACGCGCGGCCCGCAGGGACAGCGCGAAGCAGCCTGAGGTGCACCATCAGCCCAAGAGCGAGCACCTTCTCTCGGGGGCACGCAAGCTCCGCCACTGCGTGACTGCGGTCCGCGCAGCGGTGCGTTGGATGAAGGGCAGCGAGGAGACCTCCCTCTCCCCAGGCGAGGCGCAGCGGATCGAGCGGCTCTACACCTCCGCCCTGCAGGCAGGCGCAGACCTGTCCAGCTCTGGCGGCATCCTCCTCTTCCTGAACAGCATCGGCTTCCCAAGTAGCGAAGAGGAGCTCGCAAAATATTTTTCACGCATCTTCTTCAAGGAAGGTGTCATGCCGATCCCCCTCCACGCCCTGAAGGCGATTGTGCGGAACAGGGGGTCGCAGGGGGTGGCATCTGAGTTCAGCCAGAGCAACGTGCGTGAGACTTTCAAGGCGCTGAGCGGTGGGGGCCCTTCCGTCTCACGGGAGGACGTGGAGCTGTGGATCCGCAACGCGCATAACATCGGCGTGTGCTTCCAAGGCGAGAGCCTCCTCGAGGGGGTGGGTGCGGCGGTTGAGTATCCCGCTTTCAAGGCGCTGTTCCAAGGGGTGGGGGCCCAAGAGCACCCCGACCTGCACGTGTCACCCGCAGAGTGGGGTGTGGGCGGGGACGGGTTCGCTCCGGAGGCGGAGGCGGAGCCTGAGGCGGAGATGAAGAAGTCGAAGAAGGGGCAGTACAGAGGGTCGGTCGCGGCGTTGGATGGGGGCGCTGCGGCGGATCTGGTGTCGCCGACGCGGGCTGGGGGGAGCAGGCGGAAGCGGGATTCAGAGATGGTGTCGACGCTGCATCAGCTGAAGGCGCAGACCCTGGAGTGGCTGACGATGTCCGACAGAGAGGCGCCTGGCAGCGCTGCGTCTGGGGTGCTGTCGCCGCCCTTGCGGCGCAATATGGCAAAGCCTGTGCGGCTTGTTCCTGCAGAGCCGATACCAGATGGCACGCCAGTCCCGGCGGCAAAATTTATGAGGCACGCCCCACAGCCTGCTGCTTCCGCTCGGCTGCCCGCCCCGCCGGCCCGCGCGGTGGTTCCGGTGAAGGCGTCGCCGAAACCGCTGCCACCCGTGCCTCTGGCGCAGAGCGCCTTGGGGACGGCAGGGCGATGGCAGGGCATACCTTCGGCAGCTGCAGAGGCAGCCCTGCGGCCCATCCCTCCCCAGCGGCCTGCAGCTGCGGGGGAGAAGGTGCGTCTGGTATGTTGGGAGGAGGGGTGTGTGGTGTGTGGAGATCACATCAAGAGGGCGGTCAAGTGCTCGGTGTGTGTCTACACTAATATAAAAAGATTCGCGTGTGTGTGTGGAGGGGCAGTGGGGGGGGGGGGGGGGTGGCGGCAGGGTTGCCCCGGTGCAACATGCGTTGAGGAAGGGTGTGTGTGTGTGTGGTTATAAAGTTTTAAGGCGGTGTCGCCCTGCACGGGCAGTAGCACCTCCCCTTCAGTATCGCACTCCCGAAGGATTCCCCAACACGACGTGACACCGGTTTCGACGCGTACTCTTCGTACCCCTCCCCCCGGCCGCGTCTCTTCAGCGAAGAACCGGGGATAATCGGACCAGGGCTAGCTAAACCCTGGTGGTGTCACGGGTGGGGTTGGAGAGGGAGAAAAGGAAGAAATGAAGTTGCGAAAAAGTCAAACACTGACACGTGAAATCAATAAAAAGGGTGGTATATATCGCCCCCTTGCTGCGACGAAGACACTAAATAGTCAGGCCGCTTCAAGAGTCTTGAGGGCTTGAAGGAAGAAACAGGTTGCTGATGAGTCTCAGGAGCAGGCACCTTTTGTCCGCCCACATGACCTTCGCCCGAAGGCGAACCTCGTCCAGCTTGGCTCGATTGCCACAGAGAAGGGGATCATTCTCCGCTGTGGTGAACATCTTAAAAACCGAGGGTGCAGAGGTGGGGCAGCCCACTGGTGCGACAGCAGGCCGCCCCCGGATAGCTATAACTAGTGCATAGGAAGCATACGACGGCACACGCAACAGATGCCGAAGGCACAACGGCGGGTCACTTTTAACCACCAGAGGAGTGGCACTCCCGAGGGGTGGGGTAGGGGGGAAGTCACAACACTTTCGAAGGAAGTAAAGGGGCAAATGGGATGTTTTGTGCAAGGTAGAAAGGAAGTCACAACATGAGGCAGGGGGGATTGCTCATCAGGCCTGGGGGAATAGAGGGTTTGTGTGTGGTTATAAAGTTTTAAGGCGGTGTCGCCCTGCACGGGCAGTAGCACCTCCCCTTCAGTATCGCACTCCCGAAGGATTCCCCAACACGACGTGACACCGGTTTCGACGCGTACTCTTCGTACCCCTCCCCCCGGCCGCGTCTCTTCAGCGAAGAACCGGGGATAATCGGACCAGGGCTAGCTAAACCCTGGTGGTGTCACGGGTGGGGTTGGAGAGGGAGAAAAGGAAGAAATGAAGTTGCGAAAAAGTCAAACACTGACACGTGAAATCAATAAAAAAGCGGTATATATCGCCCCCTTGCTGCGACAAAGACACTAAATAGTCAGGCCGCTCCAAGAGTCTTGAGGGCTTGTGTGTGTGTGTGTGTGGTTATAAAGTTTTAAGGCGGTGTCGCCCTGCACGGGCAGTAGCACCTCCCCTTCAGTATCGCACTCCCGAAGGATTCCCCAACACGACGTGACACCGGTTTCGACGCGTACTCTTCGTACCCCTCCCCCCGGCCGCGTCTCTTCAGCGAAGAACCGGGGATAATCGGACCAGGGCTAGCTAAACCCTGGTGGTGTCACGGGTGGGGTTGGAGAGGGAGAAAAGGAAGAAATGAAGTTGCGAAAAAGTCAAACACTGACACGTGAAATCAATAAAAACATGGTATGACAAAGATCTTGCAAGAAATGCTAAGATATCTCGAAATTTCTTAAGACGTCTTAATGTAATGCCGAAAGGGCTATTTCTTAAAGATTTCTTACTGATTTCTTAAGACGTGTTTCTTAATGCCTAGCATTTTAATGTCCATCATTCTGAAAAAGATCTTAAAAGATCTTTTTCAGAATGATGGACATTTTTAATGCTGGGAGATATGGAAATAATGTCCATCATTTCATTAAGAAATCTTAAGAAATCCTGCATTTCTTAAAAATAATGGGGGTCATTAATTTAAGAAATTTAATGCAGCACCTGCATTAAGACGTCTTAAGAAAGAAGTGAAAAGATCCTTTTCTTATTAAGACCTTTGTCATACCATGTAAAAAGGGTGGTATATATCGCCCCCTTGCTGCGACGAAGACACTAAATAGTCAGGCCGCTTCAAGAGTCTTGAGGGCTTGAAGGAAGAAACAGGTTGCTGATGAGTCTCAGGAGCAGGCACCTTTTGTCCGCCCACATGACCTTCGCCCGAAGGCGAACCTCGTCCAGCTTGGCTCGATCGCCACAGAGAAGGGGATCATTCTCCGCTGTGGTGAACATCTTAAAAACCGAGGGTGCAGAGGTGGGGCAGCCCACTGGTGCGACAGCAGGCCGCCCCCGGATAGCTATAACTAGTGCATAGGAAGCATACGACGGCACACGCAACAGATGCCGAAGGCACAACGGCGGGTCACTTTTAACCACCAGAGGAGTGGCACTCCCGAGGGGTGGGGTAGGGGGGAAGTCACAACACTTTCGAAGGAAGTAAAGGGGCAAATGGGATGTTTTGTGCAAGGTAGAAAGGAAGTCACAACATGAGGCAGGGGGGATTGCTCATCAGGCCTGGGGGAATAGAGGGTTTGTGTGTGGTTATAAAGTTTTAAGGCGGTGTCGCCCTGCACGGGCAGTAGCACCTCCCCTTCAGTATCGCACTCCCGAAGGATTCCCCAACACGACGTGACACCGGTTTCGACGCGTACTCTTCGTACCCCTCCCCCCGGCCGCGTCTCTTCAGCGAAGAACCGGGGATAATCGGACCAGGGCTAGCTAAACCCTGGTGGTGTCACGGGTGGGGTTGGAGAGGGAGAAAAGGAAGAAATGAAGTTGCGAAAAAGTCAAACACTGACACGTGAAATCAATAAAAAAGCGGTATATATCGCCCCCTTGCTGCGACAAAGACACTAAATAGTCAGGCCGCTCCAAGAGTCTTGAGGGCTTGTGTGTGTGTGTGTGTGGTTATAAAGTTTTAAGGCGGTGTCGCCCTGCACGGGCAGTAGCACCTCCCCTTCAGTATCGCACTCCCGAAGGATTCCCCAACACGACGTGACACCGGTTTCGACGCGTACTCTTCGTACCCCTCCCCCCGGCCGCGTCTCTTCAGCGAAGAACCGGGGATAATCGGACCAGGGCTAGCTAAACCCTGGTGGTGTCACGGGTGGGGTTGGAGAGGGAGAAAAGGAAGAAATGAAGTTGCGAAAAAGTCAAACACTGACACGTGAAATCAATAAAAACATGGTATGACAAAGATCTTGCAAGAAATGCTAAGATATCTCGAAATTTCTTAAGACGTCTTAATGTAATGCCGAAAGGGCTATTTCTTAAAGATTTCTTACTGATTTCTTAAGACGTGTTTCTTAATGCCTAGCATTTTAATGTCCATCATTCTGAAAAAGATCTTAAAAGATCTTTTTCAGAATGATGGACATTTTTAATGCTGGGAGATATGGAAATAATGTCCATCATTTCATTAAGAAATCTTAAGAAATCCTGCATTTCTTAAAAATAATGGGGGTCATTAATTTAAGAAATTTAATGCAGCACCTGCATTAAGACGTCTTAAGAAAGAAGTGAAAAGATCCTTTTCTTATTAAGACCTTTGTCATACCATGTAAAAAGGGTGGTATATATCGCCCCCTTGCTGCGACGAAGACACTAAATAGTCAGGCCGCTTCAAGAGTCTTGAGGGCTTGAAGGAAGAAACAGGTTGCTGATGAGTCTCAGGAGCAGGCACCTTTTGTCCGCCCACATGACCTTCGCCCGAAGGCGAACCTCGTCCAGCTTGGCTCGATCGCCACAGAGAAGGGGATCATTCTCCGCTGTGGTGAACATCTTAAAAACCGAGGGTGCAGAGGTGGGGCAGCCCACTGGTGCGACAGCAGGCCGCCCCCGGATAGCTATAACTAGTGCATAGGAAGCATACGACGGCACACGCAACAGATGCCGAAGGCACAACGGCGGGTCACTTTTAACCACCAGAGGAGTGGCACTCCCGAGGGGTGGGGTAGGGGGGAAGTCACAACACTTTCGAAGGAAGTAAAGGGGCAAATGGGATGTTTTGTGCAAGGTAGAAAGGAAGTCACAACATGAGGCAGGGGGGATTGCTCATCAGGCCTGGGGGAATAGAGGGTTTGTGTGTGGTTATAAAGTTTTAAGGCGGTGTCGCCCTGCACGGGCAGTAGCACCTCCCCTTCAGTATCGCACTCCCGAAGGATTCCCCAACACGACGTGACACCGGTTTCGACGCGTACTCTTCGTACCCCTCCCCCCGGCCGCGTCTCTTCAGCGAAGAACCGGGGATAATCGGACCAGGGCTAGCTAAACCCTGGTGGTGTCACGGGTGGGGTTGGAGAGGGAGAAAAGGAAGAAATGAAGTTGCGAAAAAGTCAAACACTGACACGTGAAATCAATAAAAAAGCGGTATATATCGCCCCCTTGCTGCGACAAAGACACTAAATAGTCAGGCCGCTTCAAGAGTCTTGAGGGCTTGTGTGTGTGTGTGTGTGTTTGGGGGCGGGGCGGGGTGTGTTCCATTGTGGTATCCACCTGCACAGAACGGCCCCAAGTCTGTTGGGATGTATACGGCAAAGACGTTCGCGACGAGGCGCCACGAGCTGCGGGTGAGCATGCTGGAGGGAACACGGTCTGAACAGGCGGTAGGGGGCTGAGCTTTTCCAAGCGCAGCAGTAGTCATCGCATCGCAGTGCCTTGTGTCGGAGTGGGAGGAGTGCATTACAGAGGGGTTTTGCCACTTGCTGAGGATGGTGTGCGTAGGGGGCAAGGGGCGGCACATCACCACCACCCTGCAGAACACTCCGACAATAGCCAACACAATGATGAAGGCGGTGTGCCTGTTCGCCATGGTGGCGGTTGCATCCGGAAAGGGTATCGAGGTGTCGCGCACGGTGACGCACATCATTGCTGGCGGTGCTGGGCAGCTGTTCGCGTCCCCCGGGTGCAAGACGACTGACGAGTACGGGTCGAACGACTGCTCCTTCACGTGGGGCCAGAGCCTGACGGTGAACGCGAACGCGACTCTGCCTGAGGCGATCTCGACCGGTACGACTGTGGACGTGGACCTGAAGATCGACGGGCTCATCTCCTTCAAGGTGACGTGCCCTGTGTGCGGCGGGTTCTGCGCCTTCGAGGTGCCTGTGGTGAAGAAGCCGGTGAACGTGACGCTGCCCGACTGCCCGCTTGTGCCTGCTGGCCCGTACACCAACACCACGACGGTGGAGCTGCCGTCTGACGACCCGTCCCCCGTGTCTGCCTCGTTCAAGGGGACGGCGACGCTGAAGGACCCCTCCGGCACGGTGCTGCTGGCTGTGGACCTGAACGGCAAGCTGTCATAAGCAGGATGATGTGATGTGATGTGTGACGATCGTCAATGACGTGACTGCATTCTGCCCCAAATTTGTTTTTGCTTTGTGCACAGAGCAACTCGTCCCTCTGTCTCATGTGGTAACGTGTCTTCTGTGGTAACGATCTCTGCACAGGTCGCGCCAAGACCTGTGCCTGTCCCACTTGTGGGCTTCTTCCGTGTAAGGTGCACATGTCACTGGCATTGTGCCTTGCACACTATTTATGAACTTTCGTCCGTGCCAGTTTTTTGAGTGGTGACGACGTGTAACATGATCTGAACAGAACCAGCAGCCCCCCGCATATTCTTCTTGTCGTTGCTTGCGTGTGTCACGAAGCCTGCAGTGGACGGCGTAATGATCCTGTGCCGTTGCGTGCATTCAACACTACAGACACACCCCTGCAGAACGCACCCCACAACCACAACCAACACAATGATGAAGGCGGTGTGCCTGTTCGCCATGGTGGCGGTTGCATCCGGAAAGGGTATCGAGGTGTCGCGCACGGTGACGCACATCATCGCTGGCGGTGCTGGGCAGCTGTTCGCGTCCCCCGGGTGCAAGACGACTGACGAGTACGGGTCGAACGACTGCTCCTTCACGTGGGGCCAGAGCCTGACGGTGAACGCGAACGCGACTCTGCCTGAGGCGATCTCGACCGGTACGACTGTGGACGTGGACCTGAAGATCGACGGGCTCATCTCCTTCAAGGTGACGTGCCCTGTGTGCGGCGGGTTCTGCGCCTTCGAGGTGCCTGTGGTGAAGAAGCCGGTGAACGTGACGCTGCCCGACTGCCCGCTTGTGCCTGCTGGCCCGTACACCAACACCACGACGGTGGAGCTGCCGTCTGACGACCCGTCCCCCGTGTCTGCCTCATTCAAGGGGACGGCGACGCTGAAGGACCCCTCCGGCACGGTGCTGCTGGCTGTGGACCTGAACGGCAAGCTGTCATAAGCAGGACGTGATGTGTGGCGATCGTCAATGACGTGACTGCATTCTGCCCCAAATTTGTTTGTTTCTGCACCAAGGGTCTTCGCTGTGCGTGCTGAGGAGTGCGTCTTGGCGCATGTGTTCTGTTTGTGAGAACAGCGCGGAAGGCTGCCGAAACTTGCTGAACAGCAAACTTGGCGCACAGCGAAGACCCCTGAGCAACTCTGCCACATCAAGTGGCTCGTATGTCCCACTCCCTGTAGCCGTGTCTTGTGGGGCCTCTTGCCCCCAACGTGTGCGCAAGTCCCGCGTGTTGAATGTGTTCCCCTGAAGTCGTCGGCCTGCCCCCCCTCATGCCTGGAGGCATTTCTGAGACTGTTTGCATCAGCGGGTCTTGTGTGTCCACACCACACCACACACCACCCATCCTCACACCACAGCCTCTTCCGTCTCCACCACCACCTCGCACACTCAAGATGATGAAGGCGGTGTGTCTGTTTGCCGTGGTTGCGGCTGCGTTCGGCCACGGGCTGGAGGTGACCCGCACGGTGAAGGAGATTATGGCTGGCGGGAGCGCACAGGTGTTCGCGTCCCCCGGGTGCAAGAAGACCGACCAGTACGGGTCGAACGACTGCGAGTTCGCGTGGGGCCAGAAGCTGACGGCCCACGTGAACGCGACGCTCCCCGAGGCGGTGGACGCGGGGGCGAAGCTGGACGTGGACCTGAAGGTTGACGGGATGATCCCGTTCAAGTTCACGTGCCCCGCGTGCGGCGGGCAGTGCAGCTTCGAGGTCCCGATTGTGAAGAAGAAGGTGGAGTTCGCGCTGCCCGCCTGCCCGCTGCTGCCTGCCGGCCCGTACAGCAACGTGACGACGGTGGAGCTGCCGTCGAAGGACCCGTCCCCCGTGTCGGTGTCCTTCAAGGGGACGGTCACGGTGAAGGACGCTGCCGGCAAGACCATCGTTGAGGTGGAGGTGCAGGGGAAGCTGTAGGTGCAGCCCCGTCTTCACCCTGTGTCCTGAAATGGACACCATCTTCTCTTTGTGTTGTGTTGTGCCTCTATTCGGCAGAGGAATGGGGAAGCGTTCAGTAATTGTTGCGACCCAGCCATGACACGACTGCGCTGGGCAAGGCCGTACCACCTACCCCGAGAAACAAAGCCAAACACGAAAAGAACACTGTCCTGCCGAATGGGTGTTGTCGTGGAGGCACTGCCTCTCATGCTGTGTTGTTTGTGTTGTTTTGTGTCGTGGCAGTGTCCCAACAAGCAGTGCACGGCTGTGTGCCAGCTGCTTTCGAATGCTGCCGACTCACACGTCGGTCGCACGAAGCCAGCGCCGCCTGCCCTGCAAGGTGCTGACTGCCACGGCATGCACCCCGCGCCCCTGCTCCCCTCCCCTGTCCCGCGGCCCTGCGAGCGCCTCTCGGCGTGGTGCTCCGTGTGCCGCTTCTGTGTCCCCGCTGGCGGCAGAACGCTGTGCTCATGACCTCTGCGTCTCTGCCGCCCTGCTGGTGAATTGCAGCTCCCATTACATAGATTCGTTGCTGATGCTGCCCTTTCCAGAACACACCGTGTGTTGCAGCGAAAAAGCGACCGTGCGCTTGATTGCCACACGCATCCCACACAACGGCATCTTTTGCACAGTTCTGAACAGTGCAGCCGAACACAGAAGGTTGTGCCGAATCATTGAGCAGGCCTCTTCCTGTCATGTGTTCGCCATGGTGTTGGTTATGTCATGCAAGCGAAGGTGACCCTGCCCACACCCCTGCCCGATTGCTCCGTATACATGTGTCAGTGTGCTTCGCAGATCATGTCCCGAGACAAACCCGCCCCCCACCCCCCCCGTCTATCGCGGGCTGCACTTCACTTCTCATCCTCACAGGCGGCCTTGCCCCAAGCCTGTCTGCTCGCACCCTCAGGTGCTGCCAAGACAGCAACACCATGGAGGTGTATGTGGCGGACCCCGCCACCGGCACACACCACGTGGTGGATGTGGAGGAGGAGGACACGCTGGACAGCCTGCATGCGCGTGCGGCAGAGGCGGTCGGGCTCTCGGCAGGCCGGGCTGTGTTCAGGGTGGGCGGGGAGGAGCTGTGCGCCGGAGGGGACGGCTGGGTCTCGGGGTGTGCTGCGCTGTGCGACGGGTGCGTGCTGGAGGTGGTGAACAGCGTGCAGCCGTACCTGCAGGAGCTGCAGAGGCACCGCACCCTCGACAGCATGCCCGACTGGGTGTGCGACGACAGCGAGTGTGTGCTCGCTGCGATCAGCATCGACGGCGGCAACCTGAAGCACGCCAGCACGAGGCTGCGGGGCGACCCCTGCACCGTGCTGGCAGCAGTGCGGCAGTGCCCCGCCTCCCTCGCCTCGGCAAGCGACGCGCTGCGTGCGGACCGTGCGTTTGTGGCAGAGTGCATCGATGTGCACGCCACAGCGATCGGCGGTGCTGCCCCGCACCTGAAGGACGACCTGGAGCTGGGGATGCAGGCCGTGGGCCGCTGCCACACCGCCCTGAAGCACCTGGGCCCGACACTGCGCGACACAGAGGAGGTTGTGCTGCACTCACTCAAAGGGTACTCTTCGTCCTACGACCTGTCGTCTGTGTCGCTGCGGTTGCGTGGCGACAGCGACTTCATGCTGGATGCTACATCCATCACGTGCTCCGCCTTTGCCTACGCGACACCGGAGGTGCTTGACGATCGCGAGACAGTGCTGTGTGCTGTATCGCATGCTGCAAGATGTTTCGACCCAATCAGCCAGCGTCTGAAGCGCGACCCCGATGTGCTGCTGGCTGCTGTCCACCGGTACTCGTCCGACGCACTCAGCGATGCACCGCCGAAGCTTCGCAACGACAAGGCCTTCATGCGGCAGTGCATGCAGATTGCGCCGCATGCCATCCGGTTTGCCTCGGATGCCCTGCGCTGCGACGAGGAGCTGGCGTGGGAGGCCGTTGCTATGTCCTCGTGGGCGGTCAAGCATGTACACGAGGACTTGCGCAGCAACATCGAGTTCATGACACGCTGTGTGGCGCGGGACGGCCAGTGCCTTAAGCATGCCCACAGTACGCTGCAGCAGAACCGGGACCTTCCGTTGCTTGCGGTGCGGACATACGGACATGCACTGAGGTACTGCGGGGCTGCACTGCAGAGTGACAGGGAGGTCGCTTTGGTTGCTATCCGTCAAGATGCCCGTGCACTTCAGTACTGTGCTGAGAGCCTGCGTGACGACAAGCAGTTTGTGATGTCCGCCGGAGGGTGGGGGCTGCTTGAGCACGTCTCGCCACGCCTGCAGAAGGACCGGACAGTGGTGTTGCATGCTCTTTGGCATTGTGCTTATGACCTGCGACATGCAGGCATCTACAAAGGCGACGTGTGGTTGGTGGCGCTCGCTGTGCTCTGCGAAGGGGGTGGCGTACTGGACTACACAGATGACTCCACACGCAGGTCCCCTGTGGTGCTGCTCGCCCGCCTTCTCTCCTGTTGTTCCTTTTTGTACAGGCGCGGGCTGTATGTCGCAGGGATCATCTGCTGCATGCTGGTCTACTGGTCGCTGCCCTATGTAGCCATGCTTGCTGGGGTGGGCATGGGTGCCGACCTGCTGTAGCAGGCGGCTGCCAGGACAGCCGGTGGGCAGGTTCTGCCGCGGGAGCGGCAACCCGTGTTGGGAAGTTCGCTTTTCGTATGTTTGGGGTCGCCTGGCCCAGCGGTCCCTGCCAATCCACAGGGCGTTTCGCTCATAAGCAAGGCGATTAGTGCCTCCGGAGGTACTAACAGCCTTGCCAGAAGTGCAGTGATCTGCCCTCTCAAAGAAAGGTACCCAATGTGTACCTCCCTCGGAGCACCTCCCGACAGATTAAAAGATTCTCAAATTCCCAAAACCCTGTAGTTGTAAGTAAAACTTCGCCCACCCCACACGGGATCGGTGGGCGATAGCGAACGCCCTGAGTGTAGGAATAAAAAATATGCAGGCAACAAGTACTTCGTTGTCCCTTTGTGGTGGAGGGGCCACAGAGGGTTTCTGGCACGATTCGGCCTTATCTCTGCCTGGAGGCCGGCAGTGGTGCCGCGTAGCGGTGCACCACACAAAACTGCTTTGTTGTTAACGCCTTGTAACGCCGTGTGTCACACGCGGCGAATTGCGATAACCCTTCTGCCCAAAGTGACTCGGGTCGCTGCGACACACCCGACACCGTGATGGCGGAGGCAGGAGGTGTCAGGGTTGAGGACCCACACCGCAGCACTGCGGAAGCTGGTTCTTGGTCCGACTACGAGTACAGCATGACCCCTGCCCACCCCTCTCCTTTCCTTGTCGCCATCCTCCGCAGCCGTCTGCATGTGGGGGTGACCCTCCCTGCACACCGCACCGACACTGCACCACTGCCGCACCACAGCCCTCTCCATTACCCTGCACACGGCAGCATGCATCTGTGCAAGGGCAAGTTTGGAGCGCGAGATACCTTGCTCTGCCCACTTTGACATGACATACTTTGCTGTGCAACACCGTCGCTTTGACAACTTCACACCTGGGTATACACACACAACGCATACAGATTGTAACGACTTGTACACACACAGCACGAATATGTCGCTGAAGCTGCTGAGCGCGGTGAACGTGGGTGACGTGGAGCTGCAGAACCGGATGGCGCTGGCACCTCTGACGCGCGGGCGTGCGACGGAGGACCACCTGCCGACGGAGGTGATGGTGGAGTACTACAGGCAGCGCGGGTCGGCAGGGCTGGTCATCACAGAGGCGGCAGGGATCTCGCGCCAGGGGGCGGGGTGGTACTGCGCACCCGGGATCTGGAACCAGGAGCAGGTGACTGGCTGGAAGAAGGTCACAGATGCGGTGCACGCACGCAAGGGTGTGGTCGCAATGCAGCTGTGGCACATGGGGCGGCAGGCACACTCAGACGTGACGGGGGAGGCAACGGTGGCCCCGTCTGCGATTGCAATCGAGGGGGAGGTGACGGCGTGGCGTGGGGAGAAGAAGCCGTACGAGACACCGAAGGAGTTGACGGTTGACGAGATCAAGAAGGTGCAGCAGGACTACAAGAATGCAGCAGTCAACGCGAAGCGGGCTGGGTGCGACATGGTGGAGCTCCACGCGGCCAACGGATACCTGCTGGACCTGTTCCTGCAGTCGTCGACGAACAAGCGGACGGATGCGTACGGCGGGTCGGTGGAGAAGCGGCTGCGCATGCTGTCGGAGGTGCTGGCGGCGGTCGAGGAGGTGTACCCTGCCAGCCGCATCGGGGTGCGTCTCTCCCCGAACGGGGCGTTCGGGTCGATGGGGAGCGCTGACAACATCGACACCTTCTCGGCTGCTGTGCGGATGCTGGGTGACCGGAAGGTGGGGTACGTGCACCTGATGGACGGGTTGGGTTTCGGGTTCCACGAGCTGACGGAGGCGTTCACGTTGAAGCACGCACGCGAGCTGCTGGAGCAGACGAAGGGTGCCGGCGGGGTGACGAAGCTGATGGGGAACGTGGGGTACACACGCGAGACGGCGGAGGAGCGGGTGCAGGCGGGCGAGGCAGACATGATCGCCTTCGGGCGTCCCTACATCAGCAACCCGGACCTGCCGGAGCGGTTCGCGAAGGGGGCGGCGCTGAACCCTGACGCAGAGTACGCTGACTGGTGGGGCATCGGCAAGGGTGCCAGTGGGTACACTGACTTCCCGACAATGGAACAGGCTGACGCACGTGCTCAGGTTGAGAAGAAGACGAAGACTGAGACACGCGCCGCTGTGCCCGCACCGGCACCTACACCCACGCACACACCACGCAAGCCCCCGCAGCGCAAGGTGGCGGTTGTTGAGAAGAAGAAGGGCACGGGTCTCTTCAGCTTCCTGCACTGCTGCTGACGTGTGTCCCACCACAATGGGTGCAACACGAGCACCCTGTGGTGCACTGTGTGCCTTTGTGTCTTCTGATGTGCGTCTGACTCCCGAGTTCTTTTTGGCTTTCTTCAAGGTGTGTTCTGAATGAGCACTGGTACTTCCTTGTGCACAAACTGTGCATATATTTTGTGTCTTCAGCAGCTTCTGCCCCCTTTGAAGGGTGAATCTGTTTACATTTTGGCTTACACCCACCGTTCTAACTCTTGATGTTTTTGCTGTTCTTGCTGTTTTCCGCATCCTGGTGCTGTTGTCCGGCCTTGCCGCACGAACGGCAGCCCTTTGTTTAGGTGCCCCCGAAAACCACCTTCGCAATGTGAGGGTGTCCGGGGCACCATTATTGTTGTTCATTCTGCTTTCGCCGTCTTGCAGCTGCACGGCAACCCACAGGCAAGTGGCCTTGGGATGCAGCAGCTGCCCTTCTAATCCTACCTCTAACTCTCAACGGTATCCACAAACGTTTCGGTGCAGGCCACTGTGCGTGTGCACGCCTTGTCCTTGCTGTGTGCAGCTGTTGTTGTGGGCCGCCAGGCTCATCTCCCGCTTCTGCACGCCGCGTGCAAAGCAGCACAGCCCTGCTTGTGGTAGGCAGCACGCTGACTGCTGCTCTTTGATCCCAATCGGTGATGAGTTCTCGTATGCAGCAGACAGCACGCTCGAATTGTGTTGCCAAGCAAGCGAAGGTGACCCTGCCCACCCCCAGCCCCAAGATGCTGGTGTGGAGCGGGTGCCTCGACCTCTTTTCGGGTTCTTTATTTCTTTATTTCCTTTTGGATGCGTCCACCAAAGAAAACGTGGCCACCCACTCGCAGAGGCTCCCGAAAGCTCCAGCATCAGCTAGCGGTTCATAGTGTAGATCGGTGTCTCCAGAAGGGGATGTCCGGTCGCAGAAGAAAAACGACGAAGACAACCACACAGGCCGCAAAAAAAAAACACTTGCCGCGTTCGCGACATGCGTGACACGCGACACGCTACCTGAAACGTGAGTGTGCCTTGCTAACACGGGCATTTCAACGGTCCGCCGACGACCGTTCCCCAAACCAGTAAACCAGCAGTTTTGGAAAATCGGAGAGATCACCCTACTGCGCTGAATATGGTGTGCACCACTGCAAAAATCCCCGGGAGCTTTTGGGCTTTCAGACCTGAAGGGGCCAGCAGGTGGGTGGCGTCGGGGAGTGGCAGCTTTGTAACTGTCCTCCAGCTGCTGGCATGTCCAGCCCTGCGAGAGTGCCAAGGTGTATTGAGTCCCTGCGGAGCACAACCCCCGATGAGAACGAGCGCCAGGTGATCCTCATTCATTTTCAGCTGCAACGCGCATGAGGGGCACTCTCTGCCGCAAGCATCTCTGGGCATCACTCGAGAGCTGTCACATGATGACGCGGAGAGAAATCAGAGAAAAAGTCCCGCCTGACGGGCACGCGCCTGGAAACTGTGGGGGGGCGAGCAAAAAATCTCTTGTAAAAGTTCTTAGAAAAAACCTGGTTCCCCGACCCAAAAAACCTGGAAAAAGGGCTCGTTCCCCGCCCAGGCCTGCTCTCCTTTCCTTGTCGCCATCCTCCGTCTGCATGTGTGGGTGCTGCTTGATGTGTTGGTGGACCCTCCCTGCACACCGCACCGACACTGCACCACTGCCGCACCACAGCCCTCTCCATTACCCTGCACACGGCAGCATGCATCTGTGCAAGGGCAAGTTTGGAGCGCGAGATACTTTACTGTGCTGCACAGCCCTGCTGAGGAGCTGTGCAATTAACACCTGCCGCTGCTGCTTCGTGCAGCGGGAGGAGTTGGAGCACTGCGAGACTAGCAGAAATGGGTCTGGCACAGACAGCCGTGCTGTGCTGTATTCTGTATTCTCTGTTGTCTTGTGTGTCCACACCACACCACACCACACACCACCCATCCTCACACCACAGCCTCTTCCGTCTCCACCACCACCACCTCGCACACTCAAGATGATGAAGGCGGTGTGCCTGTTTGCCGTGGTTGCGGCTGCGTTCGGCCACGGGCTGGAGGTGACCCGCACGGTGAAGGAGATTATGGCTGGCGGGAGCGCACAGGTGTTCGCGTCCCCCGGGTGCAAGAAGACCGACCAGTACGGGTCGAACGACTGCGAGTTCGCGTGGGGCCAGAAGCTGACGGCCCACGTGAACGCGACGCTCCCCGAGGCGGTGGACGCGGGGGCGAAGCTGGACGTGGACCTGAAGGTTGACGGGATGATCCCGTTCAAGTTCACGTGCCCCGCGTGCGGCGGGCAGTGCAGCTTCGAGGTCCCGATTGTGAAGAAGAAGGTGGAGTTCGCGCTGCCCGCCTGCCCGCTGCTGCCTGCCGGCCCGTACAGCAACGTGACGACGGTGGAGCTGCCGGCGAAGGACCCATCCCCCGTGTCGGTGTCCTTCAAGGGGACGGTCACGGTGAAGGACGCTGCCGGCAAGACCATCGTTGAGGTGGAGGTGCAGGGGAAGCTGTAGGTGCAGCCCCTGCCTCAATGCAACCGAGACTTGTGACCTGTGTTTAGTGGCGTGTGTTTTCTGTCTCACCTTTTTTCTTGTTTCTTGTCCGTTGTGCCAGCGCCAAAGGCAAGGCAGGAGCAAGTGTGCATGCCGGCTTTCGAATGCTGCCCACACCCACACACGGGCACACGAAGCCAGCTCCACCTGCTCCCTTGCACTGCGATGCCTGGCACACCCACACCAACCAACCAGACGACACGCGTGCTCCGAACCAGTGCCAGGCCCCAACCGTGCTTCTGCGAGTGTCTCTCCCGCAGTGCATCGCTGGTGCCCCTGTCCCGCATGCACGGACGTCACAGCCTGCTGTGCGCACTCTTGTCTCCGTGCGCAGTCCTCGCATCTCCAGTGCAGGTGCCTGTGTGTTGCACACCGTCTTGGCCGCCTCCCTGGCAGCTGCGCCGTGTCGTCTGATATGTCTCCTCCCACCACCCTGTGCTCATGTCCATCCGTGTTGTGCCTCTTGGCGTGCCTGGAGTGGGTCAGCCCTCCACCCACCCTCGCTTCGTTGGTGTGCTGCTTGCCCGCCTCGCACCACGTACACGCCGCCCTGCTGCCTGACGCCCTCCCTCCCCTGCTCCCACGCCCCCTGCACCTTGCTCATGGTTTTGCTCTGCGTGTCGCATCTCTGCCGCCAACACGCCCACCCTTCCCTCACGGCAGGTGTTACACTCGAGGCACTCGGGCCGCGCGACCACGATGGGCCTCACAAAGGAGATCCGTGCAGCGAGCAAGCAGGTTGCTTCCGACTGCTGCAAGTTCCTGACGGCGTCCCCCTCGCCTTTCCATGCCGTGCAGAACATGACGACAGAGCTGAAGAAGATGGGCTTCAAGCAGCTCTTTGAGGACGACAAGTGGCATGGTGCTCTGGAGGCTAACGGGCGGTACTTCACCACACGCAACCAGAGCTCCCTGATCGCGTTCGTTGTGGGAGGGAAGTACCCGGCAACGACTGGCGGAGGCGGTTTCAAGATTGTGGGTGCCCACACCGACAGCCCCTGCTTTGTGCTCAAGCCGAAGACAGCTGAGCAGAGCAGCGGCTACAAGCAGGTGGGTGTGCAGACCTACGGTGGCGGCCTGTGGCACACCTGGTTTGACCGTGATGTCGCCATCGCCGGGAAGGTGGTGTACCGTGGTGATGACGGTTCCCTGCAGTCAAAGCTGCTGAAGGTGGACCGCCCGATCCTGCGCATCCCCAACCTTGCCATCCACCTGACGAACGCGAAGGAGCGTGAGGCCTTCACATTTAACAAGGAGCAGCACCTGCTGCCGATGCTGTGCTCCGACATTGTCAGCCAGCTGGAGGCTGCGGAGGTGAAGGACGAAGAGAAGGAGGATGCAAAGCCCTCCGCAAAGCCCCGCCACCACGCAGAGCTCCTCAACCTCATCGCAGAGGAGACGGGTGTGGATGTGAAGGCGCTGGTGGACTTCGACCTGTACCTCCACGACACGCAGGAGGCAGCGGTGGGCGGGCTGTTCGAGGAGTTTGTGTTCTCCGCTCGCATCGACAACCTGATCTCCTGCTACAACGGGGTGGAGGCGCTGAAGGCGTACTGCCAGGACGGCACCTCGATCGCGGAGGACAGCATGGTGTCCATGCTTGCCGTCTACGACCACGAGGAGGTGGGCAGCGCCTCTGCCATTGGGGCAGGGTCGTCTTTCACCAACGACGTGATCCGCAGGGTGACGAGTGTGTTCTCACCGCATGCTGATGCGTATGAGCAGACCATCAGGTCCTCATTTGTCGCGTCTGTGGATGGCGTGCACGGCGTGCACCCCAACTACAGCGACAGGCACCAGATGAACCACCGCCCCGAGATGCACAAGGGGCCGACGATCAAGTACAACGCGAACCAGCGTTACGCCACCAACTCCGAGTCATCCTCAATCGTGAAGCGCCTCGCAGAGCTGGTTGCCGTGCCCACCCAGGAGGTGTGCGTGAAGAACGGTATGTCGTGTTCTGCCCTCTGTTATGCCCTTCGTCCCTCTTCCCTCCTCGGGTGAAGCAACGGGGTGCCCGCTGTGTGTTGTGTCGAATCTGCTGCGGCCTGTGCCGGCCGGCAACCATGTTGCACCACGGCCTGGGGTGCGCTCTGTTCTGAAGAATGGGGTGATCACTGGTGCCACGACACGCTGCCAAGAGTCAAATAAAGTGGTCTGCTTTCCGCCCCCTGCATCACCCCCACCCTCCCTACGACACCCTCCCGCATGCAGATTCGCCGTGCGGGTCGACGATCGGGCCGATCATCTCCACTGGGACCGGGATCACAACAGTGGACATCGGCAACCCCATGCTGAGCATGCACAGCGTGCGCGAGCAGTGTGGCACGGTATGGCTTCCCTTGCTGAGCAAGAGGGAGAGGCATCACAGCTAAGATCTGGCGTTACCTGCTCACCCCCACCCCCCCCACACACACACCTCCAGATCGACCTCCACTACATGAACCTTCTGCTGCACTCCTTCTACAAGAACTACAGCGAGGTGCGGAAGAACCTCCCCCGCTTCTAGGGGGGAAGCTGAGTTGGCGTTGTGTGTCGAGCATGGGGTGGCGATGCAGCGGTGCCTGTCTGTTTCACTGAGAGCCCCAGTCATCGGAACATGCGTGCATATGTGCATGCTCGCCAATTGAACCGGGCATGGTGTGGTGTTCCGTGAATCCTTCACGTTAAAAAATTCCGTGCGTGGGTGGGCGTAAGCGCTTTGATAGTGCGTGCCCCTGTTTCAAATTGCTTCTGGCCCTCACACCCCCTGTTGCGGGCGTGATGTCCAGCACAAAACGTGCTGATGGGAGGCGGCAAGCCTTCGCTTTGCCAAAGGCAGGGGGGGCGGGGGTGTGGCAACATTGCTTTCCGGATCTCTCTGCAACCCCGCCTGGGCAGCGATTTTAACTCCCGAAGTGAGGCCCTCCGCATGGGGCGGGCCCTTCGCAACGTCTCAAACACAACCGGTTTGGCTTTCATGAGGCGCTTCCGTGTGGACGCACGGCAACCCACCAGCGTAAAGAAGCCCCACACAGGGCACCACCCCTGGCCCGGTGTCCCTGCAAATGAATCACACGAGCGGGCTAAACACTACGACGTAGCACACAGCGAGCTGGGGGGTCGGGGGGGGGTCGGGCGCAACTTTAAAATATACGACACTGCACACCATGAGGGTGTTTGTCGATCCACAACACTCCCCCCCCCCCACAACCCTCCATACCCCTCACCCCTTCTCTACAGTCTACTCTTTACCCCCCTCCCCCCTCACCTGGCTGCATTCCGAGAACCCCTCCCCCACCCCCCACCCTATTTCGCAACTAACAACCCACGCCCCACAGCACATACACAGGCACACTGGCGCCCACCACCGCAACCTCCCCAGAGTGTGGGGTGGCAGGTGGGGGGTGAAATTAACGCAGCTGATGCGCGTTGGCCACGCCATGAGTGTTTGCCGCCACTGCGGTGTCGCAGCATCGTCGGCGTTGCGGTGACGCTGCTCCCCCCTCTCTCTCTTCTTCCTGATGCGGGCCACGCGGCTGCTCCGCGCTTCCGACAAGGAGACAAGCGCATGGCTGACGCGGCACTGCTTCCGCAGAACCAACCCGCAGGACGGGTGGGACCAGGAGGGCATGCTGGCACCGGGCATCCGCTTCCCCGAGCTCCTCGAGGGCCGCCGCGCGCTGGGGCACGAGGTGGGGCTGGCGACATACAACGTGGCTCTGGAGGCAGTGCGCACCGCACAGAACGACCGCACCGCATGGGCCCTCTTCCACGACATGTCCGCCCACGGCGTCACGCCGGACCACACCACCTTCCTCTCCCTCATGAGATGCTCCGCGTCGCGCGGCGATGTCGACGGTGCGAAGAAGGCGTGGAAGCTCATGCGGAAGGCAGGCCTTGCCCGCTTCAACTCGCAGACCCCCCCTGCCGTGCCTGAGATGCTGTTCTCCGCCTTGGTGAAAGCGCACGCTGCTTCGGGGGATCCTGAAGGGGCGTTCCGAATAGCACGCTCGCTGATGAAGGTTGAGAGGGTGAAGCCGTCGTGCCGCAACATCATCAGCCTCGTCGGGGCGTGCTCAAGCTATGCGCAAGCGCTTCAGGTGGCTCGGTGGGGCGAGGCAGAGCACGGCTGCCGCATCGACTTACGCCTGATGAATGCCGTGCTGCGCCGCTGCAGGACGCACTCCGAAATCCGCGCCTTCTGGAAGGAGCTGGCTTCGCAGAAGCTGAGCCCCAGCCACGACACATGGCACTGCCTGGCAGCTGCCACGGCGGCAGCAGGAGATGCCGATGGGGTTCTCGAGATCCTGAAGATGAGGTCGGAAGCCGGGGCGATGGATGCGCGCCTTGTGCGTCAGGCCGTGACCTGCCTGGCGGGTGCCATCACTGCAGCGCGGGAAGCGGGTGATGCAGAGGAGGCTGCGCGGTGCCTAGAAGCTGCAGAGGGTGTCTATGCAGCCTCCCTCGCCGCGGGGCTGAGGTGCCGGCGTGTGGCTGCCGGGATGCTGCAGTGCTTCTTCCGCGCAGCGGCTGTCGACAAGGTGGCCCCCTTCTGCCGCAGCCTCCCCTTCACCCCGCACGCGTGGGTTCCAAAGATGGCGGCGTTTTACACAGAGCAGGGGAGGGGCGATCTTGCCGAGCGTGTCGTTGCAGAACACCAGAAGGACACCGCTCTGAAATCCAGGGCGTTAAACCCCGCGGGTGTCCTGGGTGTCCGGGAGTGAGGGGTCGTCGTGCCCCTGCCTGTGCTGGTTGGAGGTGGGGTGGTGTGGGAGGGGTGGGTGCCGTTCTGCCTGCTGGCTCCGGCTTTCCGGGTGTGAGTGACGAAGCAAACGGCTAACCCTCGTCTCAAGCGCAGTCTGCCAGGGGTGAGTCGCTGCGGTGCGCCAAGGCGGGATAGGGGGGGGGGGTAGGGGGGTTAAGCCAGGTTACTGCTGCCAGGCCAGCTTGTTGCCTCCAGCCCCAAAAAACCATGAGGTAGTGACCATACCCTTCACACACAGCCCCAACTCCCTCCCCATCCCACTCCCAAACCCCCCTGCTTTTTTTTTGCCACAAAGCTTGCCGTACAGAGAGCGATGGCCCCACCCCACACCCCCCACACCCTCTGGTGCGTGTCGTTCTTTGATCGCACCGCGGGGTCTATCCACACCCACACCCTTCCCCGCTTCACTCCCCGCTTCACCCCCTTCTTCTAACAGGCCTGCCAGCCACTGGGGGGGCAAGGGGTGTTTCACTTCGGGGCCAGGCGGGGAAAGGCCGCAAAATGACGCCCAACACGACGCAGTGGCGCAGCGCCCTACCCGTCATCATGCTGCTGCTGTGCATCGTTGTGTACCGCGCCCTGCTGACAGCAGGGGACATCCCCACAAGCGCCATCCTCTCCAGCCCCTACTCCCACGAGAACAACCTGTCGCAGATGGTGGATGCACTGCGCAGAGGGCTCGAGGAGAACGAGCCGCAGGACCCACTTCAATACGCGGTCTCTGCCCTCCAGGCCCTGGGCACGCCGAAGCTGATCATCGTGGGCCCCCCTGCAGCGGGGAAGGGCACGCAGTGTGAGGTATATATTCTGTGCAACGGTAGGGGGGTGGGGGGCCGTTGGTTGGGTTATCACTGCCGTTTCCTCAGCCATCACACCGCATTCCTTATTGTTCTTTGCACAGCTGATGGTGAAGCAGTTTGGTTTTGTGCACATCAGCACGGGGGACCTGTTGCGCGCAGAGGTGAAGGAGGGGACGAAGCTCGGGAAGCAGGCGGCGGACCTGATGTCAGCCGGGAAGCTCGTCCCCGATGACCTGGTTCTGGAGATCCTCCTGAAGCGGATGGACCAGGATGACGTGCGGCGGAAGGGGTGGCTTCTCGATGGCTTCCCGCGCACCCCTGTGCAGCTGGAGATGATGGTGCAGCGCAAAATCATCGCAGACTCCGTTGTGCTGCTGGACGTGCCAGACAGCGTGGTTATCGAGCGTGTCGAGGGGCGCCGCACAGACCCCGAAACCGGCAAGGTGTACCACCTGAAGACTCGCCCTCCACCCCCGGAGATCGTGCACCGCCTGGTGCAGCGCCCCGACGACACACGTGACAAGACTCTCGAGAGGCTCCGTCAATACCACGCGCACAGCGACCCCCTCCTGAAGAAGTTCACATGCCCCGTGCATCAGATCAAGGCACAGGGGAAGACCCCCTCTGAGGTATGGATTTTTGCTTGGATGCAGACCACGCCGTGGCGGGTCTTGGGAGGCAGATTTCTCGGAAGGGGGTGGGTAGGTCTGTCGGGACCGATATGGATGTGTTCCCACACACGCAGCCCCGCCCAATTCTGCCCCCGCCCCACTCACAACCGCCTGCCCCTGCGCAGATCATGGCGTTGCTCATGCGGCCAGTGCAGACTACCAGGTGGGCGTTGCTCGCGAGAAAGATGGAGTTGAAGCGCAACCCTGTGCTGTGATGATCACGATGACGGCACGCGTCTCTGCGTTTCCCACCCCACCCCCACCCCATCCCGAGGGGGGGATATGCTAGCTTGTCGGGGGGGGAGGGGCGGAGCAATCGGCGGGTTGCCGACCCCGTCAACTCTCGAAATAGGCAAATTGCTCGCCCCCTGCCACCATGCCGAGCATGTGGATTTATATATTCGCAGATACACAGCCATATGTTAGCTTCCTTGACCCTATTGGCGATACCAGCCATTATATCTATATAGTGCCCTGCGCTCGCGCCGGAGGGGGGGGGAGGGCCCTCCTCCGCAAAGCAGCTTCATAAATCCCCTGCGTTGGGGAGTGGGTGGGGTGGGGTGGGGTGGGGGTGGGTGTGGGGGTGCTACGTTTTCCCGGCACTCTTGTGTTACACTTCGGCGATGGGGCGGCGTGCCGGGGGGGAAAAAAAAATAACCGACGTTATTTTTTGGGGGCGGCGGCTCGCACGCACGGCGTGGCCAGGCCGTCATACCATTGCCACTGCATGGGGGGCCAAAATCCTCCTGTTATTTTGTGAGTCTCACAGCCAATCGGTGAGCTGGTTGGGGAGGTGGGGTGGTGTGTGTGTGTGTGGTTATAAAGTTTTAAGGCGGTGTCGCCCTGCACGGGCAGTAGCACCTCCCTTCAGTATCGCACTCCCGAAGGATTCCTCAACACGGCGTGACACCGGTTTCGACGCGTACTCTTCGTACCCCTCCCCCCGGCCGCGTCTCTTCAGCGAAGAACCGGGGATAATCGGACCAGGGCTAGCTAAACCCTGGTGGTGTCACGGGTGGGGTTGGAGAGGGAGAAAAAGGAAGAAATGAAGTTGCGAAAAAGTCAAACACTGACACGTGAAATCAATAAAAAGGGTGGTATATATCGCCCCCTTGCTGCGACGTAGACACTAAAGAGTCAGGCCGCTTCAAGAGTCTTGAGGGCTTGTGTGTGTGTGTGTGTGTATGGAGGTACAGCGGAGGCATGGCATCAGAGCTCGCTCGGTGCAGCCTATTCTCTGTCACTATAAAGAAGCTTAACACGTGTGGGTGTTGCGGGTGTTGTGCTCTTCGTATCCCGACGAATATTCTTCGGCTCTTTGTATTTGCGCTCCACCCACACAGTTTTTTTTAACCACAGCAGGACCCCTGTCAGGTGCCAAGGTGTCGGGCAGCGATACCTTGCCAATGTGCAGCACCGCCACACTCCAGGGGTTCTCCGAGCGGCTTGTGTTCCTGATGCAAGTATGCCACCAGGGGCACATAAGTTAACTACCCACCCCCCACCCCCTCTCCATTGAGATCAGGGGTTACGACACGGAAACCCTCGTGTATTTCGTACGATCCCTCCAACACCAGTCACGGCGTGTCTAGCTGAGGATGTGACAAGTGTGGCTGTGGCTAGCTGTTGTCCCGTGGATAGTCCACTGCGACGCCACCACGCAACCCCACGGGCACTGCGAGCCATGCCCCTCACCACACCCATCTCGCTAGACATGGTGCTGACGTGCGTCGTGTGCCGGAGGGGACATTCTTCTCTCTTCCAGCAACTAGCCCCTACAATGTGCGGTGCATGCACTGACTCCGATCCGCCTCTCACTGAGAGTCGTCCGTAGAGCTCTTACGCAGCTGCATGATCCGCCGACGTGTCAAAAGAGCCTGCCCAGCCCCAGCCCCGCCCCCCTCTTAACCCAAACACTCAGAGGATCTGCCCCACACGCATGCAGTGAGTCATCACACCTGTACACCTATACACCGGCAGGGGGGAGGAGGGGGTGCCAGCCCCAGCCCCAGCTCATCCAAGCAGGCGTCTGCATGCCAGGGGCTTTGTCTATCGGATGGCAGGCGATGCGGCGTACTGCGCGCAGCATGAGCTGTGGATTGTGAGCGACAACATGGCGCGCTATTTGGTGGAGCGCATGCCCTCCGACCCCGTGGGGTGTTTGGAGGACTATCTTGCGGGGGACACTGCAGAGGCGGTGACACGGCTGTCGCCTCCGGAGGGCGTGCCGCTTACAGCGGCGCGGCGTGACTACCTGCAGCGGCACGGGGTGGCGGCACTGCTTGAAGGCATGTTGCAGGACACAATCATGTCGCGCAGCCAGAGCCCTGTCAGCCACATGCTGTCTTACCTCCAGCAGCTGCAGTACGGCAGCAGCCCTGTCGTTGCGCAGCGGACACTCGGTAGGGTGGAGCGCCCGGCATCTCCTGTAGAGTGGGGTGGCGTGTGACGCCCCCTGAGGGATGAGAGGCTGAGTGGTTGGTATTTAGCTGGTTTGTACACTCAACAGCTGTTGGTATTTAGCACGTTTGAACCCCCAGGGTTTTGGCGCACAGCAAAAGACAACATCCCTCTGTTTCTGTTTGGGGGGAAGGGGTGGGGGGAGGGGGGGTGTTGTTGGGATGCGGATGCCGTTCTGCTCTCTCTATCGCTCCCTCTTTGTTCGTCAACTAGTTGAAGCACCTTTGGTGCGTCTTGGGGGAGGGGGAGGGGTCACTAGGAGGCTAGATCTGAGGAAGTATCGCGGGTGAGGAGATTCCCTTTAGGTGGGGCGGCTGCCCTATCCATTGTTGCCTCTGATTCATACCGCCGCCTAAAGTGACCCCCTTCTCCCTCTCTCTCCCCGTCCGTTCTCGCGTTCGATGCAAGAAAGGTGATGAGGTGCACTTTAGACCTTGGGGTGGGGTGGGGTGGCTTCGTTCAGCCCACATCCACCAGTAGAGGTCTTCCGCTTGAAATATACAAAAACTGTGAGTTCCCTCACAACGGATGCGTCGCGCCGACACAGCGCGGCAGGGTGTAGTGGCACACTGTCTTGTATGTAATGTGCCTGTTTCGCTTCAGCAGGGTGTCTGCACTTCTTTCCCTTTGGTGTATCGTGGTGTACAGTTGTTGGGAGCAGCGTACCAGGGGCACTCCCGCATGCCTGTGGGGACCTGCCGGCAGGAGGCGCATATGGGGGTGGAGCGGCCAAGGCCAGTGCGTGCGAAAGTGTGACTATCTTGAATCAATGCATGTGGGGTAGCGGGTGGGCAGCAGGTGTGCTCTTCATGTGAACCCCACCTCACACAGATTGTAACGACTTGCACACACACAGCACGAATATGTCGCTGAAGCTGCTGAGCACGGTGAAGGTGGGTGACGTGGAGCTGCAGAACCGGATGGCGCTGGCACCTCTGACGCGCGGGCGTGCGACGGAGGATCACCTGCCAACGGAGGTGATGGTGGAGTACTACAGGCAGCGCGGGTCGGCAGGGCTGGTCATCACAGAGGCGGCAGGGATCTCGCGCCAGGGGGCGGGGTGGTACTGCGCACCCGGGATCTGGAACCAGGAGCAGGTGACTGGCTGGAAGAAGGTCACAGATGCAGTGCACGCACGCAAGGGTGTGGTCGCAATGCAGCTGTGGCACATGAGGCGGCAGGCACACTCAGACGTGACGGGGGAGGCAACGGTGGCCCCGTCTGCGATTGCAATCGAGGGGGAGGTGACGGCGTGGCGTGGGGAGAAGAAGCCGTACGAGACACCGAAGGAGTTGACGGTTGACGAGATCAAGAAGGTGCAGCAGGACTACAAGAATGCAGCAGTCAACGCGAAGCGGGCTGGGTGCGACATGGTGGAGCTCCACGCGGCGAACGGGTACCTGCTGGACCTGTTCCTGCAGTCATCGACGAACAAGCGGACGGATGCGTACGGCGGGTCGGTGGAGAAGCGGCTGCGCATGCTGTCGGAGGTGCTGGCGGCGGTCGAGGAGGTGTACCCTGCCAGCCGCATCGGGGTGCGTCTCTCCCCGAACGGGGCGTTCGGGTCGATGGGGAGTGCTGACAACACCGACACCTTCTCGGCTGCTGTGCGGATGCTGGGTGACCGGAAGGTGGGGTACGTGCACCTGATGGACGGGTTGGGTTTCGGGTTCCACGAGCTGACGGAGGCATTCACGCTGAAGCACGCACGCGAGCTGCTGGAGGAGACGAAGGGTGCCGGCGGTGTGACGAAGCTGATGGGGAACGTGGGGTACACACGCGAGACGGCGGAGGAGCGGGTGCAGGCGGGCGAGGCAGACATGATCGCCTTCGGGCGTCCCTACATCAGCAACCCGGACCTGCCGGAGCGGTTCGCGAAGGGGGCGGCGCTGAACCCTGACGCAGAGTACGCTGACTGGTGGGGCATCGGCAAGGGTGCCAGTGGGTACACTGACTTCCCCACGATGGAACAGGCTGACGCACCCACACCCACACGCTCGCACACCACGGATGCGTCGCTGAAGCTGCTGAGCGCGGTGAAAGTTGGGGCCGTGGAGCTGCAGAACCGGATGGCGCTGGCACCTCTGACGCGCGGGCGTGCGACGGAGGACCACCTGCCGACGGAGGTGATGGTGGAGTACTACAGGCAGCGCGGGTCGGCAGGGCTGGTCATCACAGAGGCGGCAGGGATCTCGCGCCAGGGGGCGGGGTGGTACTGCGCACCCGGGATCTGGAACCAGGAGCAGGTGACTGGCTGGAAGAAGGTCACAGATGCAGTGCACGCACGCAAGGGTGTGGTCGCAATGCAGCTGTGGCACATGGGGCGGCAGGCACACTCAGACGTGACGGGGGAGGCAACGGTGGCCCCGTCTGCGATTGCAATCGAGGGGGAGGTGACGGCGTGGCGTGGGGAGAAGAAGCCGTACGAGACACCGAAGGAGTTGACGGTTGACGAGATCAAGAAGGTGCAGCAGGACTACAAGAATGCAGCAGTCAACGCGAAGCGGGCTGGGTGCGACATGGTGGAGCTCCACGCGGCAAACGGGTACCTGCTGGACCTGTTCCTGCAGTCGTCGACAAACAAGCGGACGGATGCGTACGGCGGGTCGGTGGAGAAGCGGCTGCGCATGCTGTCGGAGGTGCTGGCGGCGGTCGAGGAGGTGTACCCTGCCAGCCGCATCGGGGTGCGTCTCTCCCCGAACGGGGCGTTCGGGTCGATGGGGAGTGCTGACAACACCGACACCTTCTCGGCTGCTGTGCGGATGCTGGGTGACCGGAAGGTGGGGTACGTGCACCTGATGGACGGGTTGGGTTTCGGGTTCCACGAGCTGACGGAGGCATTCACGCTGAAGCACGCACGCGAGCTGCTGGAGGAGACGAAGGGTGCCGGCGGTGTGACGAAGCTGATGGGGAACGTGGGGTACACACGCGAGACGGCGGAGGAGCGGGTGCAGGCGGGCGAGGCAGACATGATCGCCTTCGGGCGTCCCTACATCAGCAACCCGGACCTGCCGGAGCGGTTCGCGAAGGGGGCGGCGCTGAACCCTGACGCAGAGTACGCTGACTGGTGGGGCATCGGCAAGGGTGCCAGTGGGTACACTGACTTCCCCACGATGGAACAGGCTGACGCACGTGCTCAGGTTGAGAAGAAGACGAAGACTGAGACACGCGTCGCTGTGCCCGCACCGGCACCTACACCCACGCACACACCACGCAAGCCCCCGCAGCGCAAGGTGGCGGTTGTTGAGAAGAAGAAGGGCAAGGGTCTCTTCAGCTTCCTGCACTGCTGCTGACGTGTGTCCCACCACAGTGGGTGCACCACTTGCACCCTGTGGTGTACTGTGTGCCTTTGTGTCTTCGATGTGCTGCATGACTTTCGAGTTTTTGGCTTTCTTCAAGGTGTGCTTTGAGCGAATGAACTGGTATTTCCTTGTGCACTATCTGCGCATATGTTTTTGCGTCTTTGGCAGCTTCTGCCGCATTGCTCTGCATCCTTTGAAGGGTGCAGTTGTTTTTATTTTGGCTTACACCCACCGTTCTAACTCTTGATGTTTTTTGCTGTTCTTGCTGTCTTCTGCATCCGGTGCTGTTGTCCGGCCTTGCCGCACGAACGGCAGCCCTTTGTTTAGGTGCCCCCGAAAACCCCCTTCGCAATGTGAGGGTGTCAGGGGCACCATTCTTGTTGTTCATTCTGCTTTCGGCGTCTTGCAGCTGCACGGCAACCCACAGGCAAGTGGCCTTGGGATGCAGCAGCTGCCCTTCTAACCCCACCTCTAACTCTCAACGGTATCGACGCCCGTTCCGGTGCAGACCGCTGTGCGTGTGCACGCCTTGTCCGTGCTGTGTGCAGCTGTTGTTGTGGGCCGCCAGGCTCATCTCCCGCTTCTGCATGACGCGTGCACAGCAAAGTGCTTGTGGTAGGCAGCACCCTGACTGCTGCTCTTTGATCCGAGTCGGTGCTGAGTTCTCGTATGCAGCAGACAGTACGCTTGCGTTGTGTTGCCAAGCAAGCGAAGGTGACCCTGCCCACCCCTCTCCTTTCCTTGTCGCCATCCTCCGTCTGCATGTGTGGGTGCTGCTTGATGTGTTGGTGGACCCTCCCTGCACACCGCACCGACACTGCACCACTGCCGCACCACAGCCCTCTCCATTACCCTGCACACGGCAGCATGCATCTGTGCAAGGGCAAGTTTGGAGCGCGAGATACTTTGCTGTGCTGCACAGCCCTGCTGAGGAGCTGTGCAATTAACACCTGCCGCTGCTGCTTCGTGCAGCGGGAGGAGTTGGAGCACTGCGAGACTAAGTGGGTCCGGCACAGACAGCCGTGCTGTGCTGTATTCTGTATTCTCTGTTATCTTGTGTGTCCACACCACACCACACCACACACCACCCATCCTCACAACACAGCCTCTTCCGTGTCCACCACCACCACCTCACACACTCAAGATGATGAAGGCGGTGTGCCTGTTTGCCGTGGTTGCGGCTGCGTTCGGCCACGGGCTGGAGGTGACCCGCACGGTGAAGGAGATTATGGCTGGCGGGAGCGCACAGGTGTTCGCGTCCCCCGGGTGCAAGAAGACCGACCAGTACGGGTCGAACGACTGCGAGTTCGCGTGGGGCCAGAAGCTGACGGCCCACGTGAACGCGACGCTCCCCGAGGCGGTGGACACGGGGGCGAAGCTGGACGTGGACCTGAAGGTTGACGGGATGATCCCGTTCAAGTTCACGTGCCCCGCGTGCGGCGGGCAGTGCAGCTTCGAGGTCCCGATTGTGAAGAAGAAGGTGGAGTTCGCGCTGCCCGCCTGCCCGCTGCTGCCTGCCGGCCCGTACAGCAACGTGACGACGGTGGAGCTGCCGGCGAAGGACCCGTCCCCCGTGTCGGTGTCCTTCAAGGGGACGGTCACGGTGAAGGACGCTGCCGGCAAGACCATCGTCGAGGTGGAGGTGCAGGGGAAGCTGTAGGTGCAGCCCCTGCTTCAATGCAACCGGGACTTGTGACCTGTGTTTAGTGGCGTGTGTTTTCTGTCTCGCTTCTTGTTTCTTGTCCGTTGTGCCAGCGCCAAAGGCAAGGCAGGAGCAAGTGTGCATGCCGGCTTTCGAATGCTGCCCACACCCACACACGGGCACACGAAGCCAGCTCCACCTGCTCCCTTGCACTGCGATGCCTGGCACACCCACACCAACCAACCAGACGACACGCGTGCTCCGAGCCAGTGCCAGGCCCCAACCGTGCTTCTGCGAGTGTCTCTCCCGCAGTGCATCGCTGGTGCCCCTGTCCCGCATGCACAGACATTACAGCCTGCTGTGCGCACTCTTGTCTCCGTGTGCAGTCCTCGCATCTCCAGTGCAGGTGCCTGTGTGTTGCACACAGCCGTCTTGGCCGCCTCCCTGGCAGCTGCGCCGTGTCGTCTGATATATCTCCTCCCACCACCCTGTGCTCATGTCCATCCGTGTTGTGCCTCTTGGCGTGCCTGGAGTGGGTCAGCCCTCCACCTCGCCGACCCGCATATCTGATACAAGCCTACTTTTGACAAGATGACAACTGGGCACCTCCGCTTGTCTGTGACGTCCTCGAAACGTGTATCACCTCTCACGGTTTCGGTGGCACCGAGACACCGGGCCACCACGAGTCCACCCCCCCCCCCCCCCCCCCACACACACACACACACGCACCTTTTTCTCTAGCGGTATCCCTCAGTGTTGCAGGCCTCCCCGCCCCACACCCCGCCCCCTGCACCCCCCCGAAGATCTGCCATCCCCTTTGCTTTGTCTCTGGTGTTCTCCTGCACACAGCTCCGCCGCCACCACGCCCCACACCAAGCAGGAAGCTGTGCGTTGGGATCTGAGGATCATTTGCCCCGCCTGGTCTGCCTTACTAACCCCACTGCCGGATTTCCCCACCCCGGGGCCCTGGGGACCAACCGATCGGGAGTCCGACAGCAGCCCGACTTCTTCGCAACGCTGTGTGTCGGTGGTGTGCCCTACGACACCGTTTGCCCGACGATGGCCACCGTTGCCAGGCAGTGGAGCACAGCCGGGCGGCAGCAGCGGAGGGAGAAGCGATGCCGCGATGAAGACGATGATGCGGATGCAGCCAGCATTGCCCAGGAGATCAGCCACCTGTTGGAAACTCGGCGCCGTCTGGTCCAGCGTGTCATGCAGTCCCGCCTCCGTGCCTCCAGCCTTGCGCAGCACCCTGGCAGCAGCATGCCTGTGCACAGCCCAGCCTCACCACCGCCACTTCCGATGAGTGGCACGCCTGCCGTCGCCGAGCTGCCGTCACTCCAGTCGCTCCCCAACCACCTGCCGTCGCAGCCGACCCCCGGTGGCGATGCGCTGTCGGCGACACCGCAGGAAACCGCGAGCCTGCCTGTGATCAACCTCATGCCGGCCGCCACCCCGCCGGCACCGGCCCGCCAGCCAGCACCGCTGGGGTGTGGGGGTGCGGAGGGGGTCGGCGCTGCGGCAGCGGCGCTGCTGCTGGGCGGGTCGCAGCCGTGCACCGGGGAGAGCGTCCCGTCGCAGACGCCTGAGGGCTGCGCTGAGGGGTCCCTCGGAGCTGCCGGGGCGGCGCCGCCGCAGGGGGGGGGGCTCCCTCAGGTGCCGGTTGCGCCGAGGTTTATCTACGCCGCACCGCCCGCAGAGGCACAGCAGCAGCGGCAGCAGCAGCAGCAGCCCTCTGGCACAGAGCCCAGCGCGTCGGTGCCTGTGCCCTGCGGCGATGATGCACAGCAGCCCCGCGATGACACCCCTGCCTCGCAGTGCTCCGACAGCACGCCGCGGCAGGGCGTTGCTGTCGCTGCTTCTGCTTCTGCTTCAGTCCCCATCCAGGCAGCCAGCAGCGCCATCAGCAGCAGCGCTGCCCAGCAGCAGGAGTGGTGTGCCGCAGGCACACCCGAGGCAGGCACGCCCTGCCCCAGTGCTGAGCAGCAGCAGCAGCAGCAGCGCCCTGCGCTGCTCACCCCCTCTCAGGCCACAGGGGGGGTGCTGCCGCACCCAGAAGCGGCGGCGGCGGCGTCGGCAGCGGCAGCGGCGGCGACGCAGCAGCACACGTGGCAGATCAACGACGAGCACCGCATCCACTGCGTGGGCTGGACGGGGAGCATCTTCGCTGCCCCGGAGGAAGCAGAGGCGTCGGCTGTGTCCGTCTCCCTCGGGGGTGCCTACCCGCGGTGTGTCGCAGCGGTGTGGGGGCCGCGCCAGGCCTCCGTGCTGCAGTTCGACATGGCGCTGCCGGAGCCGACGGCGAGCGGCGGGCGCTACGACCTCTTCGACCTGAGCACCATCTCACCCCAGCAGCATGCCGCACGATACACCGCCTGCTCTGTGGCCCCCAGCGGCGTGGTTGTCACTGGGCTCTCCACAGGCGAGGTGTCTGCACACGACCCCCGCACGGGGGACGTGCTGTGGAGTGTGCCGCCTGACGCAGCCTCAGACGGCGTCCGCGCCCTGCGCTTCGGCCCCCTCAGCACCGCTGCAGGCTGTGCAACGGAGGGGGACCCCGCCGTGGCACAGCTGCTGCTGCTGGAGTGGGACCTCGGCACCTCCCTGTGCCTCGTGGTGACGCGCGGCGGGTCTGTGTCGAAGCTGGTGCTGGGTGGGGGTGCGGCACGCCTCGTCTCCACCCACCCGGGGTTCTTTGGGCCCCCGGCGGGCGTCGCCAGCATCGCTGCGACAGGGCTGCGCCGCCCCACAATCGCAGGCGTTGTGCGCGGCAGCAGCACCGTGGCGCTGTGGGACCTCTGCACGGGTGCCCCTGTGCTGCAGGCACCCAGCCCGGTGGCAGAGCCACGCCGTGCCGTCGCAGTGCCGGGGGTGGGCGGCGTGCGGCTGCTGTTTGAGGGAGGCAGCGGTGTGGCCTGCTTCGACCTTGCCGCGTCAGCGGCAGTTGGGGACTCCGCCCCCACCGGCGCGCCGCCGCCCGTCGCATGGCGCGAGGCACACCCGCCCTGCGGCTTCGGTGGCAGCGGCGGGGCGCAGGTGGGGCCGTGGGCCCCCACGCCCGATGCGCGGTATGTCGTGGCGGGTGTCGGCGGGTCGCTGGTTGTGTACCACCGCAGCACGGGTGCCACCACGGCTGCCATCCCGCTGGGTGCGGAGCAGACGGGTGGAGGCAGCGGCCCCAGCAAGGCGGCAGGGGAGGGGGAGGGGGCGGAGCCCCCGTTTGCCGTGTCCTCCGTTGCGGTGCATGATTCTGCGGTATGATGTGCTGTGTGCTGTGGTGTGGCCATGCTTTCCAAAGAAGAAGGGGGGGGGGAGGGGGTGTTCAGTCCCAGAGCTTGGCAGGACCCATCAGTTGTGTGTGTTGCAGGGAAGGCTGTCTTTTTCTCTGCATCGTCCCACTCCCTCCACTTTTTGGCTCTCCAACCAATGATCTCTCACCACCCCCACCCCACCACCACAGCCTTTGATCGTCTGTACTGACTCGACAAACAACGTCTGTTTCTTCGTCGCACACGACCACCACACACGCCAAGGGTGACAACCCTGCAGCACACCTTGTCTTCAGTCTTCACCCATGCCCTGAGGGACCGGGGAGGGGGGGGTCACACAGGGCGTGTCCTCTTCCGTGACCCTGAGGAACACCGCACCGCCCCGCTGGGCCTCCTTCTCCTCTTCAGGGATCCCCAGGCACACCCGGTGGGGTGGAATCCCCCATTCTCTCTCACCACCCGCGCGGCCCTCGGCGCTGGCATATGCAGGGAGATACCCTAGCCGCACACTAGCCCCCTTCTGTTTCTGTGGCCCTCGTGTCGGACACAGCTGCACCAGCGCCCTGGCGCTTCGTCCCTCCCACTCCCCCGTTCTCCCTCCCTCACCCCCCGACAGACACCAAGTGAAGGGGGAGGCACCCCTAGTTTTTTTTTGAGGAAATGATGTTTTTTCTTCTTCTTCTTCGCTTCCCCCTTCCCCCCTCCCCCGACAGACACCAAAAGCCTTCTACGTGGCGTTAGCTATTTATGAGGCATGCTGTACCGTTCCCCCAGGTTCCTGTTGTGTTGCCAGGCAGACGAGATGTCCTGTGCAGTCAGTTGTGAGTTTTCCACATGCGAATGGAAGGAGTTGTGGGAGGTGGTTATCCAGAGTTGTATTGTGTGAGAGAGGTGTAGTTGTGCTTTTTTTCCCTCCGTGTTGTTGCCTCCGAGGTTCCCTGCCACTGTCTTTTGACAGTTCGGAGCGTATCCAACAAGACAAAACAGCCTGGGGAAACCCTTTTCCTATGCCTTTCGCTAGCGGGGCACCGGGTTTGGTGGGCTTTGGCGCCAGCCTCGGGGAGATATCGCCATCAAGGGGGGGGGTATTTGCAACACCCCAACAAGGCCAGTGAGGGGGAGGGGGGTTGTTTTGCACGCTCTCTCTGCCTGTGATGAACACCGTTGTAGTCTTCCACAGTCTTCTCTCGTGAGGATGTATCGGAATACAGATGCGTACCCCACCCCCCCCACCCCACCCCGTCAGCAGCCTCCACTTTAACCCCTCAGCGCAGCCTTTGGCAGTTTGGAGGTCACGTCAAGACAGCAAGCTGCTATCCCCACCTCTTCGCCCACCGCCAACACACATCCCTCCAGCACTCACCACTACCCACCTTATCGCAGGGGCGCCGTACACAACGCGCCTTGTCTATTGGACCTCCTCCCACACACACACACCACCCCACCCCACCCCACCCCACCCCCCTCTCACTTGAACGAGAGGGCGAACCAAATCTCCTGGTGATCAGTTTCCATCAGGACACCCCCCCTTCCCCCCCGCTCCCCGCTGCTTCCGGTTCTCCTTCTTCTCTTGCGCTCGTCTCCCCCCCCCCCCCCTCCCCCTTCCTGTAGCATACAGCTCCTCCCCCACCCCGCCCCCCATTTTCGCTCGTGCCATACAATACCACCACTCCCCTTTCGCTTTCCTGTTTCCCCCGCCCCAAAACTGACCCAGACCCAGCATAGACGGTGAACGAAGACGTGCTTTATTTAGAGATTTATTAGCCAGGGGGGAGGGTGGGGAGGGGGGGTCGGGCCGGGGGCGGGGGTCTGTGTCTGACGCGGTGGCTGCGACACTCGAGACCCCGCCGCGCAGCAGCCTGCTGCAGGCGCCTTTGGCTGCTGTTGCGACAGCATCCTCTGCCTGCTACATGAGCAAACGGCCGCAGCCACTCGGTGCCGCTGTCAACGCGCCACCATCCCCCACAGTCCCTGCTGCAGTCAAGCCTGCTGCATCGCGCCTGCTCTGCGAAGGATGGATGCGGAAAAAAGGCGCAGGCGTCCTCGATGGGTATAAAAAACGATGGTTCGAGCTCCACGGAAAATACCTACATTATTACAAGGCCCGGGGGACAAAACCAGTTGGCGTCCTCAATGTCACCGCCGCAAAGCTGAACACCGAGGCGCAGCGTGACTCCACAGCATGCGATGCAGATGACACGAGATGCACATATCTTGCAACCCTGGAGGGGCCGTACCTCACCCGGAAATACCTCCTTGTGCTCGATGACGGGAAGGAGTGTGCCCGGTGGAGGCGTTGCCTCGGCGATGCAGGCGTCATCTGTTATGACGGGAGCGCCACGCAGAATTACTCCAGCATCACCGGGGAGGAGCCCCTCCCGCCCACGCCGTCCACCCCTGCCGCTGTAGTCTCCTCCGTGTCGAACTTCCTGCAGAAGGCCATCGGGATATCCAACGGCCGCATGGCGAGCGAGGGGCCCAGCAACCCCCCCACGCCGAAGATCGACCCCACCGGGTCCCGCTTCGGCACAGTCACACCCCCGCCGACGCCGGTGCACCGGACTGGCAAGCCGATGATACCTAACAACCTGTCGGATGCTGACTCCTCAGATGGGCCAGCTCTATCCGATGACACCCTTGAGTTCGTCCGCCGCCTGGGGAACGGATCCTACGGCAGTGTCGACCTATGCATCCACAGCCCCACAGGCAGGCAGTACGCCGTGAAGTCAATCCGGTGCGACGACGAGGGTGCTGGGATGCAGCACGAGTTGGGTGTCCTGCCGCGCCTCCGCCACCCGTTTATCGTCACCCTCCACCACGCCTACATCAGCGATAAGGGGGGGGAGCCCCTCGTCTGCATGGTGTTGGATTACCTCGGGGGAGGCGATCTCCTGAAGCACCTCAAGAGGGACGGCAGGTTCGACGAGAGGCGGAGCCGTTTCTATGCGGCGGAGATTGCGAGCGCAGTGGATTTCCTCCATGGGCATGACATAGCGCACCGCGATCTGAAGCCCGACAACTGCGTGCTGGATGCAGATGGGCATGTTGTGCTGACTGACTTTGGGCTGGCAAAGGCATTTCCCGACAAGGCGCACAGCAGTGGGACAGGCGGGCTTTATACCTTCTGTGGGACCCCGGAGTATCTCGCGCCTGAGCTGCTCACAGGGCAGGGGGCGACGAAGGCGGCGGATTGGTGGAGCTGGGGTGTGATGCTCTATGAGATGCTGACGGGGGAGCTGCCGTTCCGCAGCGCGCACCCAGGGCAGCTGTACGACCAGATCCTGTCGAAGCCTGCGAATTTTTCAAACCAGCACCTCCCCCCGACAGCGGTGACGCTGCTGCAGAAGGTGCTGCAGCGCGACAGGGACGCCCGCCTGCAGAGCCACGCGAAGCTCAGCAAGGAGTCATTCTTCATCCCCATCGACTGGAACCGGCTCAACGGGCGCGCTCTGGAGCCGCCCCCTTGTGCCTCCCTCTCTGATGACGAAGAGGCTTCCGACCCGCAGTCCCCCGTGGCTGGCGGTGCGCCAAACGGCAGGCACAAGGACCCCTTCGGCGACTTCACCTGGCACGATGACACACCCTTGATGAACGGTGGTTAGGTTGGATGTACGGCTGTGGGTGTGGGTGTGGTGTTAGGTTGTGTTTTCGCTTTGCCAGGGGGGGGGGGGAGTGGGAGAGTGGGGGGGGGGTTCAGGTTGATACCGACTTCATGTGTGTGGTGTGTGTGTCTGTGCTCAACACGGTGGATAGCGCAAGTCTTTTGAGATAGATGGCAGAAGCCTGCAGGGAGGGGGTGGGGGGAGCAGAGCCCCCCCCACGCCCTCCCTCACAAAAGGGACAGAAGTGCGTCTCGCTCAACGAAAAAGTAGTTCGGAAGGAATCTGTTGTATTTTTTAAAGAAGTTTGCTGGAAAAAAAGGGGGGGGGGTGTGGGGTGACCTGCACAATAAAGCTGAAGGGCGGGGATGAAAAGATGGGTATTTTGTTGTGACGTCTTTTATTATAGTTTTCTTCTATTTTTTTTTTTGCGAGCTGTGCTCGCAACCGCAGGAATAACCCCCCCTGTTCCAAGTGCCCTATCCTTTGCAGAACACCCGCCGTGCGCTCGATAAGAAAATGGCGGAGTGGTGGCCCGCCAGCAACACGGCTAAGAAAATGGATTCAAAAAATCATTTGGTCCAAGCATCATCACTGTGAGGTCCAGCCTCTGTGGATGGCAGGAGTCTCGACAAAGAGGGCGTGGTTCCCAGTGCGAACCACACCTGATATTTGAGACTCCCCGATTTTAACTCCAGCCTTTGGAGGCTGGGCCCCACAGTGGATGTCTCTTTTGTGTGTGTGTGTTGTGTCAGAGTGAAAGAATTCCTTGCCTCCGCGCCCATTTTTTATTTTGCGAAAACAAAACAAAAGGTGCAATCCCCGGTGGTTTCCGTAGTGGGTGCAAAACGTCTGTGAGATGACCGCTTTTTCTTGGCAGCAACGTCGACCACATTCCGCCCCGCCCCTACGCCACCTGTGATGTGCGCTTTGTATTGTGGTGATCACACACCCATACCGATTTTTTTTTGCTCTGGGCGAAACCCAGTGCCATTTTTTTGCCTTTGGTACAACACGCAACCCAACCCTGCTCGAGGGTTTGAGGTGAGTTGTGAGGCCAGTAAAAAAAGGAGCTGTGTGTCAGCAATGCGCGCGTGTTTCTCTGCATCATTATTTTTTTTGCTTCTCTGCCTTGTCAGTGCAATACACATTCCGCCGGATTCCCTTTTCATTTTTGCGGAGGCCAATCATGTGATCCTACTCATGGTGGGCACCGGGCACGCTCTTCGTTCCACACAGCGGCAGCAAATCCATTGCTCTCTGTGTCCCAACCTGTCTCAAGCATGCATGAATAGTTTGATTTTTGGTCCAGAAAATAGTTTGAAAATTTTTGAAATCTGGGTGCCCAAATTTTTTGCTCCTAAGACCGGCGATTTGTAGGGGGACCCTTTCGATTTTTTTTTTGGAGAAGGGTAAATTGAACGTTTTTGGCCAAATGAAGCCACTGGGGGTATGGAAAAGTCGGTGAAAAAAAATGAGAAAAAATGAGAAAAAATCGGCCGAAATTTGCTGTTTTTCGCTTAAAAAAGAGTGTGGGGAGTTGGGTCCAGTTTAGCAAAGTGAGCTTATTTTTCGAAAATTGAAAAATTGGGGACACCAAAAGTCCCCAAACAAGTCTTCGACTTGGCGCGCAGAGTGATTTTTTTTTGGTGAAAAAATGCCCCAAAAATTGTCGGGTCAAAAGTTGCTGTTGAAGACGGTGCAAGATCTCTGCAGGCTGGGTGGGCGCTACGCTGACGGACAACGACAAGCCGGAGGCTGCGACTGTGAAGAATCCAAAGAACGGCCCGGGTCCTCCTCGAGATGGCGGTGCTGGCCCCTGTTCCCACCGGTGTGACACGGGGCATTCCGGGACGCGATAGCGCTGCTGCACGGATGCCAACGAGGAGGGCCACTCCGAACCCTGAACACCCCGCCAGACCTGCTTGTTACATCACAAACAGCAGACCCAGAGTGGAGTGCCTCGCCCCGGTAAACTCAAACCCTGCCAGATTGACGAGGCCACCACCTCCTGGCACTGCCTGCCCGTGCACGACAGGAACGGGTGACCTGCAGGTCGTCGTGAGCAGGACCATGGCAAACCACTCGAACCTGTGTGGGGTACGGCTGCTACCGCAACTCGTCATGTGCGGTGTGCAGCGGGTGCGGGTGCGCCACGACCGGGTGGTGCGTACTCCTCCAGGAGAAGTGGGCGAGCTCATTCCCGCAAACGCCTGAGTCGGGGATGAACTACCTCCTTCAAAAAGCATCGGAGCACATTGGTGGTCGTGGCGTCAGGGAAACCGACCGTCCTGATGAGAATACGGTAAGTGATGAGAGGATGTCGGCGCCGTTTGCCCACGTCGTCAACTGTGGGGAGAGTCTGTCGGAGGCGAGGCGGGGAGGGCCGCGACACAACACGGGAACCGGGTCGCAATTGAAAAAGGGGGACCGGTTCGCGTGTGGAGGGGGGGTGCGGGGGGGAGGCCCGGCAGGCCAAAGGACCGATGCGCCACAAACCCGCGACCGACGCACCAGACATGTGTGGGAAGGGGGGGTGCGGGGGGGAACAGGATCCCAGACAACAGGACAGACCAGCCAGGACCTCAGCTGCACGAGTCTTTGTCACGTGGGCTTGACATCAGGTAAAAGGCCATTGCTACCAACCTGAGAGCAGATAGTGGCCTGGTCTCGGTGACAGCACACGGAAGACTTGCTCTCAACGCGGCATGCGGGTCACAGAAGTCAGAGCGTGGAGGCAGGGTGACGCGTCATGAAAGAGGACAAAGAGGTGTGGGAGGGAGGAGGCGAGCACAAAAGGGCGTCGGCTACCGCACGCCCTTTGGGCGCAGCCGACGACCGACCGTACCGGCCCCCGGCCGGGAGGGAGGTGGGAGGTGGGGGGGGGGGGCGGGGGGCGTGGGGGGCGAAGCCCCCCGGAAAATTTTTTTTTCGGCCAAAAATTTTTTTTTTTCGACATGTCGAAAATCCGGCCACCCTGGGGCAGCAGCCTGGACTGGTGGCCACCCCAACCAAAAAAAATCGAAAAAAAATCCGAAAAAAATCCGAAAAATATCGGTGTGGCACCCCAGAGGGCCCGATTTTCGGTTTAGTCAGGGGATAAGATAGGTCTGGTTTTCCGGTTTTCAAAACCAGGGTTTCCCGGTTCCCGGTTTTCTGGAAAAAAAAAAAAAGGTCGGTCTCATTTTTGGCGGTTTTTTTGTGACTTTGGGACAGTAAAACAGTCAGAAAAAACGCCATAAAAAACTAGAAAGTGACCCCATCGTGATCCGCACAGAGCTCAAATAGTCCAAAGAAGGCAGAGAAGCGGAGAAGAAAAAATGGACCTAGCGGGTGGCCCGGTGGGTGGTGATGCCCTCGTCATGCAGGTCTCTTCTGTTTTGAAGGTGCGCACATGGTGGACTCCAGCCACCATGTCTAAGAGGGAGTCTAAGACTGCAGTCTGTACTGGAGACGGGAGTCTATTGTCCAGCTAATGTACGCTAAGACTCCCGCTAGTTGAGACTCATGGGAGACACACGGTCACGTGACGGTGTACTCCAGCGGAGGTAGGGTAACTTCCGCTGGAGTTCACCGTGTCGTCTGCCTCTGTGCAGCGTCACTCAGTGCCATCGAATACATGGCGACAGCCCACCAAATCGAGACAGATCTGCTTGTCTGGAGGGCTGAGACGAGAACACGAACGACTTTCAAGCAGTCTTGAAGGTCGCCAAGCCTATTGGGGGCAACTAACAGATGAGATTTGTTTGTTGCCTGTCGTCACAGCTAGGTGCCCATCTCCTCGATAACGGAATGTGTGCAGAGATCTCGTGGACCCTTTGGCCATTCTGTCGTGCACCCACTTCACCCACAACGCACACCTGTCGCGAGTGGTCGCTCCCCCGTCCTCCTCCACCCTGAAGGTTGAACCCTCAAGGACCAGTGATCTCCTGCTGGCCGGGCTGCGATACAGCGAAGCCTTCCTACTTACAAGCGAATCCAGACAGTAGGGAACAGATGTTCACTACCGTGGCCGCCGGCGGCTGGGGCTCCGCCCCCCTGCGTAAGAAAATTGCACCAGACCGGTTTTTTGACCGAGAGTCCAAACTTTCAAAGCAGCTGCTGCGCCTGCCCCACCAAGCAGCCTCAGTACGACAGGACGCGCGCAGGCACCGGGCCCTCTCAGATTCTGGGAGGGTTTGCGCGGGTCGCGCGCGCCGAAGGCGCGCGCGAAAAATTTTCAAAACCAGAAAAACCGGAAAACGGCGCCAGAAAAAAAGTCTATCTTATGGGGGTCTTCGCTCCATCCGCCAAAAAAAACCAAAAAAAACCGGAAAAACCCCGTGAAAAAGTCGGAAAAAAAGAGTGTGGGGAGTTGGGTCCAGTTTAGCAAAGTGAGCTTATTTTTCGAAAATTGAAAAATTGGGGACACCAAAAGTCCCCAGAAAAATCTTCGACTTGGCCCGCAGAGTGATTTTTTTTTGGTGAAAAACGATTTCAACAGTTGTCCAACAGTTGCTGTACAAGACGGCACACCGTTCTCTGCGCATGGGCTGCTGCACGTGAATCATTTGGATGTCCGAGGGGCTATCGGAACGAGGAGGGCCACGAGCCTGAACTACCCGCCAGCAGTGATCCCGTGCCAGGGCTGGCAGGGGGCCGCGGCCCCACCTCCCTTTTTCTGTAATTGTTTGGGAGGGTGGGCCGCCAGGGGTGGCATGGCCCTACCCTCGGCCCTACCTCCCGGGTCAGATTTTGGGGCTTTTGGGTTCGGCCTTGTGGCCGAGTTTTCATGCGCCGCAGCGTATGAAAACCCAACGGCATGCTGGGGGCTTGATGGTGTTCATCGAAGCGCACCTCATCATGCCCCAAGCGAAGGACCATCCCCGCCTGGAATGTGCAACAGCACCAACCGGTGTGGGGACTAGCCTTCGAAGACTTTCAGGATGTTCACTACCGTGGCCTCCGGCGGCTGGGGGGCTGGATTCCTGATTTTTGATCCAGCAGGACGACCAAAGGCAGGAACATCCGGTGCCTCTCGAATTGGGTGAATGTGTGGCCGTGCATTCGATCCTGTTTGCATCATACCACGGGAAGTCGGGGCGGGGTTGGGCTGCACTTTTGTTCTCGCGAGCTCGGCCACCCTGTGCCCGACTTCTTTTATGGTTTGCCCGACCCCCAGCGAGATCACTGGCAGCCAGACCTTGTTCAACATAAACAGCAGACAAGAGAGCAGAATGGAGTGTGGGGCAGCTGCCGTGCTCCCACACATAAACATCGCAGCTCTCGCGCTGCCTGCACGAAAGGGACGGGTAACCTGCAGGTCACCCACAGCAGCCTACTGCCTACGTTCTATACAAGATCAGCGCCGACCACACGAAAGGCTGTTCGACCTGCGGCGCAACAACAAGCTCCGGTGGGAACAGAACTGAGCGGCAACAGGATGCAATGCAGGCCCACATCCGTTGCCCTGCGGCAAGAGCAGTCACATCGATATCGTTGACAGGGCCTGCCCACTGGTGTGTGACGGGGTGACCTACAGATGGTGACCTGGCCCACGGCAGAACACCTGGGTCGGGGGATGGCTGCGACTGGGCATTACCTAACTCTTCATGATGCAGGACTGCGGACAAATGGTCCAAGAGAGCAAGTATGGCTCCCGCTCAGCTCTCACTGAAGTTGAACCAGATGCAAGTGGCGGGAGGAGGAGGGGGTCCCGGGGGAGGACACACCGGCCGGCAACCCACGAGGACTGGCCCGTCCCAGTCGACAGAAGAACAAAGCAGGAACACGGACTCACCTGAAACGACATACTGAAGTGTGGGAGGAGGAGGCGAGCACAAAAGGGCGTCGGCTACCGCACGCCCTTTGAGCGCAGCCGACGACGACCGAACCGGCCACCGGCCGGGAGGTGCGTGTGGCGTGGGGGGCGAAGCCCCCCGGACCCCCCTTGGATGTGCGGGGTTTTTTGGCCTATTTTTGGCCATTTTCCGCTGCATTTGTTTGATTTTGGGTCGGGAAAGGTATGGCCAGGAAGTGGGAAAAATTGAGGAAAAAGTCGGAAATTTTCAGGTTTGCCCATATAAACCATGGGTCACAGATTCCGATTTTTGGGTCAGACTCCAAGTTTGACACAAGGGAAAATAGGCAAAAATTTTCACCTATTTTTGGTCACCTAAGGGGGGGGGGGCTTCGCTCCGGGTCACTGACCCAAGCTGACCCAGATTGACCCGGAGCGAAGCCCCCCATTTTCCTAAGGTGAAAAACCCCAGGGTGACCCAAATTGACCCAAGTTGACCCAAATTGACCCGGAGCGAAGACCCCCTATACCCTGGTTTAGTCGGCCGAAAAAAAAATTTTTTTTTTCGGCCAAAAATAACTATTTATTGTACTGAAATAATCTTCACATTATTTTACGCGGAGGGGGGCCTGCTACATAAAGTAACATTATTTTACGCGAGCGAAGCGAGCGTAAAATTGAAGTCATGTTGCCGAGCGAAGCGAGGCGACATGTGGAAGTCACCTTAACGAGCGAAGCGAGTTGAGGTGTGATTACTTTATGTAGTAGCAGGCCCCCCTCCGCGTAAAATAATGTGAAGATTATTTTTTGTGCAATAGGTTGTTTTATCTCCCTGAAATAATGTTCTCTCATCAAAATAGCCTAAGTCCCTGCAAGATAAGAAGATTATTTAATCCTCCACCAGCACAACGTTGAAACGTGCAGCGGATTTTTCGAACCCCATAAAGTTAGATTATTTGACAGTAAAATAATGTGCAGATTTGTTGGACTGCAGGGACCCCAGATCACGCATAGGTTTACAGTGAAGTAATCTAGATTGTTTCGACCTGCCTAAAGACATTGTTTTATTTTGGCCGACTTTTATTTTAGGTGATTTCCCCTGTGAGGCAATAATGTCGCTTTTCTTTACAGGTTGTACAGAAACTTACGCGGAGGGCGGTCTACATTATTTTACAGTCAAATAATCTAACTTTATGGGGTTCGAAAAATCTACTGCACGTTTTCAACGTTGTGCTGGTGGAGGATTAAATAATCTTCTTATCTTGCAGGGCCGCAGGCTATTTTGATGAGAGAACATTATTTTAGGGAGATAAATTTTTTTTTTCGACATGTCGAAAATCGTGGTCTGTTGTCGTCTGAGGGCGCGGGCAGGCAAGCGGGCGCGGGCGAGCCGGCCAGGGGCGCGGGGGTCTTCGCAGCGGAGTTCCCAGGGGTCCCAGAGCCAGGGGAGTAGGGCCGCCAGGGGAGCGAGATAGCCGTAGGTCGGCTCCCCCCCCCCCCCCTACCCCCCTCTTTCCTTTCGCCCCTCCCCCCCCCCCCTCCCGTTCCCCACCCCCGTGCCCCCTTCCCCTTTCTTCCGGTGAATGCGCCAGCGGAGTCGGTCCACGCCCTCGCTGTCAGTCGCTTTCGCCTCTCCCCCCCTGCCCCCCCCCCCCCCCCCCTTTACCTCGCCCCCTTTTCCCCTCACCAGCGGGCTGCCCCTTGTGAATGGTAGACTTACCTACAGCCCCTTGTTCATGCCGCCAGCACGGAGCCCCACGCAGCTCAACCCCGGCCAGTGCGCGGTTTGTTTGCCCTAGAGCTTTGTTGTTCGTGTAGTTCATGTTACAGTGCTAAGAGCCCGTAGAAGCAAAAGTAGAACCTGCTGCGCTAGCCCCACCAAGCAGCCACAGTACGACAGGACGCGCGCAGGCACCGGGCCCCCTCTCCTAAAAAAAAAGTCGAAAATCCGGCCACCCTGGGGCAGCAGCCTGGACTGGTGGCCACCCCAACCAAAAAAAATAGCCTAAGGCCCTGCAAGATAAGAAGATTATTTAATCCTCCACCAGCACAACGTTGAAAACGTTCAGTGGATTTTTCGAACCCCATAAAGTTAGATTATTTGACGGTAAAATAATATTGACTCTCCTTCACGCAAGTTCCTTACAAGCTGTTAAGAAAAGCTGGCATTATTGCGCCACAGGCGAAGTCACCTAAAATAAAAGTAGCGCAAAGTAAAGCAATGTCTTTATGCAGGTCGAAACAATCTAAATTACTTTACGGGAGTACCCCCGGGTGCTGCAGCAGCTCAAGGCATATGAGCGCGAGGACGCTGCGCCGAAGCAGTCTGCCAGCTTCACCGAGGAGCAGGTCGACGAGTACGCACACCTTGAATCTGGGTGTGCGTACGACTTGGTCCGCAAGGCCCTGTTCGGAGTCATGTACTTCGGCGGGCTGCGCGCGACCGAGGCGAAGCAGCTGCTCCGTTCGAACGTGCAGTTCCTCCCGTGCGGAAGCGTGCAAATCGGCTACGAGCACGCCAAGCAACGCAACCCCAACATGCGCTCGGCATCGTTCCTCATTCCACCAGGCGAGTTCGCGCAGACCATGCAGGACTACCTCACCGCAAGGGCAGGCTGTGCGAACCCATCTCTGTAGGTGACGGGGGTCAAGGGCAACGTGACTTTCAAAGACGTGCCGCTTGGCATTCACCAGCTGTACGGGATGCCCGCACATGCCGCCACCCGCCTCGGCCTCCACGAACCGTTCCGGTACACAGGCCACGCGGTCCGCCGGACCACCGCACAGATCCTGGCAGATCACGGGGCAACCTCGTCCGTCATGATGCGGCACATGGGGTGGAGGACAGCAACGATGGTGAACACGTATGCGGTGAACTCCAACACTCAGAGGCAGCTGGTCTTCTCCCTGTTGTCGCAGGGAGTGAGCCAGGCACCCCTTCCGGGCTCTGCTGATGATGAGTGAGCCTTGCCTGGGTGGAGGTGGGCGGAGGGTTGAGATGATCAATCAGAGTCTGAGAGCAAACAAGGCAAAAGTGCAAGTCAGATTGCGCCCCTGCCCCCCCCCCCCCCCCCGCTCCCAACCAATTCTACATTCTACTCCTTACCTCCCGCTCCCGCGCTCCCCCGCCCGGTCACAAACACACACACACACACCTAGATCACGCATATTATTTTACGGTCAAATAATCTAACTTTATGGGGTTCGAAAAATCCACTGAACGTTTTCAACGTTGTGCTGGTGGAGGATTAAATAATCTTCTTATCTTGCAGGGCCGCAGGCTATTTTGATGAGAGAACATTATTTTAGGGAGATAAAACGACCTATTGCACAAAAAAATAATCTTCACATTATTTTACGCGGAGGGGGGCCTGCTACTACATAAAGTAATCACACCTCAACTCGCTTCGCTCGTTAAGGTGACTTCCACATGTCGCCTCGCTTCGCTCGGCAACATGACTTCAATTTTACGCTCGCTTCGCTCGCGTAAAATAATGTTACTTTATGTAGCAGGCCCCCCTCCGCGTAAAATAATGTGAAGATTATTTCAGTACAATAAATAGTTATTTTTCGACATGTCGAAAATCCGGCCACCCTGGGGCAGCAGCCTGGACTGGTGGCCACCCCAACCAAAAAAAATCGAAAAAAAATCCGAAAAAAATCCGAAAAATATCGGTGTGGCACCCCAGAGGGCCCGATTTTCGGTTTAGTCGGCCGAAAAAAAATTTTTTTTTTCGGCCAAATTTTTTTTTTCGACATGTCGAAAAATCGGTTTTTTTTAGGAGAGGGGGCCCGGTGCCTGCGCGCGTCCTGTCGTACTGTGGCTGCTTGGTGGGGCTAGCGCAGCAGGTTCTACTTTTGCTTCTACGGGCTCTTAGCACTGTAACATGAACTACACAAACAACAAAGCTCTAGGGCAAACAAACCGCGCACTGGCCGGGGTTGAGCTGCGTGGGGCTCCGTGCTGGCGGCATGAACAAGGGGCTGTAGGCAAATCTACCATTCACAAGGGGCAGCCCGCTGGTGAGGGGAAAAGGGGGCGAGGTAAAGGGGGGGGGGGGGGGGCAGGGGGGGAGAGGCGAAAGCGACTGACAGCGAGGGCGTGGACCGACTCCGCTGGCGCATTCACCGGAAGAAAGGGGAAGGGGGCACGGGGGTGGGGAACGGGAGGGGGGGGGGGGAGGGGCGAAAGGAAAGAGGGGGGTAGGGGGGGGGGGGGGAGCCGACCTACGGCTATCTCGCTCCCCTGGCGGCCCTACTCCCCTGGCTCTGGGACCCCTGGGAACTCCGCTGCGAAGACCCCCGCGCCCCTGGCCGGCTCGCCCGCGCCCGCTTGCCTGCCCGCGCCCTCAGACGACAACAGACCACGTTGTACGCCTCCGCCTGTGAGGCCTTGTCATCCCCCAACTCGGCCCACCAAGCCTGAATGGCCCGGAGCGCCGCCTCCTGCTCCTCCTGCGGTCGGTGCACGTCGGGGCAGAACTGCTCCTCCCACTCCCCCACCGTCGTGGCCCCGTCGTCCTCATCCATCTCCTGACCACGCTGCGGCGATGCCGACTCCCGCTTCCGCTTCGGCTGCGACGACATCGAGGTGGCTGGTGCTTGCGCAGGGTTGGAGCCTTCCTCGGTGGCGGTCGGGTCGGAGCGGCCGGTGGCCGGGGCGCCGGTGGGTGCAGGAGGGGGATCACCTTCTCGTCGAGGGGGATCACCCTGGTCCTGCGGCTGCGGGACCCTCGCAGGCGGCTCCTCCGCGTCCCGAGGCCCCAGATCCATACAGGTCTCCCCCTGCTCCACGCATTCCCCACACGCCCTGCAATCGCAACCGAAACAACGCCAGTGTTCGACTGCGGTATCCACCGCCTCTGCACAGCGGGCACAGTAAAAGCGGCGGCGCGACGGCTGGGACGGCACCTGGCACATGGGGAGGCCCTGCTCCCCCCCTGGACAGCCAGTCCGCCCCAACACCGGCGAGGGGGCGAGGGCAGACACTGCCTCCGCCAGAGGTGGGGGCACCAAAAGGGGGGTGTAGTGCTTTCCCTGATGCTTGACTCCAAGCACTCCGACGAAAGGCTTCACCCGGGGGCGGTGGACCGTGGGGGGCGCTTGATCAGATAGGACCACCACAGCCCACCCCGACCCCAGCGCAAGTCCATGTACTGCTACCTGGTCCGCCCAAGAAGCCTCGTCCCGGCTACCCTCGACTCGCATGGCCGCAGCCCAGGACTCGCTGTTCGGCTCGGCCCGAGTACAAAGGCCTGGGTCACGTAGCACCGCCTGGACGGCTAGCCTCCGCATGCCCGCCGCCGAGCCTCCCATAATGAAAGCCGCCGCATCGAAGAAGCAGTCGCCTGGTGTGAAACGGAACCCCGTGCACTCCTGCATCCCCAAAGACCGTTGCAGCCTGGACAGACCGTCCCCTCCCCCTGGGGCCCGGCCCTCCAGCAAAGCCTTTGTCAGTGCGGTGCTCGCCGGGGGCGGAGGAGGGGGCTCCGCTTGCCCCGGCGGATGAGGGGCCACCCCTTGGTCCTCGCGTGGCAGAGGTAGTGGCGTGCAGACGCACCTGGTGTCGTCTTCGCCCAGCTCACAGCAGGTCGGGCACACCATCCTCGAGCAGTGACCACACTCCCCATGGTGCACGGCCGTGGTGAAGAGCGACGCACAGAACTGACAGCAACCCGGTGACCCCGACACATCCACGCGCCCCGGGATAACCGGGCCCTGCGGCACCTCGACCTCCACACACTTCGTGTATGTGACCTGTTCCACCACCTGGTCCGGCACCGTGACCGGCTTGAACCCCCCGTCCACGCCGCCCACAAAAAGCGCTTGGCATGGTTCACCTGGGGCCACGAGAAGAGGGGGGAGGTTGTCTCTAAAAACCACAGCGTGGACGTCGAGGGCCACCGCCACCCCACGGAGGGCCACCTGGTCCACGTCTTCGCCACCCCCGGAAGCCAGCATACGCCCCGCCCACTCGTCGGGGTCTGAGAGGAGCAGACGGAGTGTGGGCGCTCGACGGACGCACACCACCGCCAGGCGCAGAAGCTTGTCAGCGTCGATGTCAAACCCCAGGTCACACGCCGCGGCCGTCACCGCCACCACCCACGTTGCTGGGGCCCCCTCCGCCACTGACCCACCCAGGGCGGCGACCTGTTCTGGCATCGTAAGAGCATTACCAAGCCCCTCTGCCAGGTCCTCAATAGCCACTCGCGCCCCTCCTCGCTTGTCTCTCCACTTTTCGATGACGACAGAGGGGGACGGAGATGTCGGTGCTGCCTCTGCCCGAGGGACCGGGTCCGCCTGGGGCACAGGGCGCTCCTCATCAGGGTCAATGAACACCTCCCCCTCCCCACGCGAGTCAACCGAGAACCGCATGAAGTGGTCCGGGTTCAGGGGGGCCGCGGCCTCTGTAGCCAACGCCGTCCGGCTCACTGCTGCTGGTGATATGGGGCCGCATTCAAGGAGTGTTCGACCCAGGATGTGGCTGTACGCGCTACTCACTCTGGTGGCGTGGCTCTGGGTGACCAGAACCCTGCTTCGCCCCGTCCGTTCTGCTGCTAGGCGGCCCAGCTTGCCGAAAACCTGGTGCGCCGACGGCCCCAGACCCCCGAAAGCCTCCATCGCAAAGGCCGCGAAAATCTGGCCAGATCTCCTGCAGGGATCACGATACCTCCTGTTCTTCTCTGCCTCCCCCGCTGCCGCCGCCGCTCCAGTAAACCTCGCAGCAGCTTGGACCACGGAAGCCGCGAGGGGATTGCGGATCGTCACGTCGATGACCCGCGGCCACACCCGGCGAGTGACAATGTCCCCGGGGCGCTCCTGGGAGTCCGGAAGGATGTGGAGCGTCTCCATCTCGGGGCTCGTACCCGCTTCCACCGCGAGCCTGTACAGGCTGTCCCGCACGACATCGTGACGCCGAGTGGGCCCACCCCCCACCCTACAGTTCAGCGCGTGGGTGCCGTGCGTGTCCATCTCTTGCCCACACCTGCCGCACTTGGCGTCTGGCTCGAAGAGGGAGATGCCCAGCCTGTGCCGCGTTACCACAACCATTTCCTCTCCCCCGACACGCGTCTCTTCCGTCAGCTTGCCCGCATACGTGGCCCCTGCATGAGGGAGTGACAGGGACCGGTACCTGGCTCTGTCACTGGCGTCTGCCCGCTCGTGCAAGTCTCGGTGGTGAACGTCGATGATGGCCAGGGAGAGGTCCTTCTGTTTCACCATCTCCGTGGGGCGGGACTCCGAATCCACAGCATCCCCCTCGCTCACGTCGTTGTTGTAGGCCGAGCTCAGGGTGTGCCACGCCGCCGTATCCCAGGTGAACTCCTTGTCCAACTCCCGACATAACAGATACCCGTTCTGCATGGAAGCCATCGCTGCGGCGTGCCAGTGCTCCGTAGAACGGCGTATACCGAGCCCACCCACCCGGACCGGCAGCGTCGCCTGTCGCATGGCGTCGTCCGGGAGAGTGTCGTCCGCCAGGCAGAGGATACGAGTCAGGCACTTCTCGACCGCCGCATCGCTCTTCGCCAGGTATTCCGTCGCACCCCTATGTCCCAGTGCACGCATGTAGAACACCAGGCGCGCGAAACCCTCGCAATGCCGGAGGAGAGCAAGGGCCACTTGCCTGTCTTCGAGCGTCGCCAACGCCTCAAGGTAAGGCGCGAATTCAGCCAGCTTCTCGTCCATGTAGCGCTCGCAGAACTCTCGCGACCCTATGGGCGTGCCCAGGAGGGTGAAATCGCCCCCCTCACGGTACACCACTCCCGGCTTGTCAGTCTCATCAGGGAGGCGAAGAAGGAACCCTTGCGCTTCAAGCTCGGTCTTCGAGAGGCGGTTGAGGTCGATAAGCTCACACTTGTCCAGCTTGACCTCCAACCCCTTCTCCTTGCTCCACTTCACCACGAAATCCAGCGCCTCCTTCACGACTCCCGCTGGCCCCATCAGCACGCCGTCGTCCAGGTAGAAGACACTACCTCCACACCATGCGAAGTGCCCGACCAGCATCTCAGCTAGCTCTTTAATGGCTAGGGAGAAAAGAAGTGGTCCGAGGGGGTCCCCCTGCTGAACTCCACACGTGGACTGGAAGACGTGCCCACTGTACGATAGTGTGGAGGGGGACCCGTAGCACCACTGTGCGAAAGGGAGGAGGCCCGGGATGTCTCGTTCAACCACCTCTAGGAACGCCTCCCGGTGGACAGAGTTGAACGCGTTCTTGAAATCGATTTTAAGAACGACAGCATCCCGGGGCCCACCACCTGCGGCTGTCGCCTTGGCGCGCTCCGCCCACTGTGCCACCACCGCTACACCCGCCTCGAGTCCCCGTTGAACTGCGACGCCCACCTGCTTCCCTTTCATCAGGATGCGCCGTGCTGCGTCTTTATGGCGAGTGGAGAGCAGCTTGGCGGTTAGCCTCCTCAGAGTCTCACCGCACGCTATCGGTCGCACATCACCGTCGCTCTTCTTCAAAGCGGTGAGCTTGGCGCCTGCCAGGATCGGCATGATCTCCTGCGGAGCCCTGCCTGACGCCATCAGGTTCACCACCTGTGTGAGCCACGCCAACGGCTTCGCCCCTGCCGCGTCTTTACACTCAACTGCCTGGCGGACGTGATCCGGGCGTAGCCCCACTTGACCCCCGGCCGACCCATTAGGGAAGGTCTTGAGTGCACTCATCACTTCGGCCGGGGTGAAAGGCCGGCACGTGGCAGGGGCTGGTTCGCGCGCATGCGGTGGAACTCCGGTCGGGTGTTTCGATTCAAGGGCTGCACGCGTGCTGTCTGTGTTCTCCGCCACCACCTCAGGGATGAGGCTCTTGTGTGCCGCGGACATGCGATTCTGCCGTGCATACTTCGCGACACGCCTTTCCATTTCGCCAGGGCGCGGGGCCCCCCCCCACTTTTGGCGGCTGCGCCTTCTTCTCGCACGCTTCTACCCACAGCAGGTTGAAGTCCCCCTTCGCCCAGCGATCGAAAGTCCTCAGCCTGTCCCTGATGGTCCCCTCCATCCTGTCCCCCATCCGCGCCCCCCGTAGCAGGACTGACGGGGCCAGCAGCAGCGCTGTCCATGCCTGCACTGTGTTGTGGGCCGCCACCTCCCGGAGTAGACCGGCAAACGTCCGCGTCCATGATGCGACGAGGTGGTGCGGCACGGATTCCCACACCTTGATGTGCTCCGCTCTCACTGCTTCGAGCCCTGGGAGGGCTTTTGCCTGCACCCCTTCCCCCGCCGGCACTGCTTCGGGTTCCGGCTCGAGTCTGTGCCGACAAGCCAAACACGCTGTGTACTTGAGCGCGATGACGTTCTCGCAGCGAACACACTCCCGATACCCGATGGCGCGCAGGACACTGGGGGTCACCGTTTCACCCCTGGCTGCGTGCTTGTTCAGGTGCCCCAGCATGGACCCCCGGAGGATAGGCACGCCACATTGCATAAGGGAGGTGCGACAGCTGTCGTGCGGGCAGTACACCTTGTCCGTGGCCCTTTGCACCAACTTTGCCTCCACCGTAGCTGCGTCCATGCCCTCCGGCGTGGTGATAACCTGCTCCCCTACAGACTCCGTGGTGAGGAAAGCGGGGTGCGCCATCCTGATGAGGTCTAGCAGTTGGCCCCTTGGGATGTCCACTTGTTCGTAGTGGTCCCCAGCTAAAGCAATCACCCGGGTGCGCTTGAGGAGGTCTCTATCCTTCACACTACGGGGGCGGATCGCCACGACTCGATGAGCACCCGGTTGAATGACCACTATATGCAGGTCCCAGAGCCGCGCCGCCAGTTGCAGGGTGAGGTGGTCCATCCACCCGTCCTCTCCGATCGCGTTGGCATATGCCAGGAAAGCCTCCTTGGCCCCCCCGAAAAATGCCACCAGTTCCGGTCGCGACTTGGCCGACTTGGCGAGGTCAGCTCGACGCGCCCCGATCACTTCAGCCTCGAAACCCAGGGCCCAGTACCCGCAATCCCCCGTGGCGGAATTGGGGATGCGGGAGGCGTGCAGCAGGCGCAGTGTCGAATCAACATCAGCCCAGTCCCGCCCATCCATCGCGCTATCCTCTTCCGCACCGCCCCTGAGGTCCCCGGGAAGGAGGTGCACCGGCTCCGCCCCGCTCCCCCGCACCGCGACCTGTCCCTCTTGGCCTCCCGGCCCCCACGCCCATGACGGCATCCCCCTTGCTCGCCATACTATCTGTACACCCGTTTTTATAAAAAGGAGGGGCGTGCGTGGCCCCTTCCACTCGCCACACTTCCTCACCACCCACCTCAACGCTGCGCCCCAGCGGAGGATGCCCCGTGTCGATGCACCCGGCGGGGGGGGCGGGGGGGGTGAGGTGGGGGGTGGGGGAGGGGGTGAGGGTGGGGTGGGGCGGGGGATGGGTGGACGGAAGGGGACAAGGTAGACAGGGAGCGAGAGGAGAAACTCGGGGAAGACAGCACAACAGGAAGAGACACCCGAGGGGAAAGGCCCGGCCCCCACGACCCCTCCCTCCCTATCTGCTGTGGGGGCACCGGTCGGGGTGCCCCGGGTCGCGCGCCGATCTGCTCTCCCAGTCGAAGACTGGCTTCGCGGTAAACCGCGGGCGTGGCTGTCGACCACGCGCCTGTGGGTTCCCCCACGCGTTTCTGGGTGCGCACCCAGGGACCGGGCCCGGAGCCACTGACGGGCTCTATGCGCATCGTTTCGCCCTGCTAAGAGGACGGCGCACGGTACCACTCGGCCCGCTCGCCTGCTCCGCCGCCCCAGGAGGGCCGTCAGCCGCCCCCTCCTTCTCGCCCGCCATCGCCCGCGTCGCCTTCTTCTGGCCGGCTTGGCCCAGCTCGCCGCTGTCACTGCCGCCCAGCACGCCGCTATCACCGCCGCGAGAAGTCCCAGCATCGTCATCCGCCGGGGTGGGGGGGATGGGGGGGGTGAGGGAGGGTTTTTTTTCGATGTTTGTTGGGTTTTGAAAAGTGGGGAACGGGGAAATCTATTGGCTCGGTTTGTACCTTCCCGTTGTGAAGATATTCACCGGGCAGTTACCGAGCTTGGGGAGGGGGTTGTTGAGTAAGACAAACACGAAAATTGGGGAGGGGGGGGGGGGGTGGGGCGGAAGCGGATGGCAGGCTGAGATGGTGATGCCTCGCTTTTGTGTCGTTTGTGGTCGGTGGGGAGCCGAGCCTCTGCGGTGTGGGGACAGCCCCGTACCCCACCAGCCGCGTTACGCAACCAATGAAGTACAGAAACTGTAGCTTAAGAAATCGTTGGTGGAAAAATCGGTAATTCAGTACCCCGGGGGGGTATGGAATCTGGGAACCTCGACCTGGCGACTACGGGTGACTACGCGCGACTACGACACAATGCGATTTTTTGCGAAAAAATCGATTTTTTTCGAAAATCTTACTCTCTTTTTAAGTATCCGTCAGGTGGATCACTCTCTTTTCCCCAGCCGAAAAACCGCGCGTAAATCGCCTAAAAGTGACTAAGAATGACTAAATTTCCATACCCCCACTGCGACCATTCCCGGGCCTCGGAAATCAGATTTTTGCCCCTCAAATGCGGTGCCGGTCCGGACAAAAAACCGAAAAAATCGTGAAAAATGGCCCATTTTCCCCAGCCAAAAATGGGCCAAAAATGCCCCCCGGACACCCCCAGAGACATGTCCTAATCCGGGGTGCCAGTAGGGGGGACCTTTCGATTTTTTTTTCGAGGAGAGGTCAATTGAACGTTTTTGGACATCTGAGGCCACTGCGACCATTCACAGGCCTCGGAAATGAGATTTTTGGCCCTCAAATGGGGTACCGGTCCCCACGAAATTCCGAAAAAATCATGAAAATCGAAAGGTCCCACGCACCAAATTCTGCCCAAAAATCGTCAAAAATGGACATGTCATACGCAGCAAGGGGGCAAACCACTCCCCAATGCTCAATGATTCCACGGCAAGCCAGATTTTCTGATCAATTGGTTTGTTTGAGCATGTTCCTGGCCCTTGTTTGGAAAGTAGATGACCCCTGGCTGGAGAGGACGGTTGTGCTCGACCGGACGGAGAGAGAACCTTCTCCATAACCACCTCCACTCCACAATGCCACAAGTGGCAGGAAGGCCGGGTGTTACAGGCCTCAACCAGGGTTCCAAGGCTCTCCACTTCCTGGCTGCGTCAGGGATCACCGGGTACAGCGAGCAGGATTCCCTGTCCTGACACCCCAGCATGTACCACCGGAAGAACCCGAAACAGCAGCCCCCCCTCATGGGGGTTGCAAGAGGCACGGAAATCGTTCAAATCGGACCGAGTCCGAAAATTCGGCACTTTCTTGGGTACAAATTGCGGTCCGAAATTTTCCGATTTTTTGAAAAAAGGCTAATTCTGTAAGGGGGACCTTTTCGAATTTTTTTTTTCGGGCACTTTTTCCACAAGGAAATGTCCGCCCTGTCCGCTACTGTCCACTACCGATTTCAAGGATCCTCCATAATACATGTATATACTTGTAGTTATACATGTAAAATTTACAAGATCCCACCGTGAGCAGGTCTACGCCATGGTGCCACACCCAAAAATCGCACCCCCCCCGCACCCCAAACACCCTTCGCCGAGCGATTCGAAAAGCGGAGTGGAAAACCCACAACCCATCAAATCATCCCCGGGGGGGGTGGGGGTGGCAGCAAGTATCACCACCAGCGCCCCAACCCGCCGCCACCGCCACCCCGCCACACCACCCCTCGTGCGACTGTCCCCCAATCCTTTGCTGCTGGCTTCAATTTTCTCCCCCACATTTCGATGTTTCTTATGGTTTGTTTGCCATTCTCTTCGCAAAAAAAAATATGCATCTGTTGCCGTATGGCGCTGTAATGGAGGGGGGGCACACGGTGGTCAGACCGCTTGGGATATATCCCCGCGCGGGATATGCCACACGTCCTGACCACCGGACAGAGGGGGGCGACGAAAATACACCCCCCCCCCCCGCCCCCCCGCCCCCCCCCCCCCCAGTGCAAACTTGCCCCAGCCGTGTCCTGACAATCGTGTCAAATGAATCGTCCCTGCTTTGCACCGCCCACCAAAAATCAGGGCTGCTGTGCTTCGCCTGTTTGGCATTGCCTAATGCAACGTTGTGAAAGGGGCGCTGGACGGGCAGCCCAGCTGTGGTTGCCTGGCAGGGTGCCGAGGAAAATGTGCGGCCTTCACGTGGCGGTGGGGGAGTGAAGAGCCGAACACCTATAGAGACAGATGTGTGACAGTGGAGGCAGCACCAGAGTTCGCTCGGTGTGTCCTACACTAGCCTAAAAAGAATAACGTGTGTGTCTGTGTGGCAGGGTCATAAAAGTTAGCTCGGTGCAACCACCACGAAGCAAACCAGATTCACGTGTGTGTGTGTGGTGCGATCGGGGGGCAGGGATGAGACTTGGGGGGGGTGGGGGTGTATCACGAAAATAACAATGTTATTATGAACAAGATTCAAAGCAGTCACATATGTTTCGGGATGAGACTTGCCGTGACACGCACTGCATCTGCTATACCTGATTAGTTATCTCACACAAATCACGGCACTTTCGGGTAGGGGAGGTGAGGGGTGTGTTTGTGTACGTTTGTTTATTTCGTTGGAACGAACGAATCTTGTAAACACCCCTTTACATCACCCCCAGCAGAGGGGGGGCTGACTTTCACGCCCACCGTCCCCCGCCAGAGAGAAGCCTTGAGTCCCCCTGTTCCTTTTTCTGAGGAAGCGTTTGCTTTTGAGGGATTCTGACACAACGACATCACCGCCGCCATCAGAGTGCCACGTGTGTGCCTTTCGTGCACCTAAGCTCCCTACTCAGGTTGCCAGGCGGAGGCAGGTTGAGGTGCGGCGGTGTTCACGCTTTTCCGTGCTCAGGGTCATCGGGCCCGACAGCGACGACCCAAAGTGATGACCAAAGCGACGGAATCAGCATGCGATGCATTTGCCCTCCCCCCTTCCCAACACCGCGGCATGGGGGTGGGTGGGTGGGGGGCGGGGATAAATGTCCACTTTTCACACACATGCACGCACGCACAAACACACCGAACCCCACCCCCGCCAACCTCAAAACCCCCCACCCCCTTCTTCCGAATCCCCATTTTTTTTGCTCAACGTATTCTCTCTCTCTCTCTCTCGTATGCTTATAGTGTGAATATCCCCGAAACGAAAATACTCGCACCCCAAGGGTGTCGTCTACTTAACTACGCGGGCCCGCGGCCCGGTAGACTCCCCTTGTTTGAGAGAGGGGCTGCTCCGGTGGGGTGAGGGAAGTGACACAGGAGGAGGAGAAGGCGCAGGCGCCACACGGTCTGTAGCGCCCGGTGACGCGCTACGTGAGGAGGGAGGATTAAGGTAGGCCCGGAAGCCTGTGGGCGCGTGCGGTGACCGCGCACGGGCGGAGGAGGAAGAGGCACCAGAACGGGGCCTTTGGGGAAGGGCTGCGTCAACGGACACGCCGTCGGGAGGGGAGGTAGTAGGAGAAGGTGGGTCCGGATCAGCGGCGCCCACGTCAGCGTCAGCGTCAGCGGTGGGGATCACGTGGTCGACCCTAGGCCTTTGGGCAGGCAGTGCCGGGGTGGAACCGGTATGCGCCTCTAAGGCGGTGCGCTTCAGCTGCGCCACGGCGGGGATGGATGGCCTGACGCCGTCGGGTGAGAGCCTCCTACGAGGCTGCATCAGGTGGCGGTGGGGTGAGCCCGGGGAGCACACGGTATGGGCCAGCCTCTTCAGGATAACTGGAGGGGTGGCGGGCTCGGGAGTAGCGGGACACGGGGTCGCTTCAGGGGAGGGCTGAGGCGCAGGCACACGGGGTGGCGTGGTGGAGGGAAGATCCCCCACGGTAGGCGCAGTCGCCTCTGGGAAGGGCGGGGTTGGCGGCACATGGGGCGGCGGGGTGGGGGCGTCTGCCTCCACAGGCGTCGCAGGGGCGGGAGGGGCGTGGTGGCCCTTCTTGCAGCAAGCGGTGGGGCGTCTGTCATCCAGCTCAGGCAGAGAGGCGCAGACCCCGCAGGGGGGCAGGTCATGGTCGCGGCAGCCGTGGTGGCCACGCTTGCAGCACATGTTGGAGGAGCTGCAGGTGCCGCAGCGGAGCAGCCGGTGCGTGGTGCAGAACTGCACGGGCAGTCCGTCATCCTGGCGGTGGTGGGCCCGGCAGCAGTCTTCCATTCGCAGGGTTCGGTTGTGCCCCGCCGCGTCGCAGTCATGGCACTTGGGCTTGGAGTGGGCCCTGCAGACGTTGCGAGCCAGCACCTCCGAACGGGGGGCATAGCGCTCAGCGCCGCACGGCGCCGACCTCGGGCTGACCGTGTCGAGGGGGTCACGGGTGGGGGCTACGGGAGTAGGGTCCCACTGTTCGCTTCGCGTGTCCCGGTCGGGCACCTCGGCATACGACGGGGTAAGGTCCAGGCCCCACGACTTGCTCGAGGCCCAGTGGATCGCGCGGGGAATCTGCTCGATCAGGATACGGGTGGTGAGCCCGTGGCAGGCAAAGCGGGGGCGTGGTTCAAGACCGCCCCAGACTTCCTTCACCCCCACCGCGCGGAGGCAGTAGACACGCGAGACAAACGCGCCAGGCAGGGGCGCGCGGAGGTTAACTGCTTCACACTGGGAGACAAGGTATTTCAACATCTGCCCCATCATGCGTCCACGCATGTTGAGTGGGGCGGGCTGGGTTCCTGCCGGGGCGCCAGTAGCGATCGGGCAGACGTCGAGCCCGGAGAAGACCTCGAAGTCGATGGCGAGCTCGCAGAAGGAGACGGACCCCTCCCTCGTCCAGGTGAGACGACCGAGCCAGGCCCGCAGGGCACGCATGATGCACTCTCCGTGAGT